>JAFMOD010000046.1:353839-401339 GCA_019802435.1 Corydoras maculifer
TGTGTGTGTGTGTGTGTGTGTGTGTGTGTGTGTGCGCGCTATCCAAAAAGGCAACTCTGATCTGATCAGAAAATTGGAACTGGGCAGAAGTCTTGTGATGTGAACGTAGTATAAAACCCTTAACACTCAAAACGAAATGTAGAATGTTCATTATAACTGGTCAAATTTTCAGTAAATTGTTCCTACCTTTCACACTGTCACTGGTATCAGTGTAAACGCTGTCCTCACACTCTGACAAAGTCTGAAACAGTTCAAAACATTGACATTAATTCAGCCTGAGCGTCAATGATAAGGTTTCCTGTTCACCTGAGTCGTTTAATGCTATGATTTAATGATCATAAAAAGTGCACATATCTTTATTATGTTATTCCTGAGTCTCACCACAGGCACATATGTCCTGACATGTACTGCAAATGACAAATCAACTCAAAACTTATTGAATTATACTATTATTTGTTATTGTCTCGTATTATTGGGTGGTCTAGCATGCACACATTTACCGGCATGCCCACCGACATCTTATTGTAAATGTTTTTTTTTATTTTTTATAAGAGATGACATGTGCTGACCTTCTGCCTGGGTCCATAGGTTTCAGCGGCCCACACCATCCCAAACAGACACAGGAATGTGATGAAGGCCTGTGCAGATGTACAAAGGAAGGAGTTATGGAGTAAACATGCATGAATTAAAAAAAACTGCACAGACAATCTTCATATAAAAAAAAAATACAACTGATCACAGTTTATAAGTAAACCAGAAAAATGGTTTTAACTCGAGTTATTTAGATGGCATGTTGTAATCACTTTTGAAATTTCTTACATAACGGAACCAGCTAAATACCCTGAGGATAAATGTAGTGAAATGTGTTCTCACCACACAAAGGAGCCACAGAATCACATAGAGGATCTGCGTCTTAGAGAAAAGATCCTGCCCAAACTTCACACACGCTAAGGCCTCAAGAAATGCAATGGCACTGGAATCACATTACATTACAAGTTTACAAAGCAGAAGCTAGAATGGAAACAATTCCTGGAATGTTATGAAATGTGCCGGCTAATAACAATAACTACACCTAATATAGCAATGCGACACTACGAATCATCTACACAACATTAAATTAACTAAAGAGCCCGTCATACAGGTCTGTTTTAACTTTCATGAAGAGAAGAATGTTTAAAAAATTTTTTTTTTACAAAACTAAATAAAACATTCAGAGAAAACCCCGTGACCCACTGAGATCAGACTGTGGATGAGTCAAGTCACGGGTTTTTAAATCTATTTAAAATCTGCTTCTGAATTCTAAAAGTCATTTATTCATTATCTTCCACTTTATCCTCTATTAGGGTCGTGGTGGGGTTCCCCATGCCTATCCAGGGGAGAACGTCTTGGACGCCAGGACAGGACGCCAATCTATCGCTGGGCACACACTCACACACAGACACACTCTATATGGGGCAATTTGGAGAACTCAATTGACTTAATCCATGTTTTTGGACTGTGGGAGGAAACCGGAGAACCCGGAGGAAACCCACGCGGATACGGGGAGAACATGGAAACTCCACCCAGATGGGGATTCGAACCGGGAATCCATAGTGCTGAGAGGAGAACACGCTAAACACTAAGCCTGAATTCTAAAAGGTTTTTGGAATTTTATTATTATTATTTTTTTAAATGCTGTGAATTTGAGAGCATTAATACTGAACCACTACGGCTACCGAAGCTCAGCACAGTGATGCTTGATCAGTTAACACCTACTAGATTGTAAAGCTACACATTGCACCTACCCCAAACACATGTCATGGTTTTAGTTGGTACACACAAACACCCCCAACCCCATGTTCTGTTCCATCATCAACATCAAATAAAAGTAGCAATAGAGAAGACAGACAGAAAACAGCAAGACACACAGAAATACAGTCAGCATGATGAAACAGATTTAATATACATATAGTGTGTGTGTGTGTGTGTGTGTGTGTGTGTGTGTGAGAGAGAGAGAAACACTTACCCAAATACCCAGCACTGGGTCCCGACCCGTTTACACTGTGTATCTGTTAGATAGGCATAGTACTGCCTATAAAAAAAAAGGTATAATTAAGCACTTTGTACCATGTTATCTTGTTATAGACAAATCCTTTAGATTATGTAAAGCATCAAGTTTAAGTTAAAGGTCAAGTGTTTTAAAAAACAATTATGAGAATGAGATCCATTTTATAGTTTATGAATTTGTATAAAGGTAATGTTAATAAAAAAAAAGGAGGGGAAAAAAAAGGGACTGATGGTGTCACCTGACAGTTGGCGCGGTGATGACCCCGATGAAGAGGATGCGACCCCAGCTGAGAGCGTGGCATGCTGGGAAAACAAAGATGTGCTTCAGGAAGAACGTGTTCAACTCTGTCAACTGAGAAGGAAAAAGATATGATCGTCAAATTTCATCCACACAAAACACACGAATCACGTCATCAGGATCACAAAGACACACCGACACGCCCCAAATCAAAATGCTAGGTGTGCAGTTGCAGGCTCAAAAAAGATGATGCTTAAATAAAGCCCCTTGAGCTGCGTCTCTCTATATATCCATCTTGTGTGTAGAGGTTTAATTCCCAAATCTAGATAAACTCTGAAAATGTGACTTGTAAAATCTCCAGATTGCCAGAAGAAAAGTGCAGAGCAGCAGAGAGACTCATTACAATCCACTCTAACCAGTCTCTCCAGAGAGAACACACATTTATCACCATCACACAATGTGTGTAGAGCACACACAGTGCATGATTTAGTTAATGCCTCAGCTCCCAGCTCCCAAAAGCCGAGTAATTACCATTTAAGATTCCTAGGGACTCGACGCCCTTCACACAATAGGAACCAACCTGCTTTCATCACCATGGTAGCGGCAACATGGAGACTTTGTCATCTGCTTTGGGGCTTTCTGCCCAAGTGTTTCACTCTCTAATACTAATAATCACAGCCATAAATACAAGCACCGTACAAAAGGCACCCCCCACCCGAAAGACCCCACTTCAACAGTGTGAACCCCATCCACCCACACACTGGCTTTGGTTGCATGAAAAAGTTTGTGAACTCTTTGAAATCATGTTAAACTCAAAGTTTAATCATTAACATGGCGGACTGATGAAAGATGAAACGCTGCTTTTCAAAGTCTTTTGTAGCTTTGGATTTAAAGAGTGACAGATTTATTTGACGTCACATTTGCTTTAGATTTTTATTTAAACTTCCGGCTTTGATGCAGCTTGAATGACTTCATCCAACCCTAACCCTTCTAAAAAAATAATATTGTGCGACTTGGAAATCCCCAATCCAGCCCTCCACCCGTCAGTCAGTTAGGCCGAGCACCTTTACACAAAGATCACTAAATAAAGAGATAATTAACACCCAGCTTTATACAGCGCTGTCCATTTCACACACACACACACAAAAAAAAAAGGTTTGCAACGTTCCCACTTACAAAGCAGAAAGTCTGCTTCTGCTTCTGGACCTTTTTACACAAAAGATGGGGTCTAAATTCGGTAGTGTGATTTACATTTAGAGCTCTATAGCACTTGAGACCAAGTATTTTTCACACATTTAATGACAATGTAAATGAGAGCTGACCACAAGCTTTAAAAAAACATGATCTGACTACAGTGGAACATCATGTATTGCTCATTTCAACTACTACCTACATTTGAGGACATAAACTTACAGATGTGTGCGTGTGTGTATTATATATATATATTCGTTGTCTTCCGCTTTATCCTATATTAGGATTGGGGGGGGGGGGGTTGGTTCCCCATGCCTAACCAGGGCGAACGTTTCGGGCGCTGGGCAGATACACTCATGATAGGATGCCAATCTATCGCTGGGCACACACTCACTCACACAAACACACTCTATATGGGGCAATTTGGAGAACTCAATTCACTTGATCCATGTTTTTGGACTGTGGGAGGAGGCCGGAGAACCCGGAGGAAACCCACGCGGACACGAGGAGAACATGGAAACTTCACCCAGATGGGGATTGGAACCGGGAATCCCTAGTGCTGAGCTGAGAGGCAAACGTGCTAACCACTAAGCCACCGTGCCGCCTATACATATATATATATATATATATATATATATATATATATATACATATATATATATATATATATATATATAAAAAGAAATGCTAAACAAATAATGTGTTAACAGATGAGGTCTGAGGTCCTACCTGCCAGATGATCATGAAGAGGTAAACTCCAGCAACTCGCTGAAAGGAGGACTTGGGGTCCAACCAGCGCACATAGGTCCAGCTAGCGGGGGTGAACTGCAGCACAGCACGCTTAATCTTACCTGTGGTGGTGTGGATATCTCTAAACAGCACAGAAATATTAAAATCATATCCTCACACAAAATTAAAATGAGACAAATATAATCCATAAGAAATGCAGAGTATGATATTTCGATACAACATTACTATTGCATTCCAATTCCATCCATTTACACGCACACAATGTGTTCATAATGCTATACTGGGTTTGCAGAATAATTATGTTGACGCACTTGATGCTGGCCCAGTGGTACGTCCTCATCTCCAAAAAGCGACACACTGTCATGCCCAGCCAAATCCCACCTCCGTTACACAACAGGATGTCCAAGATCACCTGATCCCACCAGCATTCAGCGAAGTTGGGCAGGAGATGCATAAAAAACAGCTGGAAAAGAAGGCATGACGGTTTATGTTTAATTCATCAGCTTCTATTATATTTATATTTTATAATATAAATATTAAATATTATATTTATATTGCTTTGTGCCTGTTTTGTGGATTTGAAGACCTCTCTGGTAAATCAGGGGTATGTGATTAAATGCAATAAATACACCACTGCCCTTCACCATGATGCCCATGTTTAAAAACATCTGTAAAGCTTAAGGCATTTAAGGGGGGGGGGGGCATTACCTCTGTGAGCTCCCAGGTGATGCTGATGGTCCAGCAGAGACCATAACTTCTGATCAGTAGAGCCTTCATGCCCCAACCCCAGAAATGGCTGAAGGCAAAGATGTCAAAATGACTGAGGATGCGCTCCCACGTGATCACATGACAGTTAACGGCATACTCCTGATGAACAAAAGTTCAGCGAGTCAGGGGGTATGACAGACAGAAACAGGGCGGCATGAATATATACACAAGCAATGCAGGATTGTAATCTAAAGCAACCAAATATTTTATTTATTTATTTATTTATATATATATATATACACACATACACACACAAGGCGGCACGGTGGCTTAGTGGTTTAGCACGTTCGCCTCTCAGCGCTAGGGATTCCCAGTTCGAATCCCCATCTGGGTGGAGTTTCCATGTTCTCCCCGTGTCCGCGTGGGTTTCCTCCGGGTTCTCCGGTTTCCTCCCACAGTCCAAAAACATGGAACAAGTTGATTGAATTCTCAAAAAATTGCCCCCTATAGAGTGTGTTTGTGTGAGTGAGTGTGTGCCCAGCGATGGATTGGCGCCCTGTCCTGGGTCTGTCTGCCCAGCGCCCGAGATGTTCTCCCCTGGATGGGCATGGGGAACCCCACCGCGACCCTAATAGAGGATAAGCGGAAGATAATGAATGAATGAATATACACACACACACACACACACACACACACACACACATACATACATAAAAAAAGCATTTGTTCTGAGAAAAAAGATGAAATAATGAAACAAATTGGAATGTTCTGGCATAAAAACTTAATAAAGTATCTGTCCTAAGACTTGTGACAGGATGTAAGGGGGCTGCTCCAAGAAACTTAAAGCAGTTTATAGAAACTGAACCAGAAAGCAAGCAACAGTGTGAATTTGAATTGTAAATTTCAGTGGTGTGTACCATGATGTCGGCTTCACGGGGGGGGGGGGGGGGGGGGGGGGGGGGGGGGGGGGGGGGGGGGGGGGGGGGGGGGGGGGGGGGGGGGGGGGGGGGGGGGGGGGGGGGGGGGGGGGGGGGGATATATATATATATATATATATATATATATATATATATAAACTGCACTTCAAGGCCTTTATTTAAAATGATTTTTATTATCCAGCACCCTCTGGGTCTGAATGTGTTTTAATGTTTAGATAAAATGATAAAATGGAACCACTTACCAAAAACTATTCTCCATATCGCTGGATGAGGTCTTGTGAACGGACCTGTGAACGAACACAGCAGAGATCAGTTTTTTTGCTTTTAAATTCATTCAACATCTTGTAGAAGATACCAAACTTCTTTATCTGAAGGTGGCAGATGATGGGGTCGGGGTTTTAGCTTCTAATATTTAGTTCAGTTGGCAAACAAATAAGCCACCATTAATGCTATTAAACACACAGGGAATTAATGCCCCAGAATGCTGCAGATTACCGCTTCTGGGGTTTAAATCATAAACATTCCTAATGCTTAATGAACGTACAAGCCAGGAACTTGGCTGAGGTTTACACAGAATATGTTCTTCAATGTTTTGTCTTCTACACGCATCACCCAGACACTACCTCCTGGCAAGCAAGAAGGCCGGTCTCCCGCTGCGCTCTACGAGTGTGACCTGATCTTTTAGTTGTCAGTTCATATGAGGAAAAACACTATTCTTTACTGTCTAATTAAACAAACCATGAAACTGAGAAAAAAAATGCTGATTATTGTCCACAGCAACAAAAGAACATGCATCAGATTATGGCAGCTGTTCATACTATGCGGTTCATTAATACTGCATGTGTTAGTTTTCACATGGTGGAAAAGGCTTTTCCTAAATATGGGGCTTCAGGTTATTTCACTCACCATTTGGAAATGCAAGCACACTGATAACAGAGAAGAAGGAGATGACCACGATCAGACCAACACGGAGATTACCATCTTGATTCCCATCATCTCTGTGAATAAAAACCGTCATTAAATGACATCAGCTGCACTATATTGCCCCTATATGGAGTGTGTGTGTGCCATAGATTGGAACCTAGGTGTATCTGCCCAGTGCCCGAAACATTCTGCCCTGGAAAGGCATCACCCTCGGACCCATCCTAATGTGGGTGTAGTGTCCATGCTCTTCCTGTGTCCGCATAGGTTTCTATACTGATGAGTGCAGCACCGTAAAACAAGGGTGATTTTTAGTGGATTAAAAAAAACAGAGGGCTTGGATTCAAGGTAAATTATATGCTCTAAATTGCCCCATATAGTGTGTATGTGCAACTAAGTGGGCCCAGTGATAGATTGGCACCCTGTTCTGGGTGCATCCGCCCAGCACCTGAAATCCCCCCCCCCCCAAGATGGGCATGACCCTAGGATTAAGAGGAAGATAATGACTGAATGAACGAATGAATCCATGAATGAATGAATGAAGATCCAGGAACGATACCAGTATGAAAATAACACACCCGAAACTGACCACAGTGGTAAATCACGATGCCCACGTGACGTGATGGCTACCACAACTATAAAACCATGTGGTATATAAGTAAGCCATTATTATATTATTATATTATAAGCAAGCCATTATAAATAGAGCTCATACTGATATGATAAACAGTATACACTAAGCACTCATCAGTATAAAGGTCCGATTACAAGACCTGATGCATACTAACATAGCACCATAAAACATGGGTGATTTTTAGTGGATTTAAAAAAAAACAGAGGGCTTGGATCCAAGGTAACTTATATGCTCTAAATCGCCCCATTTTTTTTGTGTGTGTGTATGTGCAACTGATGGGCCCAGTGATAGATTGGCACCCTGTTCTGGGTGCATTTGCCCAGCGCCTGAAACCTTCTCCCCTGGAGGGGCATCACCCTAGCATTAAGAGGAAGATAATGACAATGAACGAATGAATCCTTGAATGAATGAATGAATGAAGATCCAGGAACGATACCAGTACGCAAATAACACACCCAAAACTGACCACAGTGATAAATCACGATGCCCACGTGACGTCATGGCTACCACAACTATAAAACCATGTGGTATATGAGCAAGCCATTATTATAATATTATATTATAGCAAGCCATTATAAATAGAGCTCATACTGACATGATAAAAAGTATAGACTAAGCACTCATCAGTATAGAGGTCTGATTACAAGACCTGATGCATACTAACATAGTAGACAGTACGCAGTATGGATAATAATGCAGCACCAAAAAAACATGGGTGATTTTTAGTGGATTTAAAAAAAACAGAGGGCTTGGATTCAAGGTAACTTATATGCTCTAAATTGCCCCATTTTTTTTTATTGTGTGTATGTGCAACTGATGGGCCCAGTGATAGATTGGCACCCTGTTCTGGGTGCATTTGCCCAGCGCCCAAGACGTTCTCCCCTGGATGGGCATCACCCTAGCATTAAGAGGAAGATAATGACAATGAACGAATGAATCCTTGAATGAATGAATGAAGATCCAGGAACAACAACACCAACACACCCAAAACAGACCACAGTGATAAATCACGATGCCCACATGACGTCATGGCTACCACAACTATAAAACCATGTGGTACATAAGCAAGCCATTATTATATTATTATATTATAGCAAGCCATTATAAATAGAGCTCATACTGACCTGATAAACAGTATACACTAAGCACTCATCAGTATAGAGGTCTGATTACAAAACCTGATGCATACTAATATAGTAGACAGTACGCAGTATGGATTATATGGGGGTGATTTAGTGGATATAAGCCCCGGGGGCTGCTGCAGTCCCGCAGTAAAAGCAGGCGGTGTGTCTGAAGGTAACGGTCGGTCCTGAGGCGACGGAAACGCCGCGTTAGCTTTAGCATCCTCCGCTCACCTGGTGAAGGCGAAGTACATGAGACTGAGCACGGTGGCCGTCAGCAGCGTGATGGTGTGAGGTCTGTAGAAGAACTCGATGCTGATGTCCTCCACCTGCTGCTCGTTGATCATGCGAAAGTGGGTCCGGTAGCGGCCGTCGTCCTTGTTCAGAGTGCGGGATCTGTACGCGGACGCCGCCATTGTTGGCGCAGGGTGAAACCCCCCCCCCTCCACCTCCCACAACCGCGGTCACGCTCACAACGCTACCGAGCGACACGGAGCAGCAGAGACATTCATTCTTTTTGTTTTTAAACGCGCGTCTACAAGAATTGTTACGATAACATCACAGCAGGCCGCGAGGCGTCAGAAGCGGCATTAAATACAGACAGACGCGGCTTACTCTCAATGGAACTTTTATTAGGTTTCAGAACACACGCGCACGTCTTGCTGACGCCTGCTGGTGATACGTGGTACTGCAGTACCAGATTATAAATTCCATCCATCCATTATCCTCCGCTTTGTCCTCTATTAGGGTCGGGGGGGGGGGGGGGGCGTTTCCATCCAGTGGAAAACGTTTCGGGAGCTGGGCAGATACACCCAGGACAGGACGCCAATCCACAGACAATCACACAGACACACTATATATGGGGCAATTTGGAGAACTCAAATTGATTTGATCCATGTTTTTTGACTGTGGGAGGAAACCGGAGAACCCGGAGGAAACCCACACGGGGAGAACAACACACCCAAAACAGACCACAGTGATAAATCACGATGCCCACGTGACGTCATGGCTATTACAACTATAAAACTATGTGGTACATAAGCAAGCCATTATTATTATATTATATTATAGCAAGCCATTATAAATAGAGCTCATACTGACATGATAAACAGTATACACTAAGCACTCATCAGTATAGAGGTCTGATTACAAGACTTGGTGCATACTAATATAGTACACAGTACACAGTATGGATTATATGCGGGTGATTTTAGTGGATATAATTTAGGGGAGGAAACCCACACGGACACGGGGAGAACAACACACCCAAAACAGACCGCAGTGATAAATCACGATGCCCACGTGACGTCATGGCTATTACAACTATAAAACCATGTGGTATATAACCAAGCCGTCAATCTATCGCTGACTTGATCCATGTTTTTGGACTGTGGGAGGAAAACCCGGCAGAAACCCACACGTAAACGGGGAGAACATGGAAACTCCACCCAGATGGGGATTCGAACCGGGAATCCCTAGTGCTGAGAGGAGAACATGCTAAACACTAAGCCACCGTGCTCAGCAGACAAACATCAGTTTAAAATTCAGTATTTTACACCTGCTGGTGATACGTGGTACTGCAGTAGCAGATTATAACGTTATCATCTGTGCTATTATCTTCTGCTTAATCTTACACTATGTTTTTTTTTTAAACATGACAGCAGATGATGTGATTGTGACACAATTCATATAATTACATCATTCTTATTATTTTAAGGACGTTTTTATGCTTTTAAACTACTGATCTCAAGAAACTAACACAGAGCTGCATTGTATGGCTGACGACAACAATGAGCTCTTTTCTAAAAACATACTGCACTTCTGTGTTGTTTGCAAACGAAACAAATTTTCAGGACAGGTTTTAAGTCTTTTGAACGCCGCACATCAGCATAAACACAATGCACAGTGGTATGTGCAGGAATGATTCTGCAGTCAGAATTAAAGGGAATGAAACTAAATATACTATTTTTTAAAGACAGGAAGTATAAGATCAGTTGTTTTACAGATAAATCTAAGATGTTTTGTTTCCTGGAGTCAGACCACTAATATGTACTAATAATTTTTTATCAAGGTGGTCGATCAAGATTTAGTTGTACATGGCAGTTTTTAAGCGACCTTCTGAAACATGTGACTGCACAGGTTGCATCATTTACTATTTGGAAATGCAAGTTCATCTATGATGAGAAAAACAGAAGATGACCATGATAATATTTACAGATATTATCATCTGGAATTGCACCATGTCTGTAGATGAAAATAGACATAAAATGGCATCAGCAGATATCATGTTAATGGAACTTATAGGGTTAGGATTCAGTGAACTAACTTAAAAGCTGTGGGGATTTTCCTTCTTATCGTCTAATTTCTTTCATTCTAACATTAAATAAAGCGAAATGAAGCTTAAAAAGTTGAAAGATATTAAAAAACAATAAATATTGGGAAAAGTTTACATTATTTATAATACATTTCTACAGAACCAAGTAATTTTGAGTAATTTTAAAAATCAGAAGCTTACAGCATCACAGAAGCCATTAAAACTCAGTTCGCATTAGAACAAATTGGGAAATTTTTTAACATTTTGTGCACAAACATTAAATTAAAAACATTGTTAAAGTTTTATTTGGTAAATAATTTAAACTCCAGTTTGAATCTTAAAATTGAAAAACATTAAATGTGAAAATATTAATAAATAAAATGATGTTTGATAAATCACACAAACTAAAACAGTGCAGTACTATAAAGAAATAAACAAAAAAAAAACTTTCTACTTTTTTTATTTTTACTTAAATATATAATTAAACAGAATATATGTGACGTGACCGGATTGTTCGTGTTAAACATGTTTTGCAGTTGTGCTTTTCTTCACCTGGACACCACCTCAGTGTGGTCACAAACAGCCGTGCTGAAGACTCTCAGGAAGTGAATGAGGGGCTGTTTCAGCTGAGAATTAACACCTTTTTTTAACATTATACAGACAAAAAAAGAACATGTGTAGAAATTATATTCAGAGTGTATTTTTTTTAGATTTGTCATTTTTTATTAGAATGTGCAAAAAAAAAGGATCTATACCGTATATACAGTTATATATACAGTTATATGCAACAGACATTTTAATATTACTAATAAGAATTATGACCCGTACACACACAGAAAAATTCATTTCATAATTTTTTTCTTAAAAGACTTACTGAATGTATTGTGTCTAAAACTGTTACAAATAAAAAAATCAGTAAAATGAATAAGAAAATATTTCATATTCTACATTTAAAAACATAGACCAGCCAAAATATGACCACCTGTCAGGGGCTTCAATGTCTGATTGGTGTACAATCATTTAATACATTTTATAAATAAGTTGTAACATTTACAGGAATCTATTTTCATTTATATAACATTGTTTTAAAAAATCATTATTTCATCGAAATATAAGACTAAATTAAGTTCATAGCTACTAATTGTACTTTTTATCAGTTGTCAGGTATTTTGTATAAACATCGAACCTGAAATAAGGTCTTAGTAACATTTCCTTCAATATTTCCTTTTTAAAAAACTATAGATCTAATAAAATTGATCTATTTGTAAAGCTAAAAGTTTTATACATAAAAAGGTGTTTATATACAGACTCATCAGAAAACAACCAAAATACAAAAAGGTAGACTGTTAAAATCCAAACTCAGCTTTTATAGCTCCAGTTTTTAAAATAAAGAACGACTCTATAAGTTTATCTATCTCTAAAATAAAATAAACCATTCTGCCTTTTTGTGTTGATTTATTATATCAGGACTTTAAAGCAGGGTTTTAGTTTTAGTTTGAATAAACATGAAGAAGCTCATATCATTTAATAACAAAAAATACAACATGATCATGAACAGCGAAACACTGAAGAGCTGAGCTTATCTAAGTTTAAAATTTTTGGTGGCCGTGGTGTTTCAGCGTGTTTAGTTTGCAGGATGGATGACTCCGTTAGCTCACATATCTTGTTTTAACGTGATCATGGGCTATAAAAAAAGGAATATGATTATTAATAATTAAAAGGTTTAATTAAAACTATCTATATTATCTATCTATATCCATATGAATTCCCTGTAGTCTTCATTAGTCTTTAAAACATCTTTATCAAATTACCAAATAATGGTATTAATGCCTTTTTCTGCATAACTGATTGTCCACTCAGACATGATTGGTTGAGTACAATGTGATAGAACTTTACTGGCTTTCACTGAGCCCTTTATTTTTATAAATTTAACCCAATTCAACAATTTTAGATTAAGAATTGATAATTCAGAAAGGACTGGCACGCTCATCCAACATCAGTGTTGGATCTCACAAATGCAAAAAAATTCCCACGGACAGACTTTATCTTATAATAATATAACATAATAATAATATAATAAAACAATAATATAACATCATTCATTATTTGGGATTTACATGAAGGTAAATGAATGAAATAAGACTTTATTACCAGACTATTGAAGTGGCTTCGGCACACAGCTTTACTCTCCCAAAAGGTTATAATCGCAGCAAGCAAGAATTCAAGTGCATACAATGAGGCTGTTACTGCAGTCAGTCCCACATACAGTTCTGGTTTTAATGGCGGATACTAAACAATAAAAAATGTATTAACTAATTTTTTATCCAATTACATGAAAAAAAACTTAAATAATTTAAAATAACTTAAAAACACTTATTATAATTTGACAAAATACATTACACTGAAAAAACTAGAATAATCTTAAAGACTGTATTTGATATCTATTTGATCTATTTTTCATTTATTACAATTCAAATAATTTAGGATGCTATTATTCACTTTGTACATCAGTAATCATAAAGAAAGTCTCATGCAGTTGGTAGTTTACATCATTAATTTAAGACACTGCCACTGTTTTGATAACATGGCTTTTCATCAGTCGCTTAATGAAGTATTGCTGCAGTATTAAAAGCTGTTTGCTCTAAAAACATGCACGTACAAGGTTGTCATTAAATCCAGTATTCTGTGTTTTTTACTTTTATAACTGTAGTAAACATCTTTAAGCAGGTTTGTAAATATTTAGAGTACAACAACTGATTTACCTGTATGTATTGCCAGTAAAAGACAGAACTAAATATAATGCTGAATACTGCTCCTACAACTGCAGCAAAAAGGCTGAGGATGTTGAAGATAAATGACAGCTTCATCTGTGCAAAAAAAGGTCACATTTAGCACATTATCATTTTTTAAATATGTAGTAAAATTATGTGTATTGCGGCACGGTGGTTTAGTTGTTAGCACGTTCGCCTCTCAGCATTAGGGATCCCTGGTTCGAATCCCCACCTGGGTGGAGTTTCCATGTTCTCCCTGTGTCTGCGTGGGTTTCCTCCGGGTTCTCCGGTTTCCTCCCACAGTCCAAAATCCATTTTTGCCCAATCACTACATTATTAAAAAAGTATTTTTATTGTTTTAGCTTTATATAGGTGTATATTAGTGAAGGCATGAACATGGAAAAGCTAAAAATATAGAAATCTTGATGTTTATGTGATAAGAAATAAGATTTATATTGAATGTATACGTACCACAGGCATGAATGGCATATGTCCTGCAGTTAATGTCAGAATTCCACAAGGTATAAACTACGCAAAGAACAAATACAAAAATTATCCAGTGTAACTGTAAGTGAATTATAGAGAGCAAACGAACATTTATGTTCCATTATGAGGGTTTAGAAATCAAATAAACTAATTTTATTTCTAGACACTACATAAAAGCAGTTTAATTTTAAGATCCAGTGATGACATGTTTCATCTTAACTTATTTTTTAAATATTTTTTTTGATATCTAAAGTCAAAAGCATTTCATTGGAAACAAATCCATCCATAAATCCTTCCACCTGTCGTACCATCTGTTTATTCATTTATTCTTTCATCCATCACCCCGTCCATCAATTACACATCCAGCAATATCATCCTTATCTGTCCTTCCATTTGTCCATCCAGTTGTCCACGCATACATTCATCCACCCACCCACCCATCCATTCACCCATCCATCCATTAAGCCACATAATTTATGTAACTAATTAAATGACTATGTTTCTTTGTATATTAATTCTAAGTAGTAAAAAATAAATTACCATGACACTAGGAATGATGTAAAAAAAATTTTCAAAATGTTGATAGTAATGCAGTTTGCTGACTATGATGCCACCAAGAATGAGGATAAAGACTGCTGTCACGAGCTGAGCTGCCTTTAAACATAAGAACATAAACCAAAGAAAAGCTCGATTTAGATTCATTTAGCTTAATTGAGTTCAGTATGTATGAGAAATACAGTTGGAAATAAATGTATACATTCCGTTGTTGTGTAGGGCTGAATATTATACACATGTTTAAAAGAGTTTAGAGAGAAGGATATACAGCATATAAGATATTTTGGACAAACTAATTTTTATTAACAGGACTGTTGCCTTGTTAATACTCTTGTTTATACAATTAAAATATATACAATTATAAAAACATTTAATTGTAATTTACAGTTATTTTATGGTAATTTTAAATCTTATTTAAATATCTTATATTGTATTCATCACCTCCACTATCTTTCTAGTGTCTGTGTAAATGTCAATGAATACTTTAAATATATAGAACTAAACACTGATTAGAAAGTTTAAATTATTGCATATATATTTATGTAATTGTGTTCTGAGGCCTCCTACCCCAATCGCTTTTGGGCGACCACGGAGGAACACCTTGTATGTGTCTTTAAACCTGCAGGTGAATTTTTCTGGCATGAGCTGACCCTCCGTAGCGTTCCTGAGGCTTCCGAGAGGGATGGTGATGACCATGCAGTCATCCGATTTAAATGTGTACCTCATTGTGCTGCAAGTAACGTGACAAACAACAGAATGAGGAAGATGATTTTATTCATACCGTAGTTATAGATAACAATTCTATTTTTACAGAAATACAAAACCACTGTAAATATATTGCAGACATCAAAGCTACGGTGTGCAGAACACTCTGCACCATATTACTGAAAATGGAAAAACATTTAATATTACTTCAGTTTCTTAAAAAAATGACATTCCAGCAAATATTATTTAAAATATTACACACGGTAGCTTTCTGCTTCAAAGCAACAGTATATTTTAAGTTTTTATTTGACTACATACTGTATAAAAGTTAATCTGCTGTGTGTTTAAATATACAGTCTTGTGCAAAAGTTTGGACACTCCCTCTCACGTATGTGTCACACTTGTTGTATAGTTCATTGTGTTAATACTTATATCACAAACATAAATACAATCTAGTTTATGTAGAGGTGGTTTAACTTAAACACAAAGGATAAAATACTTTTTCATCATATTCACGAAAATACACAATACTTTTTAAAGGAAAAACTAGGCACCAGTGTCGAACTAGACACCAATTCACTTACAATATATGCATTTTATACTTAACTTAAAATCGATATTTATTATTCTATATTTCTTAGTTGAATAATAAACCACATGTGAATTAATGAAATTCCCCACCAAGAAGAACTACATGCTAAATATAAAACAAAGGAGTGATAATAACTTATTGTCTTATTATAACTTATTATAAGTTATTATTGACACAAAAGTCATAAACGTTTTTGATAGAATATTAGTATAATATGAAATGGTAAAAGACTAATGTGTGTAAATGTAAAAACTCACACTCGGTGCTGTTGTCCAGCTATCAGTCGGAGTCTCTGAATGTGAGTGTGCTTAATTTGGCTGGTTTGTTCGTGGTTTCGTCAGTCCTCTCTATTTCCTTATTCATTAGACCTTCAGGGTGAGTGAAGAGAAGATGGAAATTATTATCTCATCTCCTTTACAGCCTCAGAGTCGAGGAACGGCAACTGAACCTGAACCGCTGCAACAGACAAACATCAGTTTAAAATTCTGCTGAAGTGGATTTGCTGCTCTAGGCCACAAATTTTATCACCCAGCATTTAGAACTACTACCATCAGTAAGTCTGAATCCTTATTATTCATAAAATACTTTGTGAAATAACATTTTTATAACGTAGTGCTAATTTCTGTAGTCGTATATGATTTTATGCTTGATAAATTTGATAATTATTTAATAATCATTAAATTCTGAACTATATATAAATACATAATACACTTCACTGACCTTATTTGGCGTCTCGGCTCTACAAAACTATTTAGATTTTTTCAGCCAAGCACTACAATCTCGACTTATCAGTGAGTGTGTCTTGTTTTATCATGCAGTTAGGCTGCAATTGACAAAACCTGGATTATAATTAACTACAATACAATTTCTCGTGTTTAATAAAAGTCAGCAGTAAAGGCGAGTTCATTTAACAATATTAATTATCTGTACTGTATCACAACATGATGCTTAAATTTAACAAGTATTTAAATCTCAAATTATATCCAGTAAGTAAATAAATATATAAGCTATACAAAATATTAGTACGTCAGTACTGTATGTAATTTGTACATCTTTATCTTTTATGCACAATACATTTTAAAAAGATTTATTAATTGGTTGTTAAATAAGTAAAATACAAATATTTTATTGCAGGTACATTGTACAGTATTATACTAGTTATAGAACTTTGGTTCTAATGCATGATTTTTTATTTAATATATAAATATATTGATTAGGTGAATGCTTTTATGCATTAATTTGATTAATTGTTTTTAGTACGGGCGGCACGGTGGCTTAGTGGTTAGCATGTTCTCCTCTCAGCGCTAGGGATTCTCGGTTCGAATCCCAATCTGGGTGGAGTTTGCATGTTCTCCCCGTGTCTGCGTGGGTTTCCTCCGGGTTTTCCGGTTTCCTCCCACAGTCCAAAAACATGGATCAAGTCTATTGATTTCCCCAAATTGCCCCAATATAGAGTGTGTATGTGTGAGTGAGTGTGTGCCCAGCGATGGATTGGCACCCTGTCTTGGGTGTATCTGCCCAGTGCCCGAAACGTTCTCCCCTGGATGGGCATCGGGAACCCCACCGCGACCCTAATAGAGGATAAAGCGAAAGATAATGAATGTTTTTCGTACACTTTGCATTGTGTTGCACCTAAATATTAAGTACAACAGAGAGAAAAAATAGAAAGAACGAGAGACTAAAGAGAATGTTAAGTAATTTAGGTCAGAAGGGCAGGAGGTTATCATCATTTTCCTTTGTTTGCTGACTTCTACTTTTTCTTTAGCTTTCACCACAGATGCGTGATGGCGTGTGCCAATTTTGCTGCAGACAGTATTGTAACTGAGTCAAAGAGACCAGAACCTGGTAATGCTGATGAAGGTGGCACATTGATTAAATATTACAGAGCGAGTGAAATCATTCCATCACCGAAACCACTTCTGCATAACCTGCTGAAGAAAGAGCCAGCCGTCTGGGCCGTAAGATAGATTTCTACATCTTTAATGTCAGCACCACACAGGCTTTAATCTGGATTTATATAGCACACAGTATATATAATATAAGTCATTGTTCATAAGTATAGAATACTAATTAAATTAGTGTTTAAATTTGATCTTTTATCTAGACAGAAAAAAAGACTGCTAATGAAATGTAAAAAAAAGATATGAAGCACAAATGGAAATGTTTTAGTGCATTTTTTAAAATATATATATTTAGAATTGATGTATATCATGTATTCAACTTACTAAAAATTTTTTTAATAGAGACATAAATACATGTATATATACCTTTTATGTGTGTGTGTGTGTGTGTGTGTGTGTATATATATACTGTATGTGTGTGATGTCATCAGTCTGTGCAGATCTCCACTGGTATTTTAAGTGTTGGACTTGGTATTGTGTTTGCTGCAGTCTTTGAAATTCAATACCTGTTACTCACCTTGTTTCGAGTCCCAATCATCACCGGCTTACTGGTAAACCATTTGTAATACGAGAAATTATCATAAAGAGTATAACAATAAATCTGATATATGTATTACGTTTTATTTTATAGCAGATTCATTTTTTAACCAAATTTACACCAATTTTCTTATCGAAATTAAGTGCTTATTTCTTAAATGCTTATTTACATTATTGAACAATAGAGTTTTAATACATAAAGCTATGTTTTAATTAATCTGAACAAATTATTAAAAATGTATGACCTCATATACGATGACCACTGTCAGGTATGGTGGTGGTACATTCATGATCACGGAATGATACTCTTTAATATGAAATGAGCAATGCATCAGAATTAGAGGAAAAATCTGTGCTACCAAATGAATATATTATTTAAAAAAACAAATTAAGGTTCTGTTACCGAGCTGTATTTTCATTTAAACACCTCAGTGACACTGCTGGGATTGGAATAATGCACCCACCCAATAACACGTGCTCTGTGGTGGTACTATTGGAAATTGTAGAACTACAAAGTTGCTCTTTACAGAACAGGAACTGAGAACATGTACAATAAGTGGAGCAGAAATGTCCAAACTTGGTACTGTAATGGTACTGTAATGGTGCTGTAATGGCGTGTTCATGAGAACATGCTTTATAATGTGTATTTGTAGTAACGGTAAATTATGTGGTATGATATTTATATCATTTATTTTAAACCCTACAGGAGGTGAAACTAACCACGTCTGTTTCAGTAAATAAATGCAAGTCTTTCTAAAATCTATTTCTAAACCTTTTTTCTTTGAGTTCATGAATCATGCTTTGTGTTCCAGTTTTTGGTTGCTGGATTCCTCTCCACTCATTTGAACAGAAATCAAGGGTTATTAAAGGTTAGTTTTCTGCTTCAACTCCTACATTTATTCCAGTGTAAAAGACTGAATTGTGTTTCACATGTTTGATGTCTGTTGCAGATGTGTTTGCAGTTTAACGTTGGCTGTCTGGTCACCGCAGCATTGGGAACGGTGCTACTATGTGTGGATTTAGGCAAAACACCTCGCTATAATTTACAATACGAGGTACACATTTAAACATTAGTCATACAGAATAATAGGAAAAAATGGCAAAACACAACAAAATGACCTTTAATCATTTAGATAGTTTAGTTATTGTAGGTTTTTAAGAGAAGATTATGAACATGAGTAACGTAAACTGGACTTGTTTGAAAATAATTTGGATTACAAGGTCTGTGTCTCTTTGGGAGTGATGAGGATGATGAGATGAGATTGGGAATAAGTTTAGTAGGGAAATGACAAGAGTTGGACGTTTTGGGGAGTAAGTTAAAAAATTTTGTAAGTTTAATAATGATCCCAGTGTCTGGGTGCACTAAGGTACATGGAGCAGAAACACAGTTTTAACACAAAGGGGCAATTTAGATTTGCAGGATTTACACCTTGGCTGTGGAAGTTCACCCACTAAGACGTTAGGAGAACATGCAATTACACAAAGTCCTGTTCATCTGGGTGTGTTGTTGTTAACGGAAGCAATAGAACATATTTTCTAATATGTTAGTGTCATAATGTTAACAGCTTATCTTTACATTCATTACAGTGTAATGTGTGTGTGTGCGTGTGTGATGCAGGTTGAAGTCCTGGCACTATGCGTAACATTACTGGACATGTTCATCTCATCAGTCCTCGTATATTTTATTGGATCAGAAGTACGCAGAGAAGAGAAAAAATTACCCAGTTTTCAGTGAGATTAAGCTGTACATATCAAAATGATCTTACTCGTGATTCTGCGCTGAGGTTTCCTGCACTGTGAGCTCAACGTCCAGCAACCTGCACACAAACAGATCAATGAGTGCAACAGAATATCTGAATGTTATATTAACAATTCTCTATGTAAACAGAACAGTATACTCATATCTCAGATTATTTTATCATTAAGACACGCAGCAGTCTGTTTAACATCTGCATTGGTACTTCTGCCTTCTGCCTGTACTCTTTGTGGTACAAATTCTGCTTTTGCTGGTTTTCTGCAGTTGCAGTTAATGCAGTTAATGCTTATGGTATTATTAATATCCAAGCTCAACCAAATTAATAATGAATGATATGTAAAAACCATACACCGCTTTAAACACGTGTCTAATGAAAACTGGCTTAATGTTGGGGATACTGGACTATGCACCTTAATATGGACTGCGGTAGAATGAGCAGATTCTACACTGTACAATTTTTAGACATCTTAAAAGAAACTCAGAACCGTCTATGACGGTGGTCTTTGAAATTTTTATTAATAAATCTTAATTAGTCTGCGGCTGAAGTTACAAAGGTTAGTTCAGTCCTGGTTTGTAGCATCATATAGTGATGATGATGATGTGCTTTGAGAGAATGTACTATTGCTAAAAAGTGCTAAATAAAGAAACCAAAAACTTGCTTCATCTCTTCAACAGCAAATCTGCAGGCAGCCTGAACAATAAAGTTTGTAAAAGGTGAAAATAAAAAAGACATACTGATATTAGAAGATATTGTATTCTGAGAACACCATAAATTTAACTCCATTAACATGTTTTATATATACACATACACACACATATACACACTGATCAGAATGTCTGTGTGTGTTGGTGGGGGAGTGTTGGGGGTTCCCCATGTCCATCCAAGGGAGAAAGTTTCGGATGCTGGACATATACACCCAGAACATGGCGCCAATCTACTGCTGGGCACATACTCACTCTCACACTATATTAAGCAATTTTCGGCAGCCAATTCACCTTCAATGCATGTTTTTGGACTGTTATGGGGAACCAGAGAACCCCGAGACAACCCACATGGACACAGGGAGAACATGGAAACTTCCCCCAGATCAGGATTTAAACCTTACCTTTCGTTTAAACGTCACGTGAAGATTGTGGATCTTTTGTTTCTTGCTGAACCTCGTCTCGATTAAACCGAGAGCTGTGAGCTGTGGTGACCTAGAGGCTGGAAATGGGTCGGAATCTGATGTTACGATTATCACACAACAGCCTGACACTGATAATGTTGGAAAGGGTTTTATTAGTAGTGCAGTTGAACAAAGACACTTGTTTTCATTTTCTCTGTACAAATCAGTCAGTTTAACACTTATAACACTTACAAAAACATGTGCTTGTGCTTTTATCTCTAACAAATGAATGAAGCGTAGCTGCTGGCAGAGTCAGCAGTAACAGCTGTGCTGAGGAACACACTGGTGCATCAGCAGTCAGTGGCAGCGGAGTGTTTAGCATGAAAAGTTTTTTATACTGAGGAGGGATTCAGTCGTGCATCTGCTGATCGCTTGCTCCTAAATCATCCAGCGATTGTTTCTTCAGCCGTCGGTGCAAATGAGACATCACAGCTGTGGAGAGAAGGTACAAGATTATTGTAAAAGAAATACAAAACTCTGTAGAACGGCTAATCTGCATACATTTCAGGCACAATTAATGAAAAGAAGACAAATGCATGCTTCCGCTTAGGCAGGTGAAGCCAGCCACCGGCTTGTTTCTAAGCTGCTGCTCGTGCAACATCCAGGTCAGCTGGAGGTAACGCAGGGAACAGAGCTCCGCCCATCAGTATGCATGAGCTCACAGAATCCTAAGACTGACTAATGTCTGTTGTCAGATGTTCTTGAGATTTTTTTCACACATTAAACAAACAGCGGTTTATCATGTAAGAGATGAGGTTTTAATTAAATAACTCTTTCTGTACATATTGCTAAAAAGTCCATGTCCCAAATATGATGATAAGCAAAGTGCTTAGTAGAACTCGGCAGATAAAAAGAGACACCCATGCGCAAGCACCCATCATACATGTGTATCCTATGACAACCGTGCATCCAGCAAGCCATAAGTATAAACCAGGTTTAAGAAACACACACCGGGGAATTTATCAGGAGTCTCAGGGTCTGAGTTACTGATCCAGGAATGATGATATTCATTTTTATTTACAGCATGAAAAGATACAAAGGCTTCTTTTTTAAGAAACAGTGGCAGAAATTTGGGGGTTGCCTATTAGTGTTTTATCAGCTGTCCACACTCCCCATCACTTCATTATACCAATTCTGACCAGTGTTTCTACCCATAGATTTTTTATTTATATACACTGATTCTAAAGCAGTAGTGTTTTTAATATAATTATATAATGATTACATAATATGCACCAATCCCAGATCATCACTCAAGCAATGAGCTCACTGAAAAACAGAACCCACTCATAGGATTAAAAAGAGCAGTTCACTGGACACTCCTTACTTACTGATCTATAGGTCTCTCACTCAGACCAGCGTTGAGAGGCCTATATGTGTAACATGAGACGACATGTTCTGGCAACATAAAGTAATTGAAAAAAAGTTAAATATAAACCATAGAAGAGAAATGATATAAAGACCACATTTTCAGAACTCGAGTACTGAGGTCAGAATGTATGAACATTAAGTGTTGCTGTTAAGTGTTTAGCAAAGCTTTCAGCTTTGTGTTTGTTCCTGTGTTTGTATTAAAGCACATCGTCATGTAAAGTCATACGAAAGAAGAAAGATCATCTTGCTTTTTGTCTTTGTTGTTATTTCTGTTGTATTTATGTTATAGTTATTGAATTATCTCAGATGCATGAAAGATTCTGTTGAGTACAAGAGTACAAGCGTAAAAAAAATGTGTTGAGTACAAGAGTCGTGAGCGTGTGAAGGTTCAGAAATGTATTAATGTGCAAAAGGAGTATAGTATGTGTGTGTTTGTGTGTACATATACACACTACAAGAAGTTTGGCCACACACCCTCCATGCTTCATTATCTGTTTCCTCCACTTACCGTATAGATGGACTTTGCAGTTTTACAATTCCAGACTGTAGTCCATCTGTGTTCTTTGTTGTTGTTAGTCCCCTGTTGGTTCTCTGTTCTCTGTTGGTCAGGAGCATCACAGAACAGGTATCATTTGGGTGGTGGATTGTTTATTGTCAGTTCTGTAGTGACACTGATGTGGTGAGGGGGGTTTTAGTGCAGCAGTGCTGCTGGAGTTTCATTTCTCCACCTCAGTCACACTGCTGGGATAGAAATAATGCCCCCACCAAATAACCCCTGCCCTGTGGTGCTACTATTGGGGTTCTGACATTAGAGAACAGAGTACACAGTATGGACTGTAGAACACATACAGATGGACTACAGAATGGAATTGGAGAACGACAAAGTTCCTCTTTACAGGAAGTGGAACTGAGAACATAAACAATAAATGGAGCAAAAAGCAAAAACTTTTTTACTGGTAATGCAGATAACTTAGTGGGGATTAAAATCTTTTCACACATTCACAGGTGAGAACCTTATGTAATTGTAGGGACCGCAAGCTGGTTCCCACAACATAAATCAATCAGATGTAAAATCATGGTTAGATTAGATTAGGTTTAAATTGAGATTATGGTTAGGATTATGGTTAATGTAAGGGTAAAAGTATTTATGTTAAGTTTTGATCTTTTACGGCCTATTTATGGTTAAGTCTATATACCGGCATAAGCATAAGCATGTGTGTGTGTGTGTGTGTGTGTACTCACTGCTGTAATGAACTTGGTGGTGTCGCTCTGTAGATCATGCTCCTTGTGAAATATGGACGATGATGAGGAGGAGACAGAGGAGCAGAAAAAGGACGGCGTCTCGGTGTGGAAGGAGTCCATGATGAGAGAGGAGTGATGTGGGACTGACAGAGCACTCACACTGTTCACTCCTTCACTGGACGTGCTGTGAGAGGATGACTCGGAACTCTCTGTAACTAAACAACATGAATACAGCATTAACATTTGAAAATGAAGATAATGGATAGATAGAAATTGCCCCTATATTGCCCTTATATAGTGTGTGTCTGTGTGTGTCTGTGGGTGTTTGTCTGTGTAAGTGAATGTGTGCCCAGCAATGGACAGGTGCCATGTCCTGGTTTTATCTGCCCAGTGCCGAAAACATTCTCTCCTGGAGTAGCATGGGAAACCCCATCTGTGACCCCAGTGAAGGAATAAGCGGAAGATTATGTATGGATGAAAATTGCCCCTATCTAAATTGCCCCATATAGTTATATATTATTATACAGAAATAACAGAACAGCAGAATGCTGAAATTGACAAATCAGAATTAAATGTCCAACATTCAGCTGAATTCCAAAGGAAATCCGATTGATTCAATTTCATACTAAATATTTAATACTGACTTGGCTCCCTCAGGGCAATGTTGAGAAAGTGCTTTTACATGAATGGATTTAAAACAAACTTAAAAAAAGATCAAATTCAAGTGAAGGTTTTTCCATCACATGTGATGAAAACCCTGTAAGGCATTTCCATCATGTGACAGATGTGGGGTAACCGTGACCTTGACCTCTGCTCGCCAAAATTCATTCAATGTAAATTTCCCTCAAGCTCTCTGAAAGATTTCTCTTAGAGGAATGGAAAGTATGTACAGAGTACATTACAACCTGATGCCTCTGGACACATCTGTCTCCAGCATCAGCACATAGAACATTCTTTAAAGATTTGCCTTTAAGGAATCCAACAGCCGTATTCACTTATTCACTACAGATCCGTGCGGCATGTTTTGATAAATGTCTCTACATTTAATTAAACTATACATAAATCTGAATAACACATACATAAAACTCATTATTATTTCATTTATTCATTCATCTTCCAATTCTTCGGGCACTGGGCAGAAAGACCCAGGACAGGTCGCCAATCTATCGCTGGGCACACACTCACTCACACAGACACACTCTATATGGGGCAATTTGGAGAACTCAATTGACTTGATCCATGTTTTTGGACTGTGGGAGGAAACCGGAGAACCCGGAGGAAGCCCACGCGGACACGGGGAGAACATGGAAACTCCACCCAGATATGGATTCGAACCGGGAATCCCTAGCACTGAGAGGAGAACATGCTGAACCACTAAGCCACCGTGCCGCCTTCATTATTATTTAAATATTTAAAATTATTATATTATTGTTATATTATTATAGTAATAATATAGTCATCAGCATCATCCGTTTGATATAATGAAGCTAATTATGTTTTGGAACATACACCATACACAGAGACACAAACACACCATGTTCTTTCACTTGGTTTGCTGATATATAAGTGAATGAAAAAGCTGAAACATTTTTTTCTTCATAAATGAAACGAGAGACTTTTTGGAGACGACTGCTGTGTATTTTGTCACTTTTTTTATGCGGCTTTGACAAAAACCACAAGCACTGTTGAGACAGAGAGGGGGGCTTGGCCGTTAACCCCCTGCAGCTCCCATCAGCGCTGTGTTTTTTAATGTTTAGCTCAATCAGTTTGTACCAGTTTAACCACACTGACTGTGGTGACTATAGAAACAAAGAGAAGCTACTACTGAAGCAGAGTTCAACATCCTGTTTCACTTCCTGTGTAGCGCTTACCACACACATTTCCAGCCCTGACAGTGACAATTCCCTGTATGCTTCACACACACATCACCCTGGAACACGTTTTCTTCTGCCACATACAACATACAAGCAGGGAAAAGTCCTAATTCTACTGTTATACTTTCAGCATCAATTCATTTAAGATGCTTTAATTTTATTTATTCAAAAAAATGTATATACTAAATGTAATTTTTATTTTATTTTATTTTTATTTATGCACAGATATTTCAACACATTTTTTTTCTGTCAACTAAATCAAAATGGCATATTTTATAATAAACAAAGATACAAATAATAATGTTATGAATTATCTATGCAATAGATGTTAATATTAATTAACTAATAATCAATGTTTGATTTGTGTTTGTTTTCAATACTGAAAAATACAAACTGGATTTTATTACATATTTTACACATATTACACATAGACATATTTTATTACTTTTGTTTTGCTTTTATGTTTCTGTGTTTTTTTAAAAATGTGGAATTAAATTAAATTAAGCATCTTATCTGGACTGGAACTTACTCATGGAGGGCTGGGTGTCAGCATCATGCTCTAGTTCATCTTCCTCAATGCAGTCATAGTGCCAGTGGGCGAGGGGTGGGTGAGGGGCGGAGCTAAAGAGTGGCAGATTGAGGGAGTTGAGAAAGGAGGAGGAGGAGAGACTGCTGGATGAAGAGGAGCTGCTGTTGGAGATGGTGGAGTGAGGCCTCTTGAATGGACTGCAGTGATCGAATGAGGACATGGGGATGGAGGACGGAATGCGGGACTCTGCACAGCAGAAGAGAAGTAGAAAGATATTAAGACAATTTAACATGGTTAATTTATTAATTATAATGACATTAATAATAACGTAGGCAGCAATCAGAGGGAATCAGAGCTGTAATTACAGACTAGATTACAGTCCATTAAGGAAAAAGTGAAGTGCTGATGATGTTGTACCTGAGCCCTTCATGGTGTAATCAATGGCTCGGTCATTGATGGCAGCTTCACTTGGTTTAATGTCCATAAATGGCTTGTTGCCAATTCCCATAGAGACCATCTCCTGCATCCGCAGTTCTACCAACCAACAAAGATAAGTTAAAACTTTTTACACTTAATTAACACAAATTTAAAGACCATTATATGTAAAGTATATAAAAGCCAAAATAATGTTTCAGTGTGTGGTGTTTACAAAATGAGCAAAGTTAGTGCATTTACTATTAAAGTATTAAACTTATTTTACACAAGTCATTCTGTACTGCTTTAAAGTAATGAAGGCTGCTACTTAGAAAAATGTGGTTCATGAATATGTGAGGGGAAATGTACAGAGCGAAGAGTCCTCGAATTCTGCATGCTAACGGAACTGCCTCATATCACACATATGCATTTTATAGCTCTGGGGCCACATCCAGCGATCACTGTCCAATCAGCATGAAGTTTAAACTTAACTTTATTTATTTTTAAGGCACAGACATACTTTGTTAAAAATAAAAAGTCTGCGTCAGTGTCTGTTTCTGTGAGAAACGCTGCTGTCAATAGTGTACATATTCATGAGAACATTTTTGGCACTAAAATTTTCATTAGGTTAATTAAAAGTGTGAGGGCATTCTGTTTATTTTATTTTATATTTAATAAAGTAGAAATTGTATATAACAATTATAATTATTTTAATTTTAAAACTTTTGCATTATACTGTAGATGGTGCAGAACCAAACCCAAGAAAACCCACAATCTGGCAAAGGTTACATTAATATACATTAATATACTGCAATACCACCTTCTTGCCACTAGAGAGTACACTGTGCCTATTTGCCTTCCATAACACGTCCTACGATATTACAGATCTATCTTCCTTTTCTTTGCTCACGTTTAAAAACAAATCCAATTACTGAAATGTTAATATTAAAGCAGGTGTGTCAATAAAAAAACTTCTTCTGAATTAAACACACAGTCTGAGGCTGCAGCTCCACATAATCATCTCATCTCATTATCTTATTCCTTTACTAGTGTCGTAGGTGGGTTCCCCATGCCCATCCAGGGAAGAACCTTTCGTTGCTGCCCTCATTTACTAAATTGAATCCACCTTCTGACCTCTGTTCCTGAGAGCTTGTCTCCACAGGATTTTGCCAATGATTGAGGTCCAGGCTGCTTTGTTCTCAGCCGAGCTGGCCTGCAGGATGAATGTGTCCTGGGACTTCCTGCGGCGGAACCAGATCTCAAAGCGCAGGCCACTCTCACCCACGTTCTCGGTCATACCGATTTCTGCTGTCTGCCGGACAGAAACAATAAAGGTACTGTGTTTCATAAAGTGGAGCAATACGGTGGATGTCTTTTTAGTCTATAGTAAGTAAACACAGCATTATTTACTCCAGCAGCACTGCTGAGTTTCAAAACCAGTCATACCAATGCAGCACACACTAACACAGAATGATCCACCACCTGAATCTATATGATCCTGATCATCAAATATTGTGCAGTAAAAGAAAATTCTCCATCATACCTTAAAAGACTGTTTGTAGATGTAGATGTCATAACCCCCCTCAATCTTTTTGGTCTTGCTAAAGAGGATGAGGTCCTCAAACAGAAAGACATGTCGCAGGTATTTCCTACGTCCACACCAGACGATGAACTCGTCCTGGCACCTCAGCTGACCCTGTTCCTTTAAATTCACCTGGAGGAGGAAACACAGAACTCAATGCTGGAATAATAACCAACACAGTGGCTTTAATTAACCCAACAAATAATATTATGGGATTATTCCTTTATTTTGACACCTGTGTAAACACACACGACACTGACTTACATCACATCCACGAATGGCATCCATAGCCAGCAGGTCATTGCCATGGCGCAGCTGAAACTTCACCATCTCTTCGGCGGTTTTCAGGTCAGTCAGCTCCTGCTCTTGTGATTGGCCGCACTCTTTAATCAGATCTTTTAGCAGGAGAGCGTATTTACTCATCCTCTGGATGGGTTTCAGTAAATAAGACGCCAAGTCCATCTTGTCTTCCAGTTCCACCTGTTTATTCTGGAACAAAGGAGGGGATGTTTATCATTAAAGCATTTTACACGTTTTGCTCAGACATTCAAACCTCACCTTATCTCATGTTATCTCATTATCTTTGATTTAATTCTTTACTATGATCGTGGACACGAGGAGAACATGGAAACCACTCAGACTGGGATTCAAACCTAGACGTTCTAACCACTATACCATTGTGACACCCAAAAACCAAACCAGTGACAATAGTAGTCATGGACAAAAAAAAACGTTGATTTTGAGATTAATAAATAGAATAGCAGTCGCTAAAAGCAAATCCATTAATAATAGCTTTACACCTGTTTCACTGTCTGTTACATTATCTCATGTAACTTCCAGAATCATGACGTATACGCTCTAATCTTTGTATTATTTAATATTTGTGATTGTATCTGTGCGTCAGGCTGCAGACAGGTGTGTCTAACCTTAAAGAAAGCGTTGCCATGGCTGCTGAGCAGGGTGTCGGAGAGCGGCTTGTTTTTGCTGTACAGGGCATACATTCCAAACTGGTCCTCCTGTGAATCACACACGCCGATACTCATTACACCTCAGCCTTTCCTCATAAACACCATCACACCCAACACATTCCACTACGGCCTCCCGGCTGTGAAATATTTCATAAATTGAAACCACAAACAAATAAGGAGAAACAAAGTGCTTCGGCTGTATTTCAGCTCAGTGTTGTGCTCAGAAAATTCTTACGTGTCGCAGGAAGCAGCTGCTCACTGAAAGCGGCGAGTGTGCGCACTGCTCCAGATCTTTGAGGAAATACTGGCCGTGGAAGTCACACAGCTTCTCCAGGTTTCCGAAAATGATGCTGCGCTTGCCTCTGAGATCCTGAGGCAGATCCGGCCTCTCCATCTCGGGGAAGTAGTGCTCGATGATGTAGGAGAGAGACCGTACGTACTCTCTCTCTGTGGAGATCATCTCGTCCATGATGTGCTGGATTTTACTACAGAAGAGACGACATGGTTACAGGCTTTAATTTCAGATTATATAAATGAGATTACGTTTGACTTTTCAACCTCCGTTCATGTGGGTTCAGTTCTCTGATCGTGATGAGAACCGGATGGAAACAATGTTTGTGTAGATTCATCATCAGATTCATCATCAGGGTGGAACCCACATGGTTTTTTTCTAATGTTAGAAGAAACACACAGATCTGTTCATCCGTTTGTCTTTCTGTCCTTCTATCCGTCAGTCCAGTCACCCGTCCATCCCCCGTCCTGTCTGTTCTCCAACCACAAACTCCATTCATCCATCCATCCTCTTTGTGCATTTCATTCTGCTCAATCCATCTTTAAAACATCTACACAAAGCATCGACCTGCCCGCCCACCCACCCACCCATCCATTCAAATCATTCAACCATCCATCCATTCCATCCATTAACCAAATTCATTCATCCATATCTCCTGCCCAACTGTCCATCCACCCATTAATGTATCCACCAATTATTTACCACTAGTCATTCATTCATTCACTCATACATGCATTAGATTCCAATTAATTAATTAACCAATTAGTCATTCAAGTAATCGATCACTTTAGCAGTAAGAAGTGTATATTACACCTGCTGTGTCTCTTGCTCTCCCCTTCTGTGAGAGCTCCATGGGTTCTGGACGGTAAGGGTAGGCTTTTGCTCCGGTCCATCAGTGGACTCTTCACATGGGGCCTCTGGAGTTTTTTATCCAAACACACGTTGTTGCTGACCTCCAGCCCTTTGATGTAGACACCCGTGTAGCCAAAATGTCCAAACAGGTCGGAGCTCACAGTTTTCTTCATCATCTTTTTCAGCGGCGGCCTGCGGTGGCGTGCTCCCGGCTCCGAGTGGCAGGAAAAGGACGAGTCCAGGGTGCAGTCACTGTCTGTGTCGTCTAACGGGGACAGTAAGAGTTTGTCCGTCTCAGGGGGAAAAAGAAACGTCGAGGACGGAAACGAGGTACAGGGACCCGCTGAGTGAGGTTTCTCGTTCTCGAAATCAAACATAGGCACGAGTTTGATGTCAGGAAGAGAATTCCTGCTCTCTCCACAATGTACGTCCCCAAACGCTGACGGTCTGTCCAAGGTTTGTGCCATTTTACTTCTCGAGATTAAAGCAGAGTCAGGAATTGGTTCCTCCGCCACCGCGGCTCTCCGTAGCAACTCCTCCAGCTGCTTTCGGGTGTCCTGACACTTCATCCAGACAGTGTTCCAGTGTTCAAGTTGTCTTGGGCTGCCCAGGGTTGAGACCGTCTCATTCAGAGTGCTAAAATTCTCCAATGAGAACTTAGTGGCTTCATTGTGGTAATCCTGCAACGTCCGCAAAACATCTGAAGGGAAGCGGACGCCATTGTCCTCCAAATTCAGCCGCTCAAAATAATCCTCGCAGTGTGCCATCCACTGATGAGCCTGCAAGAAGGACAATATTATTGAGTAGGTAGGTAAATGCTCATTTAGACCCGTAATTAATGTTAATAATATTGTGTTACCTGTATTTAAATTATATATTAATTGTCCAAGAAAAAGGTTCATTATATAGACCATATAATGCACAAACAAATCATTTAAATGGATGTATACATAATAGGCAGGGCAGGACGGTAACGTAGTGATTAGCACTTCTGCTTTTCAGCACTGAGGATCCAGGTTTCCTCCCACAGTCCAAAAAAATGGATTCAAGGTAAACTGGCGGATCTAAATTGCCCCTATATAGTGTGTGTGAGGTTTATCTTCCACTTGAATTTAGTAGAAAATAATGAATTGATGGACATCATAGCTATATTAACATCAGTCATGTCTGGTTTCATGAAGTGTATTTATGATAATGTCTTTAGTGCGTTTATATAATGTGTGCTGACTGACCGAGTCATAAAACTCATAGAGGTTAATGAGGATGTCCAGCTCATTCTTGCGTGCATGTGCGCGCTGCAGAACCGAGCTCATGTGCTGCTTGAACTCCAGTAAAGCCAACCTGGACACGTGCGTGGAGTCCTGCGTCAACGTCGTCACCTGCTTCTGCTGTAACTGAACACAACACAGGAACGGGGAAAACACAGACAATATGTTACAGCCACGAAGTGAAACCAAATAAATACCTGAGGCCAAAGAGAAAGACTGAGGCGCAGACTTATATTTAATTGGGCCGGCTCACTTACACCCGCTTCATCCGTAAACTGGTCCAGGCTGTGTCTCATTTCCTGCAGGGAGCTGAGACTGAACGTAAACGAGTCCAGAGGAGCCAGTTGTTTCTCTTCCTGCACACTGAACCAGCGCTTAATCTGGAAAATGACAGCTTGTCTTTATCATGTATGAACATACTTCTTATTAAACTTTAGAATAATGGCCTGTGTTCCAAATATGGTTATAATCTACATCATTATAAGCTTTAAGCGGAGTGTTCGCTCCTGTGGTCCTACCCGTTCGACCTCCTCCTGCAGGGTGAGAACCCCCAAAAGCGTCTCCAGCTGATGGAGGGATTTATTGGACAGTATGACGAGCGTATGCACCTCCTCATCCATCTGGTTGTACAGCGTACACGCCGTGTCGACCGTGTCTCTGCAGTGAGACGAGTGTGAATCGGCGGACAGGAAAAGAGAAACGCTGTGTTATAAGTAAACGGTCGCTGCTCTGTACCTGTACGTCTCGATTTCACATGTCTCTTCTTTTCTAACACGCGCCAGAAAGGTGCCTCCCTCCATCCGCAGACGGTTTAGCTGGGAGTCCTCCAACACACACTGCATCAGGTTCCTCTGCTGGTTGATGGTCTCAGACACGTCCTGCAGAAAAGCATCGTGATGAATCGACATTAGTTTGATGTTTGATAGTCACATTATTAAACTGTCATTATCATATTTATTATCATATCGGATTCATCTGAGGACCCCTTCAGTAAAAGATTGATCAATCCATCCATCTACACACAGTCTGACCTTGGTAGTCTCCAGATTGCTGCTGTTGTTTAGGATCTCTATAGATTTCTGCAGATTGGAGATGGCACTGCTGCAGCAGCTGGAGAACTGCTCCATTTTCTAAAAATGATGCGGAATTACAGATTAGTGCAACAATGACTGAGGGGAACAGTTATGTATGTATATATACACACACACAGGTATAATATGTAAGTCTCTAAAATAGGAATGAAAGTCAATATAAAGTCCCCACAATGCATCAATGCATAGAAACAAATGTATCGGGTGTGCATATGTGTTAATTAATTAACATGTGTGTGTGTGTGTGTGTGTGTGTGTGTGTGTGACTGACGGGAACAGTTGTGTATGTATATATATATATACACATACACACACACAGGTGTAATAGTTAAGTCTCCAAAAAAGGAATGAAAGTCTATATAAAGTCCCCACAATGCATCAATGTGTAAAAACAAATGTATTGGGTGTGCATTAATGAACGTGTGTGTGTGTGTGTGTGTGTGTATACCTGTCTGAAGTGGATGTAGTGGTTATGGTCATAGGGGAAAGTGCCGTCCAGGGCTCGTGTGAGCTGAGACGAGTCAACGTGCTTCAGTACAGCTTTCAGTGATGTCAAGGCTTCACACTAAAAAAAAAAAAAAGAGTGATTAAAACGCACTTTGATGTGCTCATTAAAAAGTTCACTGGGTTTGTTTGAAGATCTTAACATGTTTTCTTAACTCTGAGAATTCTCTAATCACAGTTCCTTATTGCAGACCCGGAGGTCAGGCTGCTATTAGATAAATTAAGAACACATATGTAACCATGGTGATGTACAATACATATGTACACTCCTCAATCCTAAGAACGAGTGTATAAAGTTCTGGCTGTATAAATCAATAGGAGTGTACTCACTGAAACGGAGAAGTCCCGCTCGAGTTTGACTGAGGTCTCCTTGTCTGAGAGCAACAGAACTGTGTAAAGTGCATTCGGCAGAGACGTCTATAAACAGAATCCCGATTGATTAATGACATGTTGCTTTGATGAGAAGAAACACAAGAAACACAAGCTTTAGATTGTATAACGGAAAGGAAAAAATGAGACCTTCTGATTACATAAAAATACTAAATAATGGCTGCACAGGTCCATTGTACACGAGGCCCAGAGAGCAAGTGGGGTGATACTCGGCCATAGCACTTGGTGAGCCTACGACTGCCCCCTAATGTTATTGACTCCATGTGCAGGTGAACAGTGCTTCGATAAGAAAAGGGAAGTGTTTAAAGATAAGAGCTCATCCTTGGCCACTATGCTCCTGTCATTGCACCGAGCTGTCAACGAATGATACTTCTATTCACCCTAGAGCAGGGCAGATTGGGAATGAACTTGAGTTTAAGATGCAGTGGTGCACGCCCTACTAGAGGGAGGATTACCGACGGCTATAGATGTGCTGATGTTGTCAGCGCTGTAGTTTTGACAGCTGGCTGCATGCTTGTCTGATTGCCTATGAGACTGAGCCCTGAACCAGATTAGAGGACAAGCGAGAACAAGCCGGGGTTGAAATGCCCCAGGACAAACTTTTCGGAAGGTATGTCACACGGACAGACTTTACTCTCTAAAAGAAGCAAGAAGGCTTTGAGTTAATAGCTCTGTGCTAAAACTGCCTCCATTGACTTACAGGCCAAGGGTGTGAATCTACATATTTTAAACTCCAATGTTATAACGGTTATAAAACAAATCGGGTGTTCTTTACAAACTCGGGGGGAAGTTTTCTGTATACTGTTTCTCGACCTTTGAATAAATAATAATCCACCACCCAAATGGGCTCACTCAATGGTTCAGTGATGGTCCTGACCGATAAAGAACAGAGAACCAACAGGGGACTAACAACAAAGAACACAGAGGGACTACAGTCTGTAATTAAAACTCAATCCATCTATATAATAAGAAAATTGACAATGGCGCTAGAAAGGGTGAGAGGGTATGAGGGTGCAGGTCAGTGTTTACCTGAAGCTGAGACAGAGCCGAGCTGAGTACAGGACTGGTCTGCTGTCGCCGGGAATCCACGAGTACCGTCAGACCCAAATCCCGCTTGTCTTTCCTGGAAAAGCAGATTATTATTTACAAAATAACATTTTGTACCAGAACACTCACAGCTCAGAGCGTCAGACAGACCCTCAGCAGCTTCCTTCCTTCAGAATTCCACTCAGTGTCTGTCCTTCAGTTTATTTATCTGTATATTTGGGTGGAGACACAAACCCAGACCCTCCTAAACAACAGGTACCTCATCCACTTTAATAAAAATGTATCGCTTTCATTGAGGTATTAAGAATTGAGTTTTAAAAGAAGGGTTAGGAAATGACCTCATTGTAATAAACCATATAATGATGTAAGCTGGGTGTGTGCTGGTTGTCTGAGTGTGTGTGTGTGTGTGTGTGTGTGTTAGTTTCTCTCACCTAAGTGTGGAGCAGTAGTAACCCAGCAGGCGGGTGACGTCTCTGGAGGTGATGCGCTCATCTGTCCACACTCGATTCCGCATACACACCTGGAGAATGAACCGCCCTCCACGGTCCCGGTTACCTGAGAGAAAGACACGATCGCACACAGACCGGCAAAACGTCAACAAACATACAGCTCCGTTAAAACAAACTGCGGAGAACAACTGCTGTTTGTGAGGGATTACAGTAGTTGTGGCAACCGTTGATTGATTGTGGCAACTATTGATCATGAGAGATTATAGTAGTTGTGGCAACCACTGTTTAGGATGGATTATACTGGTTTTGTCAGGAGCCACTTCGATATTAAGCAACCTGAGACACGAAACCCTCTGAAATCCGGCAGCTTGATGAAAGACTGTCTCTCACCAGGCAGAATGGCGGCTCCCGAGGCGAGCAGTTCACTGTTAAGCTGCGTGAGGACGGAGGGGATCGGAGCAGCGCAGCCAGCGGCCGGGACAATGGGAGAAGCGGAGACGGACGAGCACCTGGACGAGCCTTTAGGAGAATCTTCTCCAGCGCTGCTACTCCTCCTAGACTCGGAGACAGATGGAGAGTCGGGAACTCCTGCAAACAAGCATCAGCATGGATTTAAATGAACCCGTTAGTTTATTCATTATTCATTCATTCATTCATTATCTTCCTCTTTATCCTCTATTAGGGTCGCGGGGGGGTTCCCCATGCCCATCCAGGGGAGAACGTTTCAGGCGCTGGGCAGATACACCCAGGACAGGGCGCCAATCTATCTCTACACACTTACTCACATAGACACACACGCATACACACTCTATATGGGGCAACTCAATTGACTTGTTCCATGTTTTTGGACTGTGGGAGGAAACCCACGCAGACACGGGGAGAACATGGAAACTCCATCCAGATGGGGATTTGAATCGGGAATCCCTAGTGCTGAGAGGAGAACATGCTAAACCACTAAGCCACCGTGCCGCAAGTTTATTCATTAGATTTGTTTAATCATTTATTCAAACTCAGAGTTAAGTGGCAAAACCAAACAGTATGGAATGTACCAAATTTACAGGTGTTTATTGAACTTAATTTTACTTTACAACCGAGATTTCTATTGAAACATGCCTTGTGTCCCTCCTGGTTTTTGTTACGACCTGAATGTGTGATACGCTCAGAGTTGTGCTGATTTACATCGGCGCACCTCCATCAGTGTTCCATCAGACAGACATGACTCAGTGCCTGGAGAACTCAATCATGCGAGGTGTCTCGCTCTATAAGCAGGTTTCCGCCGGACTGAGATAAGAGCCAGGTCGACACTCTTGAGTCATTGCTGAGACCAGGTGTGCCACCTGCCTCCCACCGTGCACATGTGAATGTTGTTTGTGTGCATTCTGTGAGGGAGGAGAGAGTCGTAACCTCCACCTGGTGTTTGAATGGGTGCATGTTTGTGCCCTGTGGGCTTTTCCACAGCTGAGACTAATACTACTAAACTTTCTCCCGAACCGCTCGGCCTCAGGAAACACAGACCACAGACATGCCTCACATGTACAACAGTTCTCCTTTTCTCCTTTGCATGTGGCACTGCGAGTAAAAATGGAACAGGAAGACTGAAACGTGGGTGAATTTAGTAAATTGAGGACATTATGTCACAGTGATATATGATCAGTACAGATTCTAACTGGTTCTGCCTTCACGCAACAACCAAAAACCAAAAGATAAAAAGTTCTGCTCTGCTCTCAGAAGGAACTGCTAACTGTCTGCAAAGCCCCGTTTTGTACAGTCCTGATATGCAACAGTTAAAGTAAAAGCAGCTCTATAACGTACAAAGCTTATCTCTGCAAAAGATCCAGAAAGCGCTAAACATCATGCAAACTTTTTTTTTTGACTCACTATCTGCAGGGCTGCACATTTACCAAAGGCCTAACAGATCTGAAAATTTTTAGGGCGATCAGATCGTACAATGGGGTGTATAGTAAGTAGGGATTCTTTTTAAAGCCCCCTCTTAACCACCCCTCACAAAAGAGGCATTATGATGAAGGGGCTATTAGAGAAGCCGAGCAGGTACCGATACAACACTGAGCCTCTCACAGGTGGGTCACCTGATCTGTCTGCCTCTGTGGGAAGGAAAGAGGCCGAGCACAAAGCCAACACTGCAGAGGGATTCACTTTCTACAGGGTTTTGTGTCAGTGTGTGTGTGTGTGTGTGTGTGTGTGTGTGAGCAGAATACCTGGATTTTAAAGTGATTTCATGTAAAAAGTACAGAATAATGTGTGGGCAAGTATTTGGACATCACTGACATCAGGTGTTTTTACAGTTTCAGACTGTAGTCCATCTGTGTTCTTTGTTGTTGTTAGTCCCCTGTTGGTTCTCTGTTCTGTATTGACAGAACAGGTATCATTTGGGTGGTGGATTGTTTATGGTCAGTTCTGCAGTGACACTGATGTGGTAAAGGGGGGTTTAGTGCAGCAGTGCTGCTGTAGTTTCATTTAAACACCTAAGTGACACTGCCGGGATAGGAATAATTAACCCACCCAATAACCCCTGCTCTGTGGTGGTACTATTGGGGTTCTGACCATCAGAAAAGAGGACACAGTATGTACTGTAGAACACAAACAGATGGACTACAGTCTGGAATTGGAGAACGATGGTACTATTGGTGTTACTATTGGAGTTCTGACCAATAGAGAACTTGGACAACACATGGAACCAAAAGGGGGCATGTCTGAACCTCTGACTGTACTGTATGTACACACAAACACAGTGAATCTGAGGCAGTAAAAGCAGTAAAGCGATGAGTGCTCGTCAGTTCTGATCTGTTACTCAGTCATGCTGCGGGTGATAATTACACACTCTGGTGTGTGACAGAACAAGTGTGTGAAACCGAAGCTGTGTTTCAAAGCCTCTGGCTACAAAATTCAATATGAACCACCTGTTAATGTCGACAAACACATTTTACAACGCACTCGACGGCTTAATGAAGAACTGATTATCTAGACTCTAACCTGTAACCTATACATAATGAATAACATACACTATATGGGGCAATTCAGATAGGAGCAATTTAGAGCAGACAAATCACCTTGAATCCATGTTTTGCATTGGGAAACAAGAGAACACAGAAAATCTGGACACGGGGAGAACATGGAAACTCACTGTTTTAATATTTTTTTTTAATTCCAGCAGCACTACGGTGTCTGATCCACTAACACACCACCACCAGGTCAATGTAACTGCAGTTCTGAGAATCATTCAGCACCCAAATATTACCTGTTTTCTGGTCCTGTGGAAGTTCTGACATTTGAGCTACAGTTAAATTATAGGGGGCTTAGTATCTAAACACAATGGCATACTATCTATTTATTATACATTTATATATATACAGATATATACATTTATTCTGTTCTAATCCATCTGCATTTGTTCTTATTCCTGATATAACATTAATAATATAGATAAGTTTGGGGTGAACCTACCCGAGTCTCCTTTGCTACCACGCCGTTCCACACCCGAAAAGGCAGTCTCAAGGTCAAGCTTGCCGAAACGCAGCGAGCATCCATTCATCAGCTTTTTTGGAGACCCCCCACCGGAGGCAGAGCGCGTTCGATGACCTTTGACCTGCGATCCTTTGCCGGTCCGTTCAAGAGACTTGGAGCGTCTCTCAGATCTGATGCTCCGCTGCAGCGGGAGAAGCGGCGAGAGGCGGCGCTGCAGAGACCCTCGCCGTGACGGGTGCGCCTCAATGTCGATTCTCAGCCTGGGCTGCACCTCAACCGCCGGCTCGCTGCCTTCCTCCGGTACTGACTCGGAGCTTGAACCGAGATTCATGGGGTTCTGCAGCGCCTCCATGTACGATTTGCGAAACAAACGGCGCGTCTCGAAAGTGGTGGAGTCTCTGGATTGGCGCCGTTGGGGCACACTAAGATCTGTGCTAAAAGAGAGACACTTGGTACCAGCGGTTCCTCCTTTTCTAGGTCCCTCCACTGGTTTAGCGTCGTTTTCTTTTATAGTTGCTCTTCTGATATTAGTGAAGGTCTCAATTTCACTCGTCCTGCGACTTAAGAGTGGTTCCGATACCGTGGATTCAGCGCCCTGTGAGGCCAAGGAGTCTCTGGAGCTCCTCCGGCTGTCCAGGGTCCCTGTGGACCCATGGGTGCTGCAGGTCCCCAGGTGCACGATCCCCAGCGTCCGTGGCTGCATGATGCCCTCGCTCGCACTTCTCACACACACAGGGTTGATCACGTTCCTCCAGGGGGTTCGGTAGACAGCGGCGCCGGTGCTCAGCAAACAGTTCTGGAGGGGTTGAAGATTGCGTTCGCGCGTCACATCCTGTAGAAACTCCGCGGTGAAAACAGCGGGGTACATGCACTCAGGCACGGGGATCTCAGCCAGGGCGCGCCCGCTTCGCGCCAGGCATTTTATAACCAGCTTGGCGGTCTTACGACCCAAAGGGACAAGCTGTAGGTAGAAGTCCCCCTGCCTCAATCGGACTTTGTGCAAGGGTGCAAGCTGCAGGACGACCTTCTCATGGATGCACAAAGGCCAGCCCTCGTGGTACAGCAGCAAGCCTTTGAATCTCAACTGAGAGAAGTGAGAAAGAGAGCGTTAGGGCCACATTCCTCATCTTCTGCCCACATACTTCTCATCTTTGTTACATAAAAGTGTGTTGTGGTCATAAAACCCAAATTCATACGTACATAATCTCTTTGGATATATGCTGAAAAGACACTTAATCACTGTATGTAATCCATTAAGACATGGTTGGGGGATTTTCAGGTGGAGGACATTGAGTGACCTGCACAAAGCTCTAACATGAACCCAATCAAACCCCAAAAAAAAAAGCTAGAATGGAGATCGTGAATCAGACTCTCTCACCTTACATCAGTGTCTGACCTCACTAATGTTCTTTTGGTTAAATGGGCAAAATTCCAACAGACACACCCCGTCAAACCACATGGGATGTCGACATGGATGTTTTAAACGCTCATGTAGGTGTTAAGGAGTCTGGTGTTTTTGTTATTACAATGTATGATGGAAACTTAACAAGTCAGTGAAAAAAAAGTTCTTTTTTTCCTTGTTACTTAAATCAATTTTCATAATTCTTGTGGCAGCATTGGAGGACGTGGAGGAGCTACAATAACCACAAAAATAACTACAAAACAGGCTTTGGATCAATAATCAGAACACATCAGTCCGTTAAAAATGATTAGTATATAACAAACCCCTGGATAAATAACATTGCATTTTGAAATCCCTTTAACGACTCTAAATTGTTCTGAGTTACACCTCACATTTGCAACAACAAGCAATGATTTTGCAACCTGCAGCTTCTGATGTCTAAGTGAACCGCACTCTATTCATTTGAAGTAATGCTGGATTTGTATTACACAACCTACGTGACTCAGTGCTTGTACTTATTTACTAATTATGCCTGCAGGAAAGCTTTAGTTCAGAGGAGCAAGTCACACATTTTAGATTAGTAGTATAGTTTAAGCTTTTTACTTCATTTGACTAATGAAGATATTTTTTAACACATTAATACATGCTGTGATATACAGAACCCTCTGTCCATGTTCTCAAGTTCCACTTACCAAAAAGATGGACTTTGTAGTTCTACAATTGTAAACTGTAGTCCATCTGTTTGTGCTCTGTTCTCAATGGGTCAGAACCCCAACAGTACCACCACAGAGCAGATATTATTTGCTGGGTGCATTATTCCAAGTCCAGCAGTGTCACTGAGGTGTTTAAATTAAACTACATCAGCACCGCTGCACTAAAACAAACTAAATAAGGCACCATCATTTATTAATTATGAGGTATTTGAATAATCTTCTGAACATATAGTGTGTTAGAGTTCAGTAATCTGCAATGGTCAATGTTTTGTAAGTCCAGAGGCCCAGAAGTAACCACTTCATCTACTTACACGGGGCAATTTTAGAAAGATTCAGTGCTGCATCTTCCAACTTTGTGAAGGAAACTTGCTGCTGTTGGGCTCTGATTGCACTTTTGCTGGAGCAGATGTCAATAGAGGAGCTTTGGTGATTTCTCAGCGGGTTACAGGAGAATCGAAGCGCCCTCCCAAATCAGCCTCAGTGATCTGCCTGGTAAAGTTCTCTCTTTCTCTTTGTAGCGTATTTGGAGAACAATAATGACCTCTGTTTCAGCCTCCCTCTGCTAATCCCGCTCCCTCGATATTTCTCTCAACATTTTCACTCAGCAAGTAAATAACACCAAATAGCTGGGATGCAGCAGAATAGCGCTATTGTAATGGACCCTGACGTCAGGTACAGAATGAAAATAAATGTCTATTTTGGTCACTGAGTTCAGAACAATCTCTTAGAAATCGAACAAAATCGAAAAAAATTAATTTTAACTGTTCAGCAACACCATTTATGTAAAGGGGTCCTTGCAGATGGAAGTAATCGCCCATATTTTAATTTCCAAGCTAAAAAGTGTTGTCAAGTAACAATCGGGTTGTTATTAAGCATTACTTACTGATATTTTGCTATTATCTCTTTCTCTACGTCATGTGGGCCAAAGATGGACCTCGTTCAAATATAATTATTTGCCCCACATAACACACCGGATCCAAAAAACAAGCGCTGGCTCCCAACTGATGTTCCAATTCATCCCAAAGTAATAACAGTTGTTTTGAAGTCAGAGTTCTGTGCAGGTCACTGAGGTTTCTCCATACCGAACATGTTAAACCTTGTTTATACAACTATTTAGTTTGTAACTATTTAGAGTGTCGGCGTCATGCTCGAACATGAAAATGACCCTTAACTGTTACCACTGAGACTGAAGTTGTAAAATGAGTCTGTTTGCTGTAAAAACTTCCAAAACTGTGTTATTCATTATGTGTTTTATAAATTTTCTTTATTAACAATAACGTTCACATCAAGAAGTTCGAATCGAGAGTTTCTCTCATCTTATTATATTGTTTAATTCTATACAAGGGTTCCCTGTGCCCATCTAGAGAGAATGTTTCAGGAGCTGGGCAGATACACCCAGAACTGGACGCCAATCCATCACACGGCACACGATCACTCACTCACACAAAATATATAGGGGCAATTCAGAGCAGCCAATTCACCTTAAATCCATGTTTTTGGACTGTGGATGTAAACTGGAGACCCCGGAGAACACCCTCGCGGACACGGAGAGATCATAGATACTTGGGATTTGAACTAGGATCCCGCTACTCTAATAACAGGTAATTATTTTATTGATTAATTTATTATATCACATTGAACCATTTTAATGTGTCAGATGTGATTGTTTCCAAAGCTTTAATTGATCAGGCATGTCAGAGTTTGGAATGTGTGCAGGTATAAGCAGGTGACTGTATGTGTAGACATGTCTGTGTATCTTTAGGGTTGCCGAGTGCAAATTGTATGAGTGATGTATGTAATACGTCATTTGTGACTTAATTATGAAATTTGCAGTTGGTGTATGTTGGATCATATAGACACACACAGAACAAAATGCACACTATGAACCGCAGCCTTAAACCCGAAGAGGTCCAGAGCTTTAGATTGGTTTATCTAACCACTGATGCTGTAGTTTTTGTCTTCATCTCATCATTCTCTGGAATAGTGCAGATACGTAATAAAAACCGGCAGTGTGTGTGTGTGTGTGTGGGTGTGTGTTAATACTCACGCAGTTCTCTCTCTGGATGATGTTGAGTATTCTCTTGGCTGGCAGGAGGAAGTCGATGAAGCAGCGCAGGCCGTCTCCTCCGTACTGCCGCTCGACCACGCTGAAGAGCTGCAGCAGCACAGTGGAGGCCGTGACCCCGAACGGCGCATACAGAGAGGACAAAGTGCTCTGAATGCAGCTGTCCAACGACTCGGTGTCCTACCACACACACACATACACACACACACAGGAGCAAGCTTGTTTACAACCGATTTGTTTTTTCCTAATTGCTTATCTAAACTGTGTTTGTACTTCCCAGGAACTCACACTTAGAACAACAAATGACAAAAATATTAATGCTATGAATAAATTAGAAAAAACTAAATGAATCCACATACACCGGAACAAAATAAATGATACTAGGAGAAACAAAAAGAGTAGGGTATAGCTGTTGTTGCAACTCTGTATTACTGATGTCCACTAAGGCAGAGATTCCGTCATGTCCTCCTTTGGAAGATGAGAAATTTCACGGTCAGGTTGCTGCACTACACAAATTGAGAAACAGCTGCACTTATGCTATTTTAAAGTTTGTGGAGGTGCATGCACTCAAATACACTTGGCATTGCCGCTGTAATCGTGGGCATGTATTGCACCCTGGGGTATTTGTTATGGTTTCATGGAAAGCCATCATTTTAGTTTTGCCTTCTGTGCAGTTCTGCCTCTTGTGGTTAAGTCCATAATACCCAAGAAACCATTTACTCTTAACACATTACAATAGTGTTGTAGATACTGACTCAAATCTGTTAATTTATTTGGATAGACCATGTGGCTTTAACTGGCCGACTTCTCCTGGGAGACAGAGGTCATGTACACTGTCTGTTTAACCCCTCTCCCCAAACACACACACACACACACACACACACACACACACACACACACAGATGTCAGGAGGTGGCCGGTCATGTCCTATACTCTGGCCTGATGAGAAAGGAAGCACCTGTCAGGTGACGTCATGGTCTGGACAATAACAGAGTCAGACTGGAAAATCCAGCAACACAGTGGAGGCTCTGAACAACACGGCGGGATTTCAGCACGCCGTGTGTTTACATCATCCTCTGACAGCGCAGACGCCCTGATCTCTAACCCCGACACTAACAACAATGTACCCGAAGGGTAATGAGTCTCGACACGAGTACAGGTCCGCTACCATGCTGTTAACCCACATCTGGCATTACAGGTGACCTTTATCGTTCAGTTGGCTTCAGCCGTTTCAGATGGGATTAGAGAAGCTTCCTTGGTTTTTGTAGCAGGAATGAACCCACCATTGACCTGCAATCAGTTTCCACTTCAACACAGTGACCTTCAGTCAGAAAGGGAAAAAAATTCCTTCAGAAGCATGAAGAGATTTCTCATACTCTTTTCATGTATGTGTGTGTGTGTGTGTGTGTGTGTGTGTGTGTGTGTTTGGCACACATGCCAAAGGGAGGAGTGAAACATGGGACTATTTACTGGAGGAAATACAACAATGGCAGGAAAGTCATCACCGAGAATTTTACATAAAGTCGGAGAGACCTACACTTCAGGTTCTGTCAGTGCGGCGGACAAAAGAACTCGCGTGGTAAGGCGCTTTGATCGATAAAGATGTTTACAAAACACAGAATGGAGAAAATGACCAAACATTCAAGCTCAATGCCAAACAACCCAGTACATTTCTTGCCAGCATGAAGATCTAAAAAAAAAATTAGTGAAATAGCAGATAATTCTGATTTTTAGTTAAAAAAAAACACAGAAATACACCAAATTGACAAAAGTATTGTGGAATCTACACATGACACCCCAAGTTAACGACTTATGAATAGAAGAAGCATTTGTCGGGTCAGGCACTGATACTGTATGTGAGAACCTGTCTTAGATGCAAGATCTCGGTCCTATTTCATATATAAGGAGTTAGCTCCCATTAAACACAGGGAGGACATGCAGACTCCAGACATAAAGGACCTTCCTTCACTCTAACTGGGGATTGAACCCGGCCCCTTCTGGTTGTAAGGTGTTGGTGCTAACTGTTGCATCAATTAAGAACAAAATGAGATTAACTTGACTTTGCGTTCATTATATTTAGCACTTTCCAGTGTACAGTAATTAGTAGCTTGTTCTAGAATCTGTTACAACAAGATTTTTGCTCGGACTCGTTTCCTAATTGACTAATGAATTTTAAAATCCACTTATATAATGGTGATTGTGAGCCAGGGCCTTTATCCTCCTCAAATGTTCCACTGGATGAATGGGTACCACAAAATACAGATAAAAACCATAATCATGTAGAAGGACTTTGAAGAAAGTGGAAGTTGTTATTGCTGCAAAGGGGGACCAACTTAGAATAGAATGTCATAAAACCCCTGTAGGTATAATGTGTACATGTGTAACTATCTTTGTCCCATGGTGCATTTGTTTGCTCATTTAAAAGCAACGTATTCCCTAATATGAAATACATAACACCAAACACTCAGTAGTGCAGAGCTACACAAGGGGTAACTCTCCAAAAAAGCATTGCTTAAACCCACTTTTTTCAAATGCTTAAATCTTTTTAACTTATTGTCCTGATTATATATTTTTTATAAATTAATTTAGCCAAATTAAATGTCCTCTGACTTACAAATTCAAAATGACTGAAAAAAAGGAAAGTTCTCTTTGACATTTCACACATTCATGAAACAGCGTTCTCATTAAACACAGTTAAATCAATTTTATTCTATTTTCTTATTTCCCAGTTTACCATTCACCAGGTCGTCCATGCAAATCGGTGTCAGTGAAGTGAGAGCATAATTAAGCAATCCCTAAGCTCATACATGCATGCACTTTTAGACAGTGTCATTCAAAATCCAGACTTAAAGGCCATTGTAGACCAAACATCAGGATAAGAATCTCAGTTTGAAGACAGACTTCAATAGAGACATTAAGAGAAGCAAGCTTTTGAAGCTGAAGGATCATTATGAGAAGAGATGCTTTATGCTTTTTAGATGATTATAAAGGGGTTATTTACCTGATTCGAGGCGGCAAAGTGTTTGAGAGTAAAAGGAGCAGATGGGTTGGGAGGTACTACAAAACGTGTGTGTGTGTGTGTGTGTGTGTGTGTGTGTGTGTGTGTGTGTGTGTGTGTGTGTGTTTGCACACAGGGTAGCTTTTGGTCAAGTGTGGTACCCTAAAAAAAAATCAAGGGGGCAAAAAAGTACAGGACTCATAATTATCCTGGGGTGTGTTGGATGTGGATTCCAGCTACACACACACTTCTATTTTGGAATGTGGATTCAATTGTATATGTATGTGTACACACACACACACACACACACCATAGAATATGGACTCTAATCTGGATGTACACACACCACACACAGACTCTTTCCTTTCTTATATGTACTCTACAAAGAACACAAACCAACACACACACACACACACACTCTCGCTCACTCTCTTTCTCTCCTCCATTAACCCTAATAGGCATCTGGTAAATAATCTACACTGACACAGTAAAGGTTGAAACACTAGTTAAAGGTTTCTCTCTGTGTTATGAGAAACGTTGTTTACAGAGTGACCTTATGAACATTGAGTTTGGGAAACACAGAACTCTATCATTTACACGCTAATTACAATGCTGCAGTAGTGCAACACACACACACACACAAGTGCACCCGGTGTCAGTGTTACTTTAGAAAAGAAGCTGAGCTAAGTCAAAAGCATATTAACTTACACACCACACAGAGACTACAGAATTACACGAGCCACAACAGCACACGGTGGTTTAATGCCACAGAACACACGGGGCCAGTCGATTCGATGGAATCGTTCTCTACATGTAAGTACTATGGACATGTAATGTTACTTTTCGAGGAACCAAACAGAGGCCGGAAGGACAGTCATCATGCACATATCAATATAAATGTCTAAAATGTTACAAAACGAGAACTTTAGTGGACATAATATTTAAGCCCCACAGCCTTTTATATTAAACAATATAATTAATTAATTTAATGATTTTTGAGATGTAGTGTGATTTACTGACACGACTAAGATCTCATGGAATGCTGTAAGCTGTACCCATAGTAGAAAAGATAAGATAGACTTTGTCATCATCACCATGGCTTGCTATTGGGGACTCAGGCTTAGACCACTGCAAAGCTGCTTAGAGATAATGCACTGTTCATTCATTCATTCATTCATTCATTATCTTCTGCTTTATCCTCTATTAGGGTCGCGGGGGGGGGGGTCCCCATGCCCATTCAGGGGAGAATGTTTCGGGCGCTGGGCAGATACACCCAGGACAGGGCGCCAATCTATCGCTGGGCACACACTCAGACACACTCACTCACACAAACACACTCTATATGGGGCAATTTGGAGAACTCAATTGACTTGATCCATGTTTTTGGACTGTGGGAGGAAACCGGAGAACCCGGAGGAAACCCACGCGGACACGAGGAGAACATGGAAACTCCACCCAGATGGGGATTCGAACCGGGAATCCCTAGTGCTAAGAGGAGAACATGCTAACCACTAAGCCACCGTGCCGCTAATGCACTGTTATAGATTTATAAATAAAATGAACTGAACTTAAAGGGAAAAAAAAGCGACTCCAGTTTGACGAGTCACCTCTGACTTTCTGACTGGGTTAATGATGTGTA
>JAFMOD010000046.1:406339-441367 GCA_019802435.1 Corydoras maculifer
ACGCTAAACTGCCCTCAGGTAAGAATCTATTCATCAATCTGTCTGTCCTACGATGGACTGCAGGTTAAAATTTGTTAGTTAAAAATGAATCCTATCCCAGCAGTGTCACTGAGGTGTTTAAATGAAACTACAGCAGCACTGCTGCACTTAAACCCCCTCACCCCATTAGTATCACTGCAGAACTGACAATAAACAATCCACCACCCAAATGATACCTGTTCAGTGATGGTCCTGACCAACAGAGAACAGAGAACCAACAGGGGACTAACAACAACAAAGAACACAGATGGACTACAGTCTGTAAGTGCATAAAAATCCCATCTATATGATAGGTGGAGAAAATGGACATTGGAGCAAAAAGTGGGTGTTTCCAAACGTTGGACTGGTACTGTGGCTGCTGAAGCAGCATGCCAGCTGTTGGTTTGTCCCTGTGTGATCATTTAAAGTTCAGGTGAGCATGTTTGTGCAAAGCTTAGGAATGCCATGAGTTCAAAAACAGTCCAAAGTCACACATCAAACACAAAGAGGCTTTACAGGAGCGACCCCACCCCTGGACATCGGACACCCTTATTAAAAAAGACCTACACTGAGAGAGGGTGTCCCTATGAGACCTGCAGAGGTCACATAGCCGATCAGCATTTTACAGAACAATCAAGGAAAAGTCGATATCAATTAACATCAGACTCCCAAACTGTATTTTTCTAACCATCTATGCAGGTAAACTGAGGAATAGAATTAAATGCGTATATTGGAGATACTAAATAGTCCCAACTATTGGGGTTGAATGCTTCAAGAAGGACATCCAATGTAAAATTGAGCCAAATCTAATATGTGGGTTATAAGAGGTTAAAACATCCCTTAAATTATGACCTTAAGTCATCTGCACAACAATCTGAAAGAATTGCATTAATTGAGCAGATTTTTTATCTGTTTCACTGCAAATGTTGTTAAAGTCGAACTCCGAACCTAATCTGTGTCATGCGTTCATGCTAAACAAACTCAGTGCACGAACACTGATTTGCTTGTGTACCAAAGATAAATGCCGCTCAGTATACAGCAGCTCAATTTAAATCTCTCCATCTCAGAAAAGACTCAAGCTATGAAAACGGACACGTTACTCCCTCACGGCTGGTTGTGGAGATAAATACTTAAAAAGCCTTTCGTTTTCGGTTGTTGTTGTTGTTGTTGTTCGTAAGCGACACCAAAAATAACTCTGATTAGTGAACATTTTTAAGGAAACCCAGTTCAGAGAAGCTAAACGATTGATATAGTGAGCCCTGGGGAGCGCATACAATCTGATACCACTGATTATCACTATTTAGGTCAACAAGCGAGTGCGCTATAGTCGGTTACCATAACCGTAACATAGATGGACAGACACAAGCTGGCATGCATGGTAGGTTTATAGTCCTGATAGCCCTGTTGCACTTATGTCTTATGTAATTGTAAGCTGTTAAACATGCATCCAAATGTTTTTATGTGATTACAAGTTTCTATCAAAGCAAAGTTGTTTTTCTCATCTCTTAATTACAGATTTATAAATGTCAGTTTTGTAATCAAACAATTATATAGAGGCAAAGTTTTATAAATAATTATGGTTTGCACAGTAATTTATATATATGTATATATAGTACCAGTAAAAAGTTTGGACACACCTCCTTTTTACTCCATGTTCTCAGTTCCACTTCCTGTAAAGATGGACTTTGTAGTTCTACAATTGCAGTCTGTAGTCCATCTGTTTGTGTTCTACAGTACATACTGTGTACTCTGTTCTCTAATGGTCTCTAATGGACCCCAATAGCACCACCGCAGAGCAGGGATAATTTGGTTGGTGCATTATTCCTATCCCAGCAGTGTCACAGGGGTGTTTAAATGAAACTACAGCAGCACTGCTGCACTAAAACCTCCATGGACTACAGTGTGTTATTGTAAAACTACAAAGTCCATCTATATGGTAAGTGGAGGAAACAGATAATGGAGCAAGTGCGCACTGTGACCTGATTACCACTAAACGCTTGTCTGATTTAAACCAGAAGGACAACAATCTCAAATATGACCTAAATAATCCCTAATTTAAAATTTCCAAACCAATTTAAATATTCTTACATTGGTTTATATGTATAAACACAGATGAAACGTTTCTTTTTCACATTGATTTTATATATTTATATTTTATTTGACTTCATAATAAATTAAATTATCAAATAAGCCATAGAGTCATTTGTGTAGGAGATAATGATGAAGTTATTGTGTGTCTATTTGGACCAGGTGTGTGTGTATGTGTGTCTATGTGTGTTGCTGGTTAAGAACTGGAGTGTGTTTACTAAAGAACACAAAGCCCAGCTGTGTCCTCGCTCCACACACACACTCACCCAACTGTGGAATGTAACACCCAGACCTGACGGTGGCTCTGAACAGCGGCGCAGCCGGCCACCCGCAAGCCAGAAAACCTCAGCGTCCGTATTATTACACACCTCTCAGTTCCTATCAAACATCTAACTGATGGGGTTTCAACTTCACAAAGGCCTTCACATCATCCTATGTGATACTGCTATGACCACACACTGCTTCTAGTATTAACATCCATCAAATTAGAACTACAGTAATATATAAACTTTAAAACATTAAAATATACAGATCAATCAAACTAGTAAAGCATCTTTATCTGATCTAAGAGATCTAAACACACACTTTGAAATCAAATCCACCAAAACATTTAAAGCCAAACAGCTCAGAGTAATTTAAAAAAACTAATAGCTGAATTGAGGCATAATTGTGAGGGTTTCTGAATGTTTCACGATGCGATCGACACCATCTTCAGGATAAATTGTAAAGCACACATAGCAACAGAGATCCGTTAAAATGTTTTGGAAACAAGGGTTTAATGTCTTGTAATCTTTATGAATTCAGAATAAAAAAGCTCTCATTAGTTTGGTCAAAACTCACTCAATCACAGCAGAAATAGCATTACACACAGCTGCATCAGATCTGTGGGAGGCGCTAGCACCTCCACAACATCTCATTAGGAATAAAACGATGTCATGCAAAAGAGGACAGACAGAGTGTAAATGGTGGGACAGTTAAAATACAAAAAACTAAATAAAACAATTAGTAGTTTTGCATTAAAGGTATATTTTTAGATTTTTTTTCTTCAAAACTTAAACATTTCCCATCCTGTATATGTGCTTTATGTATTCTATATGTACAAATGTATCGGAGCACATACACATACATAATGACATTTCATTCAACGTCTATGTCTATAATTGTATTTAATATACATAGTAGGATATTTGGTTGAAACAGATCTAGTTAGATATGATAATGATAAAGGTTTGGTGGTTGTTTAAAAACACTGCATTTCGTTTTAATGAAGCAAACCTATAATAGTTTTAATCAAGCAATTCACAAATTAAAAGATCTGAACACACTGTATCCCTCATTACAAATCTGACATTACCAAAGTATTACTGTAAATCCTCAGAACTAAATAAATCCATCAATTATTCAACCGATTACAGATTTCAACCCCGAATCTCAGATGAAGACGAATGATAAACTGTTGTTGCAATAAACACTGTGACTTAAACGACTTAAAAATGTTCAAACAACAAAATTCAACAATCTGAGGGCAAAAGAAAGTTTTTGAAAAAGCTTACTGTGTAATTTTTGGTTGAATGATGAATAAAAAGATGGAAGGTTCCACGTTTCGGTGTTCTGTAGCTCTGATGCGGCCATCTGACAGTGGCTGCCCAGGGGAAGGGTTATTAGAGCTCACTCAGACAACATCTCATGGCCTTGAGGACACACACACACACACACGCACGCACACACACACACACGTAGTGACACAGTCATTTGTTTTTATGTATTGTGGGGACTTTACAATGTTCTCTGTCAATGAAACCTTACCTTTCCCTAAACTACCACTATCTTAATCCTTACCATAACCCTTACATTGCCATATTATCACCTTCAAACTGATTGATTTACACTCACAGGTCCCCACAATGTCATATACACACGCACAAACACACACAGGGTAGACTGAGAGCGAGTCTGGCCCTCTTGCCCTCCCTCCCTGCCTTACACCAGTCTGGGAATCGAAGCTTCTCCACAGTGGGAGTGAGAAGTCCCAGATAAAGAATCCACCAAAGCACACACACCCTTCACCCTGCCAAGGACCTTGATACACTCTGAACAGCTACCTGAACCCAGTGTGCACTGTGTATTTCTGGCACCCAGATCTCCAGTATGATGAATGATAGCCCCTCTTTTGGAAGCTACTTAATCCAGCAGTCGAACAGTTTTTAAAAGGCCAGTCGAGATAATTGTGGGAGAACAGGACCTGTCTGGTTTATCTTTAACCCTTGGTGTTAGTGCAGCATTACTAAAATGAGCATCCTTCAATCAGCATTTCAGCAGCTCAGCTGCAGGCATTTCGCCTCCCGGAATTAACCAACCGTGGGCATTAAAATCAGACAAACTCCCTCGAGAGACTAAATAACTGGAACTTATCACAGTCACCGGCAGTGAGAGGACTTTCCTGGCAACTTCAGCTTGGAACTTTAAACAGCCGGGGTGTCAACAAATCCAATGAACTATATGAACAATTCCCACTGATGAATATTAAATGATGGGCAGACAGGTTAGACCCTCTGTGGAATTTAAAGCTTCCTGAAGGACTCTAGTTTCCTCACACCTGCTGTGGTCTTCCTTAAAACGCCTGATTAACGTTCCTGATGCTGCCGACGGCTTTTCCTACTCATCTCCTATTACACCTGGACAATCACTTACACCTAAATATTAGAGACTTCTAAAGGCACATCCCATAATCATTTAATTCCATTTTATATCAGCATTGGCAAGCACACCGCTGGTTTACTCGGTTACATTCTTTATATCGTGTGACTGCACTTAACAGAATGAAGTTTACTATGCAGGTCAGAAACACAGCAGGCGCTGAGGTCACAGTGACTGTGATGTGTAACGTCTGTGTTTATGATTCCTCGATCAGGACGGCATGTTCATATAGCAGACCCACTCTGTGTGCTTTTAACCCTTTGTGCTAATTTACTTAAATGTAATTAATAAGAGTTCAAAACATTTTCAAAACATGGCCCTTCAGTCATTTATCTGTGGGGTTGCTGGAGCCTATCCCAGTGATAATAGAGCAGTCATAATACGAAAGGCTGGAAAAGAGCTCACCACTACATAGAAGAGCAGACATACCAAACCCATTTCTATCTAAATAGTAATGTATTATTTCACCTTTTAGGATGCATTCTTTAGGAGAACATGCAAAATCTATATAAACAAGATCCTGTTCCGAGAGATCAAATGAATTAAATATTCCAGTTATAATGAGAGAGCATATTGCTAAAACATTCATTCATTCATTATCTCCCGCTTATCCTCTATTAGGGTCGCGGTGGGGCTCCCCATGCCCATCCAGGGGAGAACATCTCGGGCCCTGGGCAGATACACCCAGGACAGGGTGCCAATCTATCGCTGGGCACACACTCACTCACACAGACACACTCTATAGGGGGCAATTTTTTTGGAGAATTCAATTAACTTGATCCATGTTTTTGGACTGTGGGAGGAAACCGGAGAACCCGGAGGAAACCCACGCAGACACGGGGAGAACATGGAAACTCCACCCAGATGGGGATTCGAATCCCTAGCGCTGAGAGGCGAACGTGCTATTGCTAAAACATGGCAATGATTTTCTATACACACACACACACACACGTCATAAAAACAGCTCATATTTGAAGATTTAACTTTAAATTAAGCAGATCAGATGTATCAGAATCAGAATACAGCTCCCATCCTCGGCCGGTTGGTCTACTACAACGCAATGCATGCATTTCTCGCTGGCTGAGTGTGTGTAAGGCTGGTCTAAGTATGTGAGTATGTGTTAGTGTGTTTGTAGGGGATTATACTTCCACTCCGTCCACCTGTTCAATGTCTCCCGACCCCCTGGAGAGAGAGTGTCTCGGACCTGGGAACACAGAGAGCCTTGTCTTCTCTCAGACGTGTGCAAGCACAGGTGGTTTAGACAGGAAGCTCCTATTACAGTAGCCATCGCAGTACAAATACACACACACACACACACACACATTCTCTGATATGGAGACCCCCCACACATGGGCTCTCTATCAGCTGACGTATTTATGTGAGGATTGATGGTCTAATAAAGCAAATGGTATATAAATAAATCCTGGGTTGGAACTCAGCAGTCAGATAAGGCATGATTTGCTCCCCCCTCCCTATTACGATAATATCAGAGCAACAAAACCTTCATTAGACAAATCATACAATCTGCATAATCGGCATTTACTCACTGAATTTAACATATTGTGGGGGGTGGGATTGGAAGAGACAAACATCATGGTGCATTTCATATTGCCTGTCTGATATTTCCTTATGAATCAAATAAAAAAAATATTACAGTTATGAAAAGTAATAATTTAATAAAGGAAAAGTAAAAAAAAACATCTTTCGATAAAGGACATGTTTGCATAAGAGTGGGCTGTATTTGTTTCTCAAATGATCAGTTCCATCCTCTGCGGAGCTGCCTGAGGCTGGGATCTGAACTTTCGAGAGGTTTTTAGTCTCTTTTCATCATGCGATTATTACAACTAGACAAATCAGAACAAGTATGATATTACAAGAGGTTATTTTATGATATATTAGATAAACTATTCTGCTGTGCTGTAATCCCTGCAAATAAGGCTTGGCAAGAAAAGAAAACACTTCCCTTTATTGATTTCAAAGGATGTGGTTACTAAAGAGGGAGAATCCATGGTTCTCTGAAACAATAAAAGACGGTAAAAGCAGAAGTTCTTATACTTTGATGGGAAAAATCCCATCAAAGCTCGTTGGATGATCTACCAAAAGCCTGTGGTATAAACTCAAGGTGGAGAATGTACATGCAGCCAGATAAAAGCAGCACCCGAGTCAGGTCAGGGCCTGCTGCCACCGCGAGGCTCCCGCGTACCCGGAAAATTATAAAGAATGGATAGAAAAGAGTGAGAACTCAAATGATTGACACGGATCAAAGACTTTACAAGACATTTCACACTCGACAGCATCGTTCTCTCAGTCATAACCGGGTGGTTGGGATATTCGTTCGGCTATATATATATTTCCCCAAGCATCATCTTCAGCATTCCATAAAATTCCCCTAAGCATCACCTTTAAATAATTTCAGAAGAAGTATAGCATCTTGGGGTCACTGAGTCCACTGTGTAGACACCACTAGTGCTGATAATTATTTGTAAAATATTGGTAAAACTGTTCTATTCACTTCAAACTGCTGACATGCGACTCTTCAAAAAAATAATAATAATAACTGGAGTCTATTAGATCAGGACCTGTGGGTTTAAAATTAATCAACCCCCTAGAAATTTTATTTAATTGGTTTAACATTTTCTGCATGACTGGATTATCAACACAAGGCCCCGCCTCTAGAAGTGTCCCGGCACCGTGTTAATGGAGGGGCCATATGGGGCCTGTTTTTAAGTCACGTGTTCATTTTGTAAATTTGTTTGCTGATCAAATATTACATAAAACTAAAGCCCACAAAAAAAAAAACAGTTGAGCGCATGAAGGCACATGGACTGAATCTTAACACAAGCTTGACAGTGGACCCCAATCTGTCTGGCAATTAGCCAGTCACATAACCTAAAATTTAGGAACATTTCGTTTAAGGGCTAAAGGCCCTGAGGGTACAGAGAGCGACTCGACCTGGTTATCAGCCTCTTCAATCTGCTGGTCTCTAAGCACTCCGCTCCTCTGAAAAGCAGGGGAATGAAGAAACAAAGACACACGGCATTCATCCCTGTTATTATCCTGTTATTAACGCAGACGTGAGTGCTGAGACCTAACGGCCATGGGTTCAAGTGTGGAGGCCTGTTTGATCTTGTTTTTAACACCAAGTGGAACGGTGACACAGATCAGCCCCAGTTTTTCTCTATTTGCATTTAAATTAATGTACTAATTTTCTACTCTGGTCCAGAATTAATATGATTTGAGCATTATGTGGTCAAATCTATTGGGAAAGACAACTTAATCATTTTAAATCAGTGTTTTATTGAATCGCTTTGTTGCAGATATATAAATTGATTACCTACCCATGCAAAGGGAAAGCAAAGGCCATAAGATTGGTGTGAAAGAACGAGAATTACCTTCCCAGAGTAGGAGATGAACTGAAACAGAGACTGTGGGAGCTGCTCTATGGTCCAACATTGGTGCCTGCTTAAGCCTCTTTATCTGTTAAAGTTCAGCTCCAACCCTAAATACCAAGATCAAAGAAACGGAACATATAAAAGCTGGAAAAGGGACGTCCTAAAAGCACCTGTGTATGTGTCCCAATTCCCATCATGTACAAGGTTCAAAAGACATGTTGGTAATTTGGAGATGCTAAATTATCCAAGATTTAGGGAGTGTACATATCAGCACACTATTAGTGAAGGTCACAAGCCAAAGTGCGTAAGAGGATTATGACTGAAAAGCTATCAATCCATCGATCCAAAGGCTTTTATTCAGGGTTCAGGATCTTTTCAAACTGCAAATAAACATATCTAATAACTAATGTTATATAGAAACCCTTAAAAGTCTATCATCTACACTTACTCAAATAAAAAAATGTGATTAAGATATACATTTAGCTTATAATACCACAGTCATATACTACATATAATTTATAACTGCTTTGTCATGAGAATGACTTCATTTTGGGTTGTTGCTGGGTGGTTTGCAGTGGAAGCACGTCTCAACACGACTCTGGTGCTGGTGTTATGATGTAAATTCTTAGTCTCGTGTTTATGTGGCCAACACTGACCACATGCCACTTCTGATCACTTAAACATGTACACTGAAATCTAAATGCAACAACAGGGTACGACACGTCTGCTGAACAAATCAGGCCTTTTCCTTTTCCAACACGACTCTACTTCCTGTGACTCGAGATATCTGACCTTAACCCACTCGTTCCTCTTTTGAATAAATTACCCTAAAATCTTTACCCTAGAGTTTGGAAGAGAAGCTAAAGATGGCACGATGCAATGTGTCCAGGAATGTCCCATGAAGGGAGAGGCAGGAAAAGGGGCTAATGGTAGGTCTGCATCCTCCACCTGGAACCGGGCAGCTCTTTCATCTCTGCTGAAAAACTTCAAAAAAATTACAGGCTGCTGGTGCAGTAAGTTATGCAGAGCAAAAAAAAAATTGCCGAGGGCTCCACAGAGTGAAAGCCGTGTGTGGACGTGAGGGATCTGCTGGTCTCACAGGGTGGGACCAAGAAATAGGTGAAAGAAATAGAGCGAGAGCTTGACTGAGTCAGACTCATCTGCTACGACGGTGACAGGAGACACATTTTGATAAGAGAAGCTTTGTGCAGTTAACACCATAAACAATATGCTCGAACCAAAGAAGAACATGTTAAAGTTTCATTAATACAACAACCGTTTAACTCAGAACTAAAAGCTAAGACTTGCATAACACACACGACGCTCCCTATAATCTACACAGCTGCCCTTTAGAATCAAACACATATATACACACAGTACCAGTCAAAAGTTTGGACACGCCCTTTACATGCCCCATTATCTGTTTCCTCCACTTATCATACAAATGGACTTTGTAGTTTTACCATTCCAGACTGTAGTCCATCTGTGTTCTTTGTTGTTGTTAGTCCCCTGTTGGTTCTCTGTTCTCTGTTGGTCAGGAGCATCACAGAACAGGTATCATTTGGGTGGTGGATTGTTTATTGTCAGTTCTGCAGTGACACTGATGTGGTGAATGGGTTTAAGTGCAGCAGTGCTGCTGGAGTTTCATTTCTCCACCTCAGTGACACTGCTGGGATAGGAATAATGTCCTCACCCAATAATACCTGCTCTGTGGTGGTACCATTGGGGTTCTGAGCATTAGAACAGAGTACACAGTATGTACTGTAGAACACAAACAGATGGACTACAATCTGGAATCATTACAGTAAGTGGAGCAGAAAGAAAGTGTATATATATATATATATATATATATATATATATATATATATATATAAATTCGTAACTCAGACAAATTGTTTTTCAGGAAGCTGAGTTCTCACTGTTTCCAGTAAAAGATTGGACACACATCGGACATGCCACTTCTATCTCTACATTTAGTAAAAGCATATCTGTATACACTGGAGAGAGCGAGGAAGGCACAGGGAGGGAGGGAGAAAGCGAGGGTGAGGTTTTTCCTGTTTCCACTGGTCTAATTATACACTTCTCTGGAGGATGGAGCATAAATCAGAATGAACAATGCCTCCTCCTCGCCGTCTGCCTCGTCCACCTTCATTACACATCCACGGCTTTTACCCTGCGCTGTGGGTCTCGCAGTGAAACTATGCTAAGAATATATAATCACTGCTCACATGACTGAAGACCACACAGTGCGTGAGGGAAGCCAGTCCACCTTTAAAGACGGGCTCGGAGGAAACTAAACAAACACAACCTGGTTGGGACTGGCATGTGTGGCACATGCTGACAGCAGACAAAGGGAAGAACTCGGCGTTGGCGTAAAGTTGCTGTATGATAATTAGGTAGTGTTGTGCTATCTGTTTAATCACCACTTCCTGTTGTTGTGCAGAGATCTCTGGACCTATCTGGACTTCCATCTTGTCTGTCCGCTCCCTCATGAGTTCGCATTCCTCTCAAAGTGCACGCACTCTAAAGACATTTTACCGTTTGGTCAAAAATCATAGGCACTCCGAAACATTCCAGCCATCACTACATATGTTTACTCTCCTGCCTCCTATGTGCCAGCCCCATGAGACAAACATTCCCCTAACTTTTATCATATGACGACAAATGTAGATGTGTCAGGTTGTTTAGTATTTTCCCTGGTTCTGTGGTCTTGAGTGGGTTTTGGGTATTGTTGACTGTGTAGTATTTCAGTCTTTCTGGTTGTAGTGTTGGGCAGTCCATCAGTATGTGTCTTATTGTAAGTGTGGCTTTACATAGATGGCAGGTAGGTGCGACCTCCCCTGCAAGCAGATGTTGGTGTGCCTTTGATATGAACTACAACAGAGGTCAGTTTATATTTTCAACATCAGTATCTGACCTCACAAATGCTCGTCTGCATCACTGGACAAATATTCTCAAAGGCACAGTCTAAACATCTCACAGACAAAGCTGTGCAGGGGCGACCAATATAAAAACAAGATGTCATAAAAGCTCCTGTAAGTGTCATTTATGAAAAAGTTTCTTTATTCTTTTTAATGTGTTGGAGTAACCTGAGCTATTTTTATGGAAAGACTTTATCATGCGCTGATCTAATGCATCACCCGATGTCACAATAAAACCCTCTCTAATGATTCAAGGTTAAGATCTGTATTGTTACTCTGTGGAAATCAGGCTGAAGCAGATGTGTGATCAGGACAACCATCAGATACTGTACGGCTTCCTTTGGCATTAGTATTTCAAGTGCAGTATTAATCCTGAAGAAGCGGAAGATCAAGTTGACAGTGAGATTCACCGTCTGCTGCATAAGTTTCTACTCTGATCAACTGCATCACCAAGCAACTGCTCAGAGAGCCGGAGAAATCCTGCAGTGAGATCCTGCCCTCGTCTCCTTCAGTCTGTTCACCGTGCGCATTTTACAGGATTTCAGATTGTGCCTGAAATATTTAAGGGACATCAAGCTGAATTGGCTGCTCTAAATTCCCCCCTCTATAGTGTTTGTGTGTCTGTGTGTGTGAGTGTGTGCCCAGCGATAAATTGGGGCCCTGTGCTGGATGTATGTGCCAGGCGCCCACCCCCTGCAACCCTGGTGTAGGATAATGGATGGATAAATCATCTCAAAATGTGTAACATGTCAAACCTTAAGGCAGATTGTCTACAAAGGCAAAATATTTTTCCAGATTAAGCAACGTGCTCTGAGTGCATGTCAGGAGTGTGACAGCTCAGTGCTCAGAGTGTTAAGCATCAGAATGACGTTCAAATCCCAAATCGCCTAAACTTATCACTCTGGTAATTTGACCCTCATTGCTTTGGGGGTAGGCGGCACGGTGGCTTAGTGGTTAGCATGTTCTCCTCTCAGCACTAGGGATTCCTGGTTCGAATCTTAATCTTGGTGGAGTTTCCATGTTCTACCCGCGTCCGCATGGGTTTCCTCCGGGTTCTCCGGTTTCCTCCCACATTCCAAAAACATGGATCAAGTCAATTGAATTCTCCAAAATTGCCCCATATATAGTGTGTCTGTGTGTGTGAGTGAGTGTGTGCCCAGCGATGGATTGGCGCCCTGTCCTGGGTCTATCTGCCCAGCGCCCAAAACGTTCTCCCCTGGATGGGCATGGGGAACCCCACCGCAACCCTACTAGAGGATAAAGCGGAAGATAATGGATGGATGTATGCTTCGGGGGTGCTGTACATGGCTGAACTCATGCTCTGATCCCAACTAATCAGTTTTTTTGGATAAAAGCATCTGCAAAATGCCCTAATGGAATGTCTAATGTGAAAAAGATTAACAAAACTAATGTGAGATTGAATGAAACAACCAGATGTGACATCCCTGATTCATAGCACATGGTTTTCTGCTTAAATTCAGATTTAAAATGAAGGTTTACGGGGTCCTGGACAAACGGATGTGTTTCCAGATGAGTAATTTACAAAAATAAAATGCACTGTTTGGAAATACAACTGCTTTTTCGACTAAGAACTGGAATTTAAAACTTTAACATGAAGTGAATCCCTGATTATTATCATCATTTCTGTGACAGGTGTCAGTGCAGAGAATAAACACCAGGACGACGGTTCGGTTTCTCGCGGCATTTGCAGATTTAGTGAAGTGAAGTTTTTCAGCTTAAACTGGACGAGCCTAATCAAGTGGAAAGTGGGGATGTGGAGGCATAAACAGTGGGGGAGCGCAGGGGGTCAGTAGGACAGGGCAGAATAGGCCAATTGTTCTGCGAGTCCTTTGAGCGGCAGAGTGGCGCAAGCAAAATCTCCTAATGCACCAGAGAGGCACGTTAATGAGACGCAGTGAGCATCGCCACTGACACGGGAGGAATGTCTGCCATCATTTCCCGGTTTCCTCACAGTTTGGCGACGGCTGTGGAAGCACAGCAGCGGATCACAGAAAACATGAGAAGACTTCAGATTTAGATAGAAAATGAGATGCACAGCTGATAATTCAGTATCTCTCATCTCTGGTCTTAATTCGAAGCCATGAGGAAGACACGGTTCCTTTCTATTCTGTTTTATTTCATTTGATTCAGCATTTTATTCAGAATTAAATGAGGTTGTGAATTACATTTACATTTGGTGATTTATTGGACGCTTTTATCCAAAGCGACTTAAGAGGTGAGCACAGGGTTCATCACAACATCCCTGGAGCAATGAGGGTTAAGGGTCTTGCTCAAGGAGCCACATTGGTAACTTCAGTGGACCTAGGAATTGAACCCCCAACCTTCAGATTGACAGTTCAACGCCCTGACCACTGAGCTACCACACGCTTTATTAGATTACAACGTACAGTTAACACAGAAGCAACTAAATATCGCCCCCCCCCCCCCGTTCCATTCGAATCTGGATGATGTTCTGCTTTTGAGGCCGAGTCGGTCTCGTTATGGACGACACACAGTGAGCGCCGTATTGAGGAGCTCTGCCGTACGCTGGAGATTCGCTAAATGGGAATCTTTTGAAGAATGTGATCCGATTTCCAAAATGCTGACGGGGACAACGGCTGCTCTTTAAACCCGCTTTATTTAAAGCTACAATTCGTCCGTTCATTTATTACCTAAGCTGCTTATCCTAATTAGGGCTGCTGAAAACATTCTCACCTACAGACAATCGGCTGTTTTGGATTCATCTGAGCGAGGTCTTTCGACTGTGTGAGGGAAGCTGGGCGCACACGGGGAGAACGTGCACACAGAGGGCAGCCAGGTCACCTGCAGCGCTCAACTCACAACCGCCCTGCTGTGAGGTAACAGGGCTGAATCTCTGCGGCATCCTTAATTCACAACATACACTAAAGGGGGGCGGGGGGGGGGTCCGTGGAAAGTTTGGGGAAGGCATGATGGTGCATCAGTGCACAAAGCAGGGTTCTAAAAGGGATGGTTGGGTGATTTTGACGGTCTCACACTGCGAACTGACAGCAACCCTATCAAATACTTTTGGGACGAACCAGAATAGAGCTTGCGCACTGTGTCCATCTTCCCAACATCAGTGTCTGACCTCACAAATGCTCAGTCTGCTAGAGAAGCTCTGTACTGTACATTCCTCTCTGGTGTGTTCCTAGCAGCATGAGCATTTGTGAGGTCAGGCACTGATGGTGGGTAAGAGGATCTAAAATCCCAGACAGTTTACACAGGTGAGAGGATGATAATGGTGGTGGTAATGATGATGGTTGGTGTTATTCATTCATTCATTTATTATCTTCCACTTTATCCTCTATTAGGGTCGCAGGGGGGGGGTTCCCCATGCCCATCCAGGGGAGAACGTCTCGGGCGCTGGGCAGATACACCCAGGACAGGGCACCAATCTATCGCTGGACACACACTCACTCACACACTCTATATGGGGCAATTTGGAGAACTCAATTGACTTGATCCATGTTTTTGGACTGTGGGAGGAAACCGGAGAACCGGGAGGAAACCCACGCGGACACGGGGAGAACATGGAAACTCCACCCAGATGGGGATTCGAACCAGGAATCCCTAGCGCTGAGAGGAGAACATGCAAAACCACTAAGCCTCCGTGCCGCCTGGTGGGGGTTAGTTAATAATAACAACTACTTTTGAAATGAGATTTTCGTGTCAAAATGTATTTTCCCCCCTTTTTTTTACTTCTACAAAGTTTCCAATGAAAATGAAGTTTAGTGAATAAAAAAAACACACAGCGCAGTTAAAAAAAAACCTTAAGACATGATAAATTTCTCAATACTCTGACATAGAACAGCATGCATTTAACTTTACTGTAAATCCACACAGAGACATGATAAACCTCACACACACACACACACACACACACACACACACACACACACACACCAAACAAAAAGACAAAACAGCTTTAATAATGCAGCAAATAAAGCTTCCACGCTGTCTGTGTCTGTCTCTTTGGGTTCTGCAGTAATCCGAGCATTTTGTGAGTTTGGAGTTAACAGGTTTCACTCCACAGATAAACACTGGCCCTTTCACTGTTTATTTTTTTTACAGATGATGAAATACAGAACCCTACCTCAGCTGGTCGTTTTCAGAGGTGCCCTTTCCCAGTGTGCACCTGTCTCAGGTTTATCTCCAGTTAACCCCTCACTTGTAGATCAGTTGAGACGGAAGCAGCGAGCTGTCCATGCCTGCAAGTTTCTCGGCAGAGACAAAGTGAGTGAATTAGCATTTTGCCGACCCTCCCCGTCTCTTTCCCCCCCAACTCTTTCCCCTTCTCTTTTCAGCACTGGCATTGTTTGGCTCGGCCGGGGTCCTTATTCCACAAAATCCTCAGCTCAAAGCCCTGAATGGCGTTGTGGGATGAGCCTTCAGAGCCAGCTGTTCGGCCCACAACAAAATCTCCAAGTTTTAAGCACTTTTTGGTGAATTCCTTTGTGATCAGTCTGAGGAATTCCTGGAAATGCAGAGAGTAGAAACAAGTCTCCATGGAAAATGCATTCAGTTCATCTCACATTTTAATGTTTCACACAATCTGACAGAACTTTGTGTAGTTGTCAAAGTTGCTGTAGGTTTTTTGGTGCATCACGTTTCCGATTGAATTGTAAAATCTGATGCTGGAAAAAAAACGTTAACACTTTGAAATAAAACCTGCCAAAATTAAACACATTCTACAAGCATTTTGTGATATTAAGAAATTATTAAAATTATCTTCATATAATCCACGTAATTTAAAAGCTCATGTCACGAGTGAATAACATTATCAACCAATTTTATTCTGCAGAATAAACTCTGTGACCCGCTGACACGTCGAGCTTTAAAAAGACTGATTGTGAACGACGCATGCGCAATCTATAGACACCTGCGCCGAGTGACCAAATTCGGTGTAAGAGCGGCCTCTGCGGGCAATCTGTTGTAACTACAACCTAGTATTTTGCGGTAATAAGGATGTATTTAATAGAAATGTAATATGTATAGGGGATTCCCGGTTCGAATCCCAATCTGGGTGGAGTTTCCATGTTCTCCCCGTGTCCGCGTGGGTTTCCTCCGGGTTCTCCGGTTTCCTCCCACAGTACAAAAACATGGATCAAGTCAATTGAGTTCTCCAAATTGCTCCATATAGAGTGTGTCTGTGTGAGTGAGTGTGTGTCCAGTGATAGATTGGCACCCTGTCCTGGGTGTATCTGCCCAGCGCCCGAAACGTTCTCCCCTGGATGGGCATGGGGAACCCCCCCGCGACCCTAATAGAGGATGAAGCTGAAGATAATGAATAAATGAATGAATAATATATAATATAATATAGTTCCAGTCATTTAAAAAGTTTTAAAATATATATTACGGAATTCTGTCATGTTATTTGACCATTAACGCCTCTGAAACGTGTCCATGATCGTCAATCTTCTTTTATATTTAAACATGACGTTATTTAGCAAAGGTTTGTCACGTAACCCAATAAAGCTCTAATTAAACTATATTAAACTAATTAACACAAAGTCTAATCAAAATAACACAATAGCATTCAATCACTTTTAGGAATTTCTAAAACGTTATATTTAAATAAGCAATTAAAAACAAACAGACGGTATAAACAAGTGCAACACCGCTTCGATATCCAAACACGTTATCTATTTATCTTCAGTAATCGAAGTTCATTCGGCTTCCAGAATTTAGAGCTAAACTTTGGGCGCCAACGCCGCTGAAAACCCGCTTTATTCGAGTTTTTTGGAACCTACCTTGTGCTTTCATGGCCGAAGATTTTAGGCTGAAATGCAAACCGTTCTCTCCACCTGACGTGCACTACTTAGTGTGAGCGGACTTAAGTGCACTCAAAGGTCTGATAGCAATATCATTTAGGATACAGCCTCACAATATGGTCGAAATGACAGATCAGGATTAAACAAATTAAAAGGTTGTTAAATTAATTACAGTCAAAGGCTATAGAAATGTTCATTCATTCATTCATTATCTCCCGCTTATCCTCTATTAGGGTCGCGGTGGGGTTCCCCATGCCCATCCAGGGGAGAACGTCTCGGGCGCTGGGCAGATAGACCCAGGACAGGGCGCCAATCCATCGCTGGGCACACACCCACTCACACAGACACACACTAAACGGGGCAATTTTTGAGAATTCAATTAACTTGATCCATGTTTTTGGACTGTGGGAGGAAACCGGAGAACCCGGAGGAAACCCACGCAGACACGGGGAGAACATGGAAACTCCACCCAGATGGGGATTCGAACCGGGAATCCCTAGTGCTGAGAGGCGAATGTGCTAACCACTAAGCCACCGTGCCGCCTATAGAAATGTAATATTATAAATATATTATATCATATCATATATGTAATATTTTCATATATTGTAATATGTTTTAATCAAATCTTTAATTTTTATTTTATAATTAATCTTTCATTAAGGTGGTTTAGTGGTTTAGCACGTTCGCCTCTCAGCACTAGGGATTCCCGGTTCGAATCCCCATCTGAGTGGAGTTTCCATGTTCTCCCCGTGTCCGCGTGGGTTTCCTCTGGGTTCTCCGGTTTCCTCCCACAGTCCAAAAACATGGAACAAGTCAATTGAGTTCTCCAAATTGCCCCATATAGACGTTCTCCCCTGGATGGGCATGGGGAACCCCCCCGCGACCCTAATAGAGGATAAAGCGGAAGATGATGCTAAACCACTAAGCCACCATGCCGCCCCACTTTAAACCACTTTTTTCTATTTGAATTACCTGATGGTTGGTGGACTTCCATCTCACAGCAAGAAGGTCCCTTTTGTGAATAGGGCCGTGGTGGGGTGGGGTGGGGTGGAGGACAGTAAAAAGGAAAGCCCTTATTGGCGGCTTCACAAAGAGGATCTGAAACTGCGCTCGCCGTGTGTAGTATTTTATTAAAATATGTATAAAAACATGAGGAAAAATATATGTATTGATATAGGAGATGATAAATATGTTTATGTTGTATAATCAAACAATATATCGTTTATAGGCATAAACAATCATACAAACAGGGATATAGTTTGCCATTACAAACTGCGAGTGGTGATGTGTACCCTGGTAGGAAGACCCCTCAGTCCACAGTGGAGATTCCCAAGAGGAGTAGCCTTTATTTTTCTGAAAAGCGTAACGAGCAGCAGTTTTCACCTGAGATTGGGTCAAACACATCGAGTCATTATTACACAGCTACACAGTGATGCGTATCCTCGTTCTATTCTGTTCTTCGATTCCACAGTTTCTTGATTTATCTGGTTTCCAATGTTGCATAGCAGAGAGAGAGAGTGTGTGTGTGTGTGTGTGTGTGTGTGTGTGTGAGATCAAGTCTGATGGTAATGATGATAATGATGATGATGATGATGCTCATGGTGATGATGATGCTCATGTCGCTGCACGACAGGCACCACCAGGCCGGTGTTGGGGGCGTGTTTGCGCTCCAGACCGGGCGAGTGCTGGATGTGTTTGCTTTGTGGGCGGGCCCTCAGCCTCTTGCTGTGGCTGTGCTGCAGAGGGTGTGGCGACTGTGCGTGAGGTTGATGCTGGCTTTGCTGGGGCAGATGATACACATCCTGGCCTGCGTGGTGCCCGTGACATTTGCTGCCCCTGCTCGGGGTGGCTCCGCCCACTTTGGGCGCGCCTTTGGAGGACTTAATGGCGTGAAGGGCGCGAGAGGCGCAGTGATCGCTGATGACCTGTGAGCGGCGCTGCTGGGAGTGAGAGTCTGGCTCATGGGAGCGGGAGCGGTTCTGAGACTGGGAGGGTTTTGAGGCCGGGTCCTGACGCGGTGCGGGGGGTGCCGGTGCTGAGGAGGAGAGAGAAAGAGATGAGGCACATGTGATGCTGGGTCTTAAAGCAGACGTTTAATGAGTGATGGGATGGTGTCGTTCCTCACCTTCAAATCTGGAGGTGTAGTTCTCTATTCCAGCCAGATCGAGGTAGTGATTCCTCCTCTCGGTGTTCTCATCCACACAGTAATGATTCCTCTCAAGAGGCTCTCTGAAGAACACAACACACATCACTTTTAATGCTGGGTCCAGGTTCGAATCACAATCTGGATGTATTGTTCATGTTCTGTGTGGCTTCTGCGTGTCTGTGTGGGTTTCCTCCGACAGTCAAAAACATGGATTTAAGGTGAAGGGCACGGTGGCTTAGTGGTTCAGCACGTTCGCCTCTCAGCACTAGAGATTCCCGGTTCGAATCCCCATCTGGGTGGAGTCTCCATGTTCTCCCCGTGCTCGCGTGGGTTTCCTCCGGTTTCCTCCCACAGTCCAAAAACATGGATCAAGTCAATTGAGTTCCGCAAATTGCCCCATATAGAGTGTGTCTGTGTGAGTGAGTGTGTGCCAAGTGATAGGTTGGCACCCTGTCCTGGGTGTATCTGCCCAGCTCCTGAAACGTTCTCCCCTGGATGGGCCTGCTCCCTGAAACCCTAGTATAGGATTAAGCGGATTCATTTCAGAAGAATAATTTGGCTTGAGCACGTGCCTGAGCTCACGTCGGTGCACATGCCTGTCTACTGTAGATGATTGAGAAACCTGCCCTTTAAAAATTAAAATCACCTCAGTCAGCAAAACGATGGGACAGTATTCTGCAAGATGGGACAATATAATGACAGGGGAAAAAAAAAACATCCGGCTTTTATGAATTGTGGGTGCAATCACACCTCTGCTTCAATGTTCTGACCTTACGGGTGTGGAGTGCCGTTTGTCGGCTCCTCGGACCTCCTCGTGCTGAGAGGATTCCATGCGGTTGCTGCTCCTCTCCCGTTCTGCAGATAACAAAAACCAAGGAAGAGGAACGTCAGAAACCCAGGTGTGTATGATCAACAAAACAACCGTGTAGTGTGCCGTAAGGTGTGTATTAATTTCAGTTCTAGGGTATTTGTTGAGAATGTGCTGTACCTGTTCCACTGTGAGTGTGCTCTCTCCTCCGAGGGCTGGAGTCGGGAGTGACGGACAGCTTCACACGCAGCGTTTTGTTCTTACTGTGGCACGACTGGTTTACTGAGGCGTCCAACACGTCGTAAATGGTGTGCATGAGACTGGACATGTCCTGAATAAGTACACACCACACACGGTTATACCAGAGTGTTAAAAACAACATCCCAGCAGCTTAAAAAGTGTTTTAGCACGGTATCCACAACCAGCGAGGTGATCTCTGATTCCACAATCATTGTCTTCTGGTCATGTGTGAAAACGGCGTTTCTTACTTCTTTGGTCACTTGTCCACTGTTGTCAAAGTCATAGAGGGTGAAGACCCACTCCTGCTTGTTATCGTCCTCTGCTGACGCGTCACACTGCAATTCCTGTCATGCAGAAACCGCACAATTACACACACCTACCAGTTGGGGGAGGCTTTTCTACTATGAACTATTTTCTTACGTTGACGCTGATGCGCTTCTTTACTTTGTTGTTCTCCTTCTCCACATCCCCACTGTGAACGAACGGTGAGGAGCTTTCACATCCCTCCGCCTTCTCAGGAGGAAGAACCACTGCACACACACACACACACACACACACACACACACAATGGGATACATGCATAAATGGTTTTGTTTTCTTTTTAAATATACACACACACACAGAGAAAGCACTTTATCAGGTACATCACCTTGTTTCTACACTTATTGTACATTTTATTAGATGACAAAGATGTGAACAAGAAGCTGGTGAGTGAATATTGCAATAGCCAATTTAAACTAAAATAATTATTTAACAAACAAGGGTACAGCCTTATATGGTTTATTCACTCATTCATTCATTATCTTTCACTTTATCCTATATTAGGGTCGCGGTGGGGTTCCCCATGTCCATCCAGGGGAGAACGCCGCGGGCGCTGGGCAGATAAGCCCAGGACAGGGCGCCAATCTATCGCTGGGCACACACTCACGCACACACTCACTCACACAGACACGCACGCATACACACTCTATATGGGGCAATTTGGAGAACTCAATTGAATTGTTCCATGTTTTTGGACTGTGGGAGGAAACCGAAGAACCCAGAGGAAACCCACGCGAACACGGGGAGAAGATGGAAACTCCACCCAGATTGGGATTCGAACCGGGAGTCCCTAGTGCTGAGAGGCGAATGTGCTAATCACTAAGCCACCGTGCCGCTTGGTTTAATTATATGGAATTCAATTATAAATAAATTTATGAACAATATCATATTATTATAAATAAATAAATTATAAATAAATGACCCCCCCTAAACTGAAATCAAAAGTGGATTAAAATAACCAGGTGGGTGAGATGCAGTACATACCCTGTAGAGGGCAGTGATGTTCTCCAAACTGAGCTTCTTTACACTCGCAGATCTCATCCTAAAGAAAGAAGGAGATGAGTTATGAGGGCTGAATTTGAGCCATGATTCTAAAAACATCAAAAAGCAACTCGACAGCAACTCAAGGATTCAGATTTAGGAATATATTACTGTTGTTAATGTGGTTTATTATTATTATCTTTATATTTATATATTTTTTATATTTTTATATTTATATAAGTGGCTCAGGTGACAGGATGAAGTGAGTAAAGGGGACTAACACAGTTTGTAGTGTAGTACACAAACAGATGGACACATCTGTACAGTTTTTGCAGTATTAAATTACTAACTCATGCACCTACGGATTCAAGGTGGCTGCTCTAAATAGCCACCATATAGTGTATGTGTCTGTGTGAGTGAGTGCCCAGTGCCCAAAACATTTCCCCCTGGATGGGCATGCGCATGGGCACCCCCCCCCCCAACCCTAGTATATGTTAAAGTGGAAGCTACTGGATGGATGGAAGTGCAAAATGCATGGCAATGTGTTTTATACACACCTAAACACCTTAATACAAGCATTTATTGGGTGGAGCAGTTTTGCAACATCACAACAGGGGTCTCGTCTGTGTACGGGTAAAAATAGGAGAAAGTAAAACTGCCCGAGCCCCTAAAAAATACTGCTTATGCTGCTTCTATCTGGAAATAGCTGTTGATGCTGTTTATATATAAGTGTAATATTTAAGAGGTGTGTCCTAATAAGTTTGCACATTTAGTGTATTTAAAAAAAAAAACTAATTTGCAGACTTGCATTCGAGGATATTCACACGTTGAGAAGTTTATGATGAAGTTCAGCCAAGATTTCTCGAGTTCCTGGTCATGAACCGTGACACTATAATCTTTAAGGATCATGGTAGAAAGCAATGTGTTTTTTAAGTAAGTATGCGATGATTTACACGCCCAACGCATGACCTCTCTCTACTTCACTTAACTGCAGCATAACATTAATGGAGAAAGCTGATCATCTTGTTTTTTGGCCCGAACGCCACCCTTTACCCATCAAAGCCACAAAGGACAGCAATTCGTTGAATGGTGTGGTGTGTGAAAGTGTGAGCCTCCCTGAATGAGCGCACATTCAACTGGTAAACCGCTGGAACATTCCTCCAGAGTGAGATGGAAGTGATTAAGAGTTAAGAGGCCTACAAAAAAAAGAAGAAGAAAAAAAAAAAGAAAAGAGAGAGAATGAGGTAGAAACGGAGCCATCGAGAGTCCTGCAGCTCGTCAGGAAAAGTGTAAATGATTACAGCTGTTCTGCAAAAATGCAAAAACCACACGTACACACTTCAAAAATCCCGATCTGTTCGGCTCGCCGGTTCCACCGCCGGTTACGCTGCAAATGTCAGATCTTGTGGTGTTTACCACAGACGCTGCAATCATTATGTATTAATTAGATCTTTAAGGATTTCATGCAATTGCACTGATGGAATCAGCCTGAATCCTGACGTCTGATAGGTCGGTAAGAGAAAAGCAGGTACAGCTGGTCGAGCCAGCAGCTCAACGGGGCTGACGTTACAGATGAAGCATTACAGGGTCACGGTGGGGAAGTTCGGACGCCGTGGCCATGTTTGACTTATGGACGGAGTGACGAATGTCACAGGGACATTTCTGCCAATCACATTCAATGTCAACGGGTATTTAGATTAAATATTGTTCCATATAGATGAACTCCAGACCACCTACTGAGAATAATCCAGTACACAAAAATATTCAGCTATCAGCATCCCACAGGCACAGCATCCTGTAAGCAATGATAAAGAATCAGAGGATGACTGATACAAACTGCACCAATAAATGAGCTACTGTCTCTGATTTTATATCTCCAAGGTGAAGCTGGACACATCACATCAGGTTCAAGTTATTTATTTATATAGCGCTTTTTGCAACAGTACATTGTCACAAAGCAGCTTTACAGAATGAAAAGCCTTTAAACCCCCAAAGAACAAGCCGAAGCGACAGTGGCAAGAAAGAACTCCCTGATATGCTGTTATTTAAGAAACCTTGGGAGGACCAAGACTCAGTGGGGCACTCAATTTCCTTGAGTGGCCAGGCATTAGCGCTGCAGTGCTGAGAATCATCCATAAACCCAATACTACCTGCTATAAGGTGGTCCAACAGAGGTCCTGACCATCAGAGAACAGTAAAGGGGAGTAAGAATGTGAGAATCAGAAACACTAAAAACTCTAATTCTAGAACTTCAACATGGTGAGGGAAGATGATAAAATGGACAATGAGTAAAAAAAAGAAATCTTTAAAGTCGTATCACTAAAGGACCTCACCGAATTCTCACTCTCACACTAATTCTTAGCACATACAGAACGTGGCACTTCATGCACAAAAAGCCCACCACCCACTGTGCCAATGTGCTGTCCATATGCTTAATTAGGAGTGGAAAACACCCTCATTTATTCCTACAGACATCAGCATCAGATCTGCTTCTAATAACCCTAAAAGCTTCAGGCAGAACAAAACAAGAGAACCGGCAACAAACGGATCGACATTAAGAGAACTACAAACAAGCAGCGGACCCACATGTGCAACGCTGCATGTTTACAAGAAACAACAGATGTTTGGAACGTCCTCTGTACTCAAAGTCACCTTGTCATTCGGAGATTGTTACTGAAACATGACCAATGGTGACTTAAAAGCTCGCAATGTAAATCTCGACAAGACAGAGTGAGTGTGGAAAAACATTTTAACACCAACAGAAGGTTCATACTCGTTAGCTGGCTTGCATTTTATGTATATTAAGGGATTGGAGGTAAGAGCTGAATAGTAACCATGGCCAAGATTCAATCACATAACCCCACTTTTGATACACTGCCGGGCAATGAATTAGGAAAACATGTACACATAATACAGTGCTAGGGAAAGCATGGTCTATTGCTGTTGTAGCCCATCCTCCTTAAGTTTACCATGTTGTGATCCATCCATCCATCTAATATCTTCCACTTTGTCCTCTATTAGGGTCACGGGTGGGGGGGGGTTCCCCATGACCATCCAAGAGAGAACGTTTCGGTCGCTGGGCAGATACACCCAGGACAGGGCGCCAATCTATCGCTGGGCACACACTCACTTACACAAACACACTCTATATGGGGCAATTTGGAGAATTCAATTGACTTGGTCCATGTTTTTGGACTGTGGGAGGAAACCGGAGAACCCGGAGGAAACCTACATGGACACGGGGAGAACATGGAAACTCCACCCAGATTGGGAATCGAACCGGGAATCCCTAGCACTGAGAGGAGAACATGCTAAGTACTAAGCCACCATGCCTCCCCATGTGTACACGTAATTAATTCCCTGTGTGTGATTATTAAATGTTTAATGACTAATTTGTCCAAATACTGACGCTTTTTTATGTTCGAGGTGTGTCACAGGTTTTTCACACTCTTAGTCCAGTCTCAAATGTTTCAGTAGAGAAAAGCCAAGCCTCTGCTGGATGTCAATGGGTCGCCAGATTAATGAAAAGAAAACACAAATCTCTCTTGATCCAGTGTCGTGTAAGAGGAGAGACAGAGTGAAGCTGCCCGAGTTTCACAGGAAACACAGCCAAACTCGAAAGCAGATGTGTTTTCTAACACACTGAACTAAGGAGAAGGGCTTGTGCTTTAAGAATAAAAGAAAAATAAACCGAGAGCAATTAAATGGCGCTGTCACTGCTGATTACGACACATATGGAGAAAGGGAGGCTTCACCGACGTCATGCATCATTATGAGGATGTGGATGTTAAAACTATACCATTATATTTAAAAAAGCATTAAAATGAGTGATGATGCTCAAATCAAATTACTTATATAAACTAAAACAGAACTGAAGGAAATAAAGTGGAAAATGGTTTTAAAATATATATTTTTAAAAAGTATGGGGACGATTACATATTATACCCATTTGTCTGATCTTTGCATAGGCTATACGTCATTTTAAAAGTGATTCCAAATAAATCATTTTAAGTGTCTAATTATATCAAGGGTTTGGAATTCATGTTTTCATTATTGCTCCGCTGAGTGTTTTTAGTTTTAATAGACAATGGTTTTAAAAAAGTAAATAAATAATAATAATAAAATTTGATTAGCCTCCAGAAACCAGACAGAACTGCAGAACGACATGCCATCCAGTGGAGGTGCTACACCCAAAAAAAAAAACTACAAACATAAGACACTAACTAAGGGAAGCAGGTTCAATTGTGACTCTTCGACGGGGCAGAACTTGACAGGTCACAGAGTCCTGATCTCAAGCCCATCAAAAACTTTTAGGATGACTGACAACAAAGACTGCAACCCAGATCCTCGAGACTCCATCGATGCCGGACCTGACAAATGCTTTTCAGGATAAATGGGCCAGAATTCCCACAAACACTCCAATCTTGTAAAACGCCTTCCCAGAAAAGGGGAAGCTGTAATAGTGAGGGCTGGGAGGAGGGTGCGACTTTAATGAAGGCTCCTGTAGGTGTAATGGGTGGGTGTCCTAATACTTTTACTCATGGTTTCCTTATGCCTCTGTCTTATTTAAAACCTGACATATGCAAACCAATACCCCATGTCGTCCAATCTGATAAACAAAAGGCCAAGATTGGCTTCGGACACCCGGTGTGATTCTTCTACCCTGAGGTCAACCACGAGGCAGAACTTTGTCTTGGCAGAACATAAAACACTCCGAACTGAAACAACAGCTGCAGAAAGTGTGGGGGTCAGAGAGGAGGCGCAGGCTCTGCCCACCTTTTGAAGCTGCACTAAACCCTAAATCAAGGCGTCATCTGCTCACGGTCAGGGACACATGCTACCGGCGGCTTTGTTCTTATATCGGATTACGCAAACGTCCTCGGTCGTGTCCCAATCCGGCGATAGAGGGAGACTTCATCGATATCGCCGGGTCCTCTTGAAAGCACAGAGAAGCACTCGAAACTCTCTCTGGATGAAAATCTATCCCAGATGTAGGGGCCTCTTTAAGAGCCCTTCACCCCTTCGGAACTACTTGTAGCACATAGTACTTAAATCGAGAGCCTTTCCAAATGTTCAACTGTTGGATTTAAAGTCAACAGTGGATTTAAAGTCTTTCTGCATGCAGCCCATGTAGGCTGCATCAACCCCAAACTTCTGTCTGATATCTGCTAATGTATCAGATCCAACGTGGAACCACTAATCCAAAATAACAGTGGCAATAAAATATTCAGATTTGAATCCCGATCATGTCACAGGAATCAGCAGCTGGAGCTCGAACCCGAACCTTCAGCCATCGTTCTGATTCAGTCAGTCAAGGCATTCTGAGTTTCATGGTGGTTTTTATGAGGTGAGTCACCAAGTCTTCCCTCAACCATTGTTCACAAATGATCCAATCAGAGAGGAGATCAGTATCTTCAATGTACCCATCAGCATGCCTTCAGAACTAAACGCTTAAGGAATTTTGGCCCGATCTCCTTCACAGCCTCGTTTCAGGTCACTGAGGTTTGTAGGCGTTAGTTTTGTTAACATACAGATCTGTAAAGGTCCCACCACATTTCAATTAGTTTTTTTCCAAATTACTCTGTGCGCGTGCGTGTGTGCTTGCATGTAATATATATTCATTCATTCATTATCTTCCGCTTTATCCTCAATTAGGGTCGCGGGGGAGGAGGGGGGTTTTCCCCATGCCCATCCAGGGGAGAACATTTCAAGCGCTGGGCAGACACCCAGGACAGGATGCCAATCTATCGCTGGGCACACATTCACTTACACAGACACACTCTATATGGGCCAATTTGGAGAACTCCATTGACTTGATCCATGTTTTTGGACTGTGGAAGGAAACCGGAGAACCCGGAGGAAACCCACGCGGACACGGGGAGAACATGGAAACTCCACCCAGAAGGGGATTCGAACCGGGAATCCCTAGTGCTGAGAGGCGAACGTGCTAAGCACTAAGCCATTGTGCCGCCCTGTAATATATATATATATATATATATATATATATATATATATATATATATATATATATGACAGAGTCTAAAGAGACTTCTTGGGTGGCAGCATTTGACTTCCTTTCATTATACTTCACTTTGTTGATCTTATGCTGAATGTGAAACCTTGTAATTGCAACCAGATCATCAGAATGGTGATTACAGAACTAGTAAGATGTAATGCAGCTTCCAGTCTCCCACCCATATACACGCTACCCACACCGACACCTCAACCCCAGTGTGAGTTTTACCACAGTATAAATGCCCTCCTTACCAAACGACTTCTACAATCACGATATATGTTTATATGTGAAGAACCCTGCTGACCCTGGGGATGTTTAAAAATGAGACCTCAGGAGGACCCTCGTTGAAGAGGGGTTAATAGTATCGTGCCAAGCATGGGCCAGCAAAATAATAGAGGAGATTGCAATTTATGGGGGGGGTGTCCTTACCTTTCGCAAATCCCCCGGTCCCATCTTCTGATCAGGGACCCTGGAGCCATTTTTGACACAAAACACAAAACACAGCTTAAGCTTGGACACCTTTAATCTGAGCTGTGCAGTGCCTCAGGAAGGTCACATGCTGATGTAGGGTCAGTGATACACACTTCATTATTTCACATGAACAACATCTCAGACTGAAAGCTCCGGCCACCAGAAGACATCAGATGTGTGATGGGCTGCATCACACATCAACTGCACCTGCCCGACACGGGGCAGCAGAACTCGATTGTAAACGGATCGTCCTTCTCTGGACGTTGTCTGTGAGTGTTTTTTTTCTCGAACTCGTTGGAATACACGTGCAGTGCAGTTCGTGAACCTGAGGACAGATGCTCAAAGACTCTGAACAGAGTCGAAACACGGGGCGGCTCGTCTTACAAAGAAAAATGTCTCCTAATGGATATTTGCTTTTCTACTTTGCAAACTTCGCGGTGCTGAGCCAACAAAGTGGGAAATCACACTGTGTGCGTCTTTCCTGGTGTTAAATATACAGGCTGGATACAAAACCACTGTTTAAAGGGCCATTACTAAAGTAAATAAAGATGTGTTTCAGATCCAGTGAGGAAAGGTTAGTGAAGTGGGTAAAATTATGGATCTGTATAAACTGCATAAATTGATGTTGTTACTCAATCCATGTGGAGATGGTGAGCCATGTTGTGTAATGTATTGGTGGTTTGTAGGTTTGTAAAATGAATATACACACACACACACACACACACATATATATATAAATATATATGAACCTGAGTAAGCATGTCAAATGTCACAGTTAAACACAAGCACTTGGACACAGTTTTCCCTCTTATTTATCTAATCTCATTTTATAATCCTGATGGCTTAATCCTCTTCAGGATAGTGTGTGTGGGGGGGTAGGTTCCCAATGCCCATCCAGGAGGGGAATGGTTTGGGGAGTGGGCAGATACACCCAGAACAGGGCACCAATTCTTCGCTGGGCACACGCTCACTCATTTGCATACACAATATAGGAGTCATTTAGATAGGGGCAATTGAGCAGCCAATTAACCTTAAACCCATGTTTTTCGACTGTGGAAAGAAACCGAAAAACCCGGAGAAAACAGGCATGGAGAGACCATGGGGAAAAAAAAAAAACCACAGCTGCATGTTCTGCACAGATCAGTCGTATCGCTGAACAAAAGTATTAGAATCAAAACAAACCTGTCAGACAGGCAACGTTCTAGTTCCCTACAGTTAGCTTACTACGCTTTACAATAGGTGCATTATAGAGTTATAGACGTGCAGTTACTAATTAACATGCCTTCAGACACAAGCCCTGCAGCAACACGTACTAACAAACGTCAAAGCAATAGGTTTGAAGTCATGAGGCATGTATGGAATTACAAAAGTTAAAAATATAGGGGTCCCTTCATATCACAGTCATCAGGTGAGCCGAGAACATGTGGAACCCTGTATCCCTGTAATGATCCCTGTATACCTGTAATGATCTTTCATTAAAGTGAAATCAGAATAATTACACTTAACCTCTGAGAACATTTTAAAAAATAGTCCATTTGTCAGTTCCACTTACATCTGTCTGATGAGTGGAAGGCTAGATTGAGGATTTTCTCACTGCTTCCACACCACTGAGATCTACTCGAAGTATAGAAAAGAAGGCAAAGCCCCTCCCACTGTCAATACAGCATGTGCAACAGAAGTGGGACTTGATATCTGAGGAGCTCATTGAATATTAATGCATTAATGCATAAAAATTAGGGTAAGGATGAAGACTGGAGGGTAAATTTTATTTCATGTAACGAACCTAAATAGATCAGCTGTGGGTCATAAAAGTAGATTTTAAATAATAATAATAAAAAAATTTGACATTAGGGTGTTGAAAGCTCTAGGAACATAGTGTTACATAATTATGCAATATGTATATAATTATATAATTATGTAGGTAGTTATGGCAGCAAAACAAAGATCTGCGATCAGTGCTTAATGGATAAACTCAGCATAAGCTGGGATCCAAATCTGTCTCATTAGTTTTTTGTAAAATTTATGTTTGCGAACTCAGACTGCAGAAGTTCGTAACGTCAGTGGTGTTGTTGCTGGTTTGTGAAAAAGTGGCGACCAGATAAAACTGCTTTTCAGGTCGCTGCTCGCTCTCACAGCGTGTCTTTCATCCTGCAGTGGTTTAATAACAAACCTTTAAATGTTCAGATTTGGGGATAGTAAAGGTGTATAACATGGGAGGGGGAGAAACGATATCAGCGGGACAGGACAGAGCTGTTCATCTGATTTGAACTGTTAAAACAACTGGCACCGCCTGGTGCGGCTTAACAGTCTGGAACCTTACACAACATGTCAGGGAAAAATAATCTCATCTAATTGATCATTTGGAAAGCAGTCTCAAAATGTCAGCTGTTACACAGCACATATTTACTCCTGCCTCAGCCTGGTATAGAGATGATATTGTTGTTATGCTACATTTAAGAAAAACCCGGTCTCAGGATATTGACGATACATCTAAAGCTTTACAAAAAAAAAGTGAGCTAGAGGGACATCAGGTACACAGTCTTTATTTATTTATTCATTTATTTTAGATATATATTTAAAGACATTACAGTCAATGTCAGCGGCAGAGTGGCAGCGCCCTGTCCTGGGTGTATCTGCCCAGCACCCGAGACGTTCTCCCCTGGATGGGCATACCCCCGTGACCCTAATAGAGGATGAAGCAGAAGATAATGGATGGAAGGACAATAAGGAGGTCATACAGGCTCCTGCTGATGTGAAGTGTAGGTGTTCCAACACCTTTGTCCACATAGTGTCTGATAATAGGTGTCTACATCACATGTAATGAGGTTTCATGTCTCGCTTATACAGACACAGTGCAGCATTATAGTAGAAAACGATGACTGTGCCAGATCCTCTCCCGTTCTTTGGTTCAACACATTGGGCTCAGAAACAAAGAACCATTACTACTGAGCCTTGAAGTTCATGAACGTGAACCTTAGCACGGTCCAGTAGTTCTGATCTTATACAAGCAGAGAACACGGTGATAACCATCTTTGTGAAACAGGAGCAGATAAAGCGGCCTCTCTCAGCATGAGTTTGTGGTGTGAGGATGAGGGTAAAAACACAGAGATTTGCTGATACAGTGACATTCTTGCGTCTGATAGCATCAGGCAGGCCTGTATCAACACGAAGGAGGCGTTAGGAAATACGGATCAGTGTTAAAGCGTCTCCAACTGCACAAAAAGGTCTCTTTAGCAATATTCGGCAAACTCTTCAAAAGGTCCGCATGAGTACTAAAAAAAAGGTACAGAGCAAATATGCACACAAAAGGTACAACCACCAGCCCAAATATGCAGCCACTACAATTATGGGCCGCTATTAAGATACAAAAGATGTTCCCTGGAGGGCATCACACAGAGCCAAACATTTAACTGCACCAGATGATGATCCATCACTCTCTCATGTGATCGCGGGATCATTTCCCATGCTGTGTGAAAAGTGGAGAGGCAATGTTAAGTCATAAAGAACAGGAGTTTTAACAGAGTCCTGTCTGAAAGTCAATATTCCAGAAAAGTCTAAGTGTTGCTGTGGTTATGTTCAGAACATCTGCAGACAAATGTGAGCTTCATTCAGAATAGAATGACATTAAGATAAGCCCAGTTCAATTAATCCAACAGTTTAATGCACACAGTATGGCTTAATGATTTTAGGACTGAAATTAATTAATTAATTAATTCATTCATTCATTATCTTCCGCTTTATCCTATATTAGGGTCGCGGGGGGGTTCCCCATGCCCATCCAGGGGAGAACGTTTCAAGCGCTGGGCAGATACATCCAGGACAGGACGCCAATCTATCGCTGGGCACACACTCACACAGACACACTTTATATGGGGCAATTTGGAGAACTTAATTGACTTGATCAGGGTTTTTGGACTGTGGGAGAAAAACGGAGAACCCGGAGGAAACCCAAACGGACACGGGGAGAACATGGAAACTCCACCCAGATGGGGATTCGAACCGGGAATCCCTAGCGCTGAGAGGCGAACGTGTTAACCACTAAGCCACCGTGCCGCCAGGACTGAAATTGTCCACAAAAATAAAAATGATCCATCTTATATCTCATGCTTTTTTCGGCTGCACTCTTTGGGAGTCACCACCGGGGAAAGTGGGGCTGCATCAATATTCTGTAATGGAAATATCATTTATTTTAAGAAGTATTTATTGAGTCTGTTAACTTTTTGTAAGAACTAGAGCATGTACTGTAGAATTCCACCAGCGAAATTAAAGCAACACTATTAAAAAAAAAAAAAAACTTTGGTTCAATAATTGTATTTTATTTACCCTCCCTGACACAACCCTCTGGTTCACCCAGTAACTTCTCCCTTATATTCCATCTGTTTTTCACATTGTGATATTTATCTGTGATTTATATACACATCTTGTTCTCTGCTCGGCTGCTGTTGTGGTTCTTAACACTTTTAATCATGCTGAAAGGCTGACACTCCAAGCGCAGTCCCTCAGGGGTCGGTCGCAACCCAGTTGGATGGATTTTCAAATGCTGTGATGTCCCCCAATCATTAAAGTAGCAGCCAGCTACCCACAAATATGGCCGGCTGGTTTGCTTTGGCTCGAACGTCCTTGCGTACTTCAAATCTTTTCCTGACTCGCACTTTGATCATTACGAACATGGCTCGCGTCCCGGCCTGAACTGCGTTCTCAATTAGAATCGCGCCGGGTACCGTTTCCTCTGCGCCACTTGTGTCACAAACGCCTAAACTATTATCTACTATACAAATAGAAAGAGACCTTCATCACGAAGCACGGTCATGCCAATAGGCTGTCACACCTCCTCTGACCATAAAACCCTCTTCATCTGGAAACGAGTTGCGCTGGCAAGAGCACGTCGGAATAATTTCTCGTTAAAGGCGCCCCGTTTGCGGCCGTCCCAATCTGCGTGGAATGTGGGATTCTGGAGGGGAGCCAGTCTCTCCGTTTTCTATAGCGCTTTGAAGCAGCATGTGTTTCAACAGCTAACCACTCTCAGATGTGTGCGCGAAGCTTTATGGGCAGGATAATGGCCATACCTACATGTGTGAGTGCGCGCTAGAGGCCCGGGCGAGGGAGGCTCAGCTCAGAGCAGGCTTTCTGGAAACTTAGGCTTTTTGCTCACTTCGGGTTTTTCCTCATACTGTGACAACGACAAAATAAACAGTGGTTCGAGAGTGGAAGTGGAAAACCAAACAATGAGGATGAAAACCTCACAGAGTATGAAACATGAATATGGTGCTTCTCAATTTCATGAAATGTTTTCAAAGGGAAACAGAAATGCTGACGGAGTCTGAAAGACATGACGCTAATATTTAAGCTTTTCAAAATAAGTATACCGTATCGACTGCAACAACAATATAACCTGCAAACTCTTGTTAATATTTAAACTCTACATTTACTTATATAATTAAATGGTAGTTGAAGAAGTGGCCCAATTCCATAAAAAAAAAAAAAACCATTACCTGAAGTGCCAGTTAAATCTGTGTAATACATGTTCGGTCTTCCACAAAAGTGAAAGAAATTCTAATTCTGTTGTGTTTTGTTCTGTGGTGGGATTTCGTGTGGCATCCTATACGGACGGGTTCGATAACATTAAGATCTGGTGACTTGGCAAACTTGCCTTGAAAATGACGAATCCCCAAACTCTGAGTGTTCCTCTAACCAGAATTTGGCAATTTTAGACACTCACTAACTCACACACACTATAGGGCGATTTAGAGCAGTCAATTCACCTTGAATCCATGTTTTTAGTCTGCGGGAGGAAACTGGAGAAAACCCATGCGGACACCGCGAGAACATGGAAACTCCACCCAGATTGGGACTTGAACCTGGATCCCCAGCACTGAGATGTGGATGTGCTAACCACTGCATTTAAGTAATTGGAGAAACAACAATGGAGCAAGAAGGTGGTGTCCAAACGTTTGAACCGTAACATATAATTAATAAATAGAAAATATTTTAAAGATCACAAAATTCAACCAACTGCTTCGTATTTATTTTGCACGGATTCTAAGCTGACTGACTCAACACTGGAAGCACTCAATCGTATACCGTGTAGCCCTTAAATCAGAGAAACCCTTCATTCTCAGAACATGTAACCATAAAGCAACATTGGATTTAAAATGACCCTGCAAGCAGACACTCCTGTGCAAAAAACTTGCAACATCACAGTGTCCGTTTTGCTCAGATCTTCACAAAAAGCAATGATTGCGTTCAAAACCAACCTGTCTAATCATGCGAACATGTTTGTTTGAGGGTTTTGTTTTATCAGGAAGTCTGGTTTTATGGCTTTGCTGCTCTTATGGAAAGCTGAAATGTATTACGTTTCTGCAGGAAAACCTTTAGGGGGTTTTGGCGTGCATTCAGGTACAAGCACAATGGTGAATGCATCCGAGATGTACATTACTGCCTAAGCAAACAATGAACAATGCGATGGAGGTTTCATTTGTTTGGATTTGAAGGGAAGACAAACCCCAATGACTTTATGCCCTCGCTGATATTCAAACGGCACCGAGGAGAACCTAAGGCGTATCTGCGCGGTGCTCATGCTGCACCTGAGCAAAGAAAAGGATGTGTGCTTTTTCAAAGTGCACACATTTGTCAAGACCGGTTTTCGGTCTTTAACCTTAGATGACACCTTTAAGACACGGCTATTCAGAACAGAGGCCTAAATTAATTTAACTATATAATAATTAATATATATTACAGACAGCTCACTTGGCCTGGGATTGTGATGACGTTTCTTGCTAACAGTGTAAATATTAAGAATAACTTATAGATTCATTGACATGTAAACTTTATTTAACTGACTGTGTTGATGAAATAAAAATCTGCCAGAGTCAGATCACTCCGGGCTCTTAAAGCTTCCATGTTCTTCCATGTGGATTTTCTCAAGTTACCTTTCACAGTCCAAAAGCATAGATTCAAGGTGAATCGACTGCTCTTAATTGCCTCTATAAGGTGTATGTTTCTGTGTGAGTGAGTGTGTGTAAAGCGATGGATTGGCGCCTGAAATGTTCTCCCCTGGATGGGCATAGGAAATCCCCCCCCCCTCCATGACCCAAGTAGAGGATTAAATGGATGACAGTAAGATGGGATAAATATTAT
>JAFMOD010000046.1:441698-468411 GCA_019802435.1 Corydoras maculifer
TTCTCAAGTTACCTTTCACAGTCCAAAAGCATAGATTCAAGGTGAATCGACTGCTCTTAATTGCCTCTATAAGGTGTATGTTTCTGTGTGAGTGAGTGTGTGTAAAGCGATGGATTGGCGCCTGAAATGTTCTCCCCTGGATGGGCATAGGAAATCCCCCCCCCCTCCATGACCCAAGTAGAGGATTAAATGGATGACAGTAAGATGGGATAAATATTATGTATGCAATTTTTAATGTGGAAATATAGAACTGATTTTAAACTTCATAAAAATAAGTCTTTTGTTTTATTGAATTCATTTAGCGGGTAAAATAAATAAAGAAAGAAAGAAATAAAAGTAACCTGACAGCCTGTAAAACTGTGATTCTAAACAGGGAAAACCTGCAGATTTGCATGAAACCCTGCAGAACAAAGTCCACTTATGGAAGAGTAAGATGAGAGTGCGCGCTCGCATGGAGTCGTACCTTGTGCAGTCAGATGAAATAAGCCTGGAGGTCTGTGTTTCATTTGGCCGTGGGATCAAACACGGAAAACGATCCAGCAGACTCAGCCGGGCTGAGAAGGCACTGAAGAGTTTAAATAGTTTAAATCCAGGTATTCTTTCTCCTCCAGCTCGCATGAATGGAGTTCCCTCTCACGCTACTGCCTCCGCTATTAGGTACAGGCTAACTGGTTTTCCATTCGCTTATTCAATCCCGTATCCTTCCGTGGGATTGAAGCAGTACGGCTCCGAACATTCACTCAAAATAAAAGCTAAATATTTACTATTATAATCATTCAATTATGTACGGAGCATACACTTTAAAGTAAATTTAACGGTGTTTCATCTGTTATTTTCACACCAAGGCGGCACGTTGGCTTAGTGGTCTGCATGTTCTCCTCTCAGCGCCAGTGATGCCCGGTTCGAATCCCCATCTGGGTGGAGTTTCCATGTTCTCACACTGTCCGCATGGGTTTCCTCCGGGTTCTCCGGTTTCCTCCCACAGTCCAAAAATATGGATCAAGTCAATTGAATTCTCAAAACTGCCCCATATAGAGTGTGTCTGTGTGAGTGAGTGTGTGCCCAGCGATGGATTGGCACTCTGTCCTGGGTCTATCTGCCCAGCGCCCGGTATGTTCTCCTCTGGATGGGCATGGGGAACCCCCCCACGACCCTAATAGAGGATAAAGCGGAAGATAATGAATGAATGAATGAATGAATTTTCACACCAGAACGACTAACGCTAAAGCGTGTTCAAACAATGTACGCATTCAACAACAGGACATTCAAACAACCATGATGGATTGCAGGTCCACTAAAGAAATCTACCACACAGAAGCATTTCCTGAGGATATAAAGCTGAACGAGTGTTTAGTTAGTTATTAGCAAGAAAGAACAAGCAGCCATTAAGCCCTCTTGAGAAAAGCTTCACTTGTCGACACCGGCGTCTTAAGCTTTTTAAACAGCAGTATGAAGGTATTTCTTGGGCGGTCTAACGGTGGACTGCATACGAGAACGCTGTTTAAAGAGGCATCATGTACCAAAAAGGACTTGTTTTTCATGCGATTAAAGGTTAAACCCGACACAAAAGTTTGTGTCTTGATTAAAAGAGCACGTTCGTTCGTTCGGCGCTCTGAACTCTCTCATCAGTGACGGGTGTGGTGGCAGAAGCCTTGAGTCAAATCAGGGTCACACTGAGCCCATTGTTCATTTGGATGTTTGATCTGAACTACGGCATGTCTCTCAGGATGCATTAAACGGCATTGACAAACAAAGACGTGAACAAAAGTATTAGGACACACCTCTTGATCAATGAACTCAGGTATTTCATTCAGTCCCAGTGCAACCTCAATAAAGGGCTTCAGTATTCCGGTACTGTTTCACAGGTATTACATGCTTTCTTGTTGATCTTAGGTTTAAAGTTTAAAGCCACATACCAAGTAACTAGCTCTGATCCAAAGCCCCTTAATAAGCGACCCAAACCAAAACCATTTCCTCTGGGCTTCTCTCTGGCTTCCAATGGCCTTAAGACCAAAACCCACAGCTCTGCAGAGAGAGTGTGTGCACCACACCAGAGGGCCTGCTTCAGTGCCGGAATGGGACGGGTGGCTGTGTTGTCTTTTGAAATCAAACATTTGTAATAAATGTGTATCGAGTCACAGGGTTGTGTGTGTGTGTGTGTGTGTGTGTGTGTGCGCGTGTGTGTAATTAATGACGCCATTGCGTTTCCTTCGGCACCACCGAGGAAAGGGGCTTTAATGAGGATTTGGAAGAAAGTAAGCAAACAACTTCAAAGGTTTGCTTAGTTCAAATATTCCAAAAATAAACACACACACACACACACACACACACACCTATACTGACGAGCTCATCGACTATGAATACACATACATAACACATGTTGTTCACACACACACCACGTGTTGACATAAGATGTGCAACCCAGGGTTGCTGTTTGCTTTGGATGGATGGCCGAGTCTTAAATGTGGACATGACATTTCAAATCTTTTCAGCATGAAGACGTTTCATTCATGTTTCTCTATGTCTGATTCTTGCTTTATCGCCCACACACACACACACACACACACACACACACAAAGTCCTATTTATCTATCAAATAATCTTCCCTGCACCTGGCAGCTAGATATTTTCTGAACTCTGACCGACAGAATCCAAAGAGAATTCCAAATTATTCCACTTAATTAAACTCCATGACAGAACTTATAAAAGAGGTTCTGTATCTTGCTTTGAAATAGAACAATAGCCACTAAGAATTTTGCGAACTGGAATAAAAGGTACCGGGTCCTCGGAATCCTTTCACCCCGAAAAGAAAAGTCCTACACACCTCTCAAAGGCCTTAAAAAAAACACCCAACACCCTCCTCCTCCTCCCGTCTGCACTTCTGCTGTCTAAACCAAAGCCAGCTGTAAGAGGCCGTGCTGAAAGGCCCCGCTGTTCTGGATTCCAGCCACATGCTTTTCATTCAGACATGAAGGCTTCGTTCTTCTGAAGCCACGGCCAAGAAAAATGACGAGGGAATAGACAAGGAAGGTATAAAAAAATAACCCCTCAAATTCGCCAGACTCCTAAATATGGACATATCTCGAACATCAGTAAATACTGGATTGCCGATTATGTGGATTGTGGTCACATTTAATGTAAAGAAAAACATTAATGCAAATAGAGACTATTAACTCTACTACAACTTAAACTACACACACACACGCACGTATATGTATCTTTACAGCTTTCTACAAGATTGTGGAGTCTGTTAGGGAGGAATTTTCACTCCGATGAATATTTGTGAGGTCACAACCATGTTGGGCAAAAGCCGGAAGGCTAAGGATCTAGTTGGAGTTCAACCAAGTGTTTTAATGGGGTTAAGTTCAGGGCTCTATGCAAGCCAACCAACAGCAACAATGACCTTATGGACCTTACTTTGTGCACAGAAAAGGGCCTTCCACAAACTGTTTATGTTGGAAGTGTCCAATTACTAGGTGTTTGATCGTATTGATCTGCAGTTGAAAGGTATTGAAAGGTCCTAAATTCAATGATAAATACTTTTTGTCTTCATCATATCAGGTGATATACAGTTCATCCAGCAGCCTGAGACCGCATTAGAACGGTCACTATAGGAACAATCAAAGACTGCTCGAACTAAACAGTGCCTCTGAGGTGTATGGTTGGAAAGCCAGCACTCTCAGAGAGAGGCCATAAGCACTTCCTCCCTTTACCTCCCTTTCTTCCCCCCTCTCTCTCTTAGAGGGGGAGGGAGGCAGTAATTTTAAAGAAAATACCCAGTGGGACGGTTCTCAGAGAACCATCAGTAGAACCACTGACAATGGCCAGCTGTCAGTTCACATAGATCACAGGTTCCATCCTGTTTCCAGGTTAATTTTATGTCCAAGTCTTTATCTGATTTGTGGCCTGAAGACAAGAATCTGAACTTTTTTCATCGAGTTATTTTTAGGTGTGACCCTCCATCACCATTTGGAGTTTTTTTTTTTTTTAACTAATTTTGCAACTTTAACACTGCATGCAATAAATACACAAAAAATATTTTATCTCGTTTTCTTAAATTGTATTATCTACCAAAGAAGTGAAACCAGCAAAACACATTATGACCTCAATAAACTTAACAAATACAGAAAAACATTACTTTATGCAAAAGCGGCACGTTCTTAAAGTAAACGACATAAAATAAAACAGCGTTCTGACAGGGATGAGAACTCACCGACCACGACATGAACACATCTATCTAAGCTTTGCCCATTAAACCCCTGGGGTATGAGAGCTCACATGTAGTGTCCTAACAAGTTCAAGTTTAAGTTGCAGTTTAGGGGCGTGGTAGCTCAGTGGTTAGGGCGTTGGGCTAACAATCTGAAGGTTGGCGGTTCAATTCCCAGGTCCACTGAAGTTACCAATGTGGGTCCTTGACCAAGACCCTTAACCCTCATTGCTCCAGAGATGTTGTGATTAACCCTGTGTTCACCTTGTAAGTCGCTTCGGTTAAAAGCATCCAATAAATGACCAAATGTAAATGTAAATGCAAGTTCATTTAATTATATGTTTTTTTTTTAAGCCTAAACCTCTGAAGGGAAAGCTGAAGTGACCGTGGAGGAAAAATGTGCCTAAGGTATACTTCATTACCCAGGTTCCAAGAAGAAATAAAACTACATTGTGTGATTGAGGCTTTTTTTATTATGTTTTTTTTATTTTTCTGCATGTATTTCGATTAACTGCACAACTATCTTATAGTGGGTTCAGTCACGTTTGCCGACTCCTGACTCGTATACACACAGTGACTCCCTACTGATTCTCTTTTCAGTGCTTATGTTACAATCGTGTGATTGTAAATGCACTCATTCTGTCGGTTGTTACTTCACACCAGGTGTTTATATAAGCCTGGATTAAACACCTGTGATGAGCTGTCAAAACGCCTCCCTCTCAGATACAGAGCCAACCAGCTCACTGAATCACTCTCTGTAATTCTTAAAAGAGAGAGAGAAAGAAAAACAAAAGAGTGTTTTTCCAGCGAGCGTCTTTGATCACTCAGCAGTCGCCTGGCCCGTACCTCCCATCCACATGCGGCTTTGGGTTTCACCTCCCGCTGGGCAGGTGTGGGAGGAGGAACACCTTCTATAAAGCATCTGTAAATCACCCATGTATCAAGTTAAGTATCATGTTAAGGTGAGCTAATTACACTGACATTATTAAAAAAATGCACATGAAGGAACCGGTTTGGTTTAGGAGACCTGTTTTAATGGCTTAATCATTGAGTAATAATGTTAGGGTCGCGTTTTGGGCGCTGGGCTCAGTATAGTATGCCCAGCTATTCCTGGGCACAAACTTAAAGACACATACACACATTATATAGTGGCCATTTGGAGCATATGATTCACCTAGAATCCATGTTGGAGCTGTGGGAGGAACGAGAGAACCTGGAGGAAACCCACATGGACACAGGGATGACATGTAAATTTGTTATTTGTATGCCCAGTACGGAGAGGTGGACACTCTGACCACTACGTCATTGTGCCATCAGTAGAGTTAAGGTATGAAAAACTCTTATTATCTATTTGGAAACAATGGAGAACACTGAATTTTTTATTTGAGAGGAATCCCCCCGAAAGCGGACAACCAATTCAGCGTCAGGTAACCGAGCTCTTAAACCAGCACCAGACCAAAGAAAAGCTTCTCATATACAAACCCAAAATAAACTAACAGGAGTTATAAAGCAGCTCAGAGCCTTGTGAACGCACCCCTGTCCTGTGAATGAGGCGCTCTGTAACACAGACAGTGTGACACTGTTTTAGTGGAACACAACACACACACACTTACTGCCCTGCCTTGTGTGTTCTCAAGAAGTCATCTTTGAAGTTAAACACCGCAAAGCGAAGTGCCTTCGTGTGTGTATGTGTGTGTGTGTGTATAATAAGTGTGTTCTCATCCCTGCCTTTTCCTGTACACCTCTGAATCTCCCCTGTGCCCTTCAGAATTAGGTACAAGTGACGCAATGCTGGCTGCGGCCGGCGGACACGTGCATGCACCAGGCTCCAGTCTGTCAAAACCAATTCAATTAGACCATGTGCACAATGAAACACCGCGGTGCTGCTGCCAAGTGTGACAAAACCACCAACGCTAGACCGGCAGACATGTCTTTACACTAGTCTGCGAACACCCACATGTGCGCGCCCACAATCCACTGCTGACCTGACATGCGGGAGTGATGCCACTCATCACCGCCTTTCTCTTGTTCGGTCTCTTAGTTCAAGTTTAGTATTCTTAGTTACACTTTTGGAGAATCCTGTGTCTGCACAAATCCTGAAAAACCTTTTTTCCCCTACCGTAAGGGAAAAAACACAAGAGGAAGTGTATAATGATAGCAACCGGCATATTAAAAACACATGCAAAACGTCAGCCATGTAAACAACAGCTTTGTATTAAAAAGAGGTAAAAACACACCACTGGACCGAAACTATTTGCATTAAAGGAAAGTCTAAAAATCACTAGATTTGTCTCCCAACGTGGTGTTCTACGGTGTTCGATTATTTTAGCAAAAAATTAATTCGTCAGGCAGCACGGTGGCTTAGTGGTTTGCACTTTCTCCTCTCAGCGCTAGGGATTCTCGGTTCGAATCCCAATCTGGGTGGAGTTTCCATGTTCTCCCCGTGTCTGCATGGGTTTCCTCCCACAGTCCAAAAACATGGATCAAGTCAAGTGAATTCTCCAAATTGCCCCATATAGAGTGTGTATGTGTACGTGTCTGTGTGAGTGAGTGTGATAGATTGGCGCCCTGTCCTGGGTGCATCTGCCCAGCGCCCGAAACTTTCTCCCCTGGATAGGCATGGGGAACCTCACCGCGACCCTAATATAGGGTAAAGCGGAAGATAATGAATGAATGAATGAATGAATAAATTCGCCTCACAGTGCTGGGAATCCAGGTTTGAATCCCTATCTGGGTGGAGTTTCCTTCTGTGCAGCTTTCCTTAGGATTCTCCAGTTTTCTCTCACAGTCCAAAAAAAATGGATTCAAGGTGAATGAATCGGCTGTTCTAAATTGCCCCTATATAGTGTGTGTCTGTGTAAATGAGTGACTGCTGTGCAGATACATCCTTTCCTGGGTGTATCTACCCAGTGCCCAAAACATTTTCCTCTGAATGGGCATGAGAAACCCTTCCCGCAACCCTAGTTAAGGATAAAGCGGTTAAGATAATGAGATGAATTTTATTTGTCTTGTGAATTAAGTTTGATTTTAATCACTGCTGCTGCTCAGACGCACAATTACAGACGTTCTAAATCATTTAACCACAAACCTGTCTCAGCAGGAATAGGGACCAGTGTGGGGAGGAATGAAATTAAATGGTTTTCATTATGGTTTGTGTTTTTGTTCGTTTCACTCACAGCTCCACACAAACACCTGGCAACATAAAACTTCAAGCTCTCTCCAGAATTGCTTTTTTTTTGCTGATTAAGCACTTTGAACAAAAACACTTCTCGCATATAATTTCAAAGCTCATTATACAACTTGTGTCTTCGGTAAATTACAAGGCAAAATTTTTAGTATAACAAAGAATTTTTAAAAAGTATGGGTATGAGTTTTATTTCACATCCATCATTTTGTGGTCAACAGCAAATCTGCCCAGCGCCTGAAACGTTCTCCCCTGGATGAGCATGGGGAACCCCACTGCCACCCTAATAGAGGATAAAGCGGGAGATAATGGATGAATGAATTATAATAATTTCCTTCTTCCGTACAAATGTTAAAAACAGTTGGAGCTTAAATGTGTGTTGAGATCTCATTCAACCTTAGCTGGTCAGAATGAATAGTTTAGGTTGTAAACGCTCACTGAAGCGAAATAGTTGAACATTCATTCATTCATTATCTTCTGCTTTATCCTATTTCAGGGTCGCGGGGGGGGGGGGGGACGTTTCGGGCGCAGGGCAGATACACTCCCTCACACATACACACTCTATATGGGGCAATTTAAAGAACTCAAATGACTTGATCCATGTTTTTGGACTGTGGGAGGAAACCGGAGAACCCGGAGGAAACCCACGCGGACACGGGGAGAACATGGAAACTCCACCCAGATGGGGATTTGAATCCCTAGTGCTGAGAGGAGAACATGCTAAACCACTAAGCCACTGTGCCACCTTAGTTGAACATTAATCCATCCATTATCTTCAGCTTTATCCTATATTAGGGTCGCGCAGGGGATCTCCATGCCCTTCCAGGGGAGAATGTTTCGGGTTCTGGGCAGATACACCCAGGACAGGGCGCCAATCCATCGCTGGACACACACTCCCTCACACATACACACTCTATAGGGGGCTATTTGGAGAACTCAATTAACTTGATCCATGTTTTTGGACTGTGGTAGGAAGCCGGAGAACCCGTAGGAAACCCACGCGGACACGGGGAGAACATGGAAACTCCACCCAGATGGGGATTCGAACCGGGAATCCCTAGTGCTGAGAGGAGAACATGCTAAACCACTAAGCCACCGTGCCACCTTAGTTGAAGATAAAGTATAAAATAAAAACTAATCGAAGCCTCGTTACCTGACGGAGCCGTAACTTCTGTTCGGAGCGCTCGGTCTCCGCTGCTCCTCTTCTCGACAGAAAGCCGTTCACGACATAACTGTCTCCTGAAAAAAACGTACAAATTCGATTTAATTAATGATTCATTTAAATTAAACCTCGAGCTGCATTTTAAAGACGTGTGTAAAAATGAAAATAAAGACGCACCTTCGGGGTTTTCTCTTCGTTTGCAGGCTGTGAGGAACAAATTCAGCGCGTTATTACAATGTTGTCTTCAGAAAATAAAGTGTTTTAATAGGGGAGCCGGAGGACTCACCGTGTTTGGACTGAAGTTTACCCATCACGTTCAAAAAAGAGACCAAATATAATCCTCTGCTTTCATCTGTTCCAAGATAACATAATGTTCACGAAGCCGAGCAGCGACCCGAGAAACGAAACGCCAAGCTCACAGCCTCACGACTCCAAACATCATCCCGAGCTTTGTTGGAGGAGTCGCGGCACTCTGTCGGAATTTCATGACTCCGACGAACACGAACGATAATCACACGATCCGCACCGACCGACTGACTGACTGACCGACCGACCGTCCCGACGGCTCCCACCGAGTGCTGCAGAACTTCAGCAGCACCCCTGCGAAGGCTTCGACTCAACGCGCGAATATCAAATCACCATCTGTGACGAGCCAAGTCGACTCGATGGCGTTTGGAAAACAGACCGACAGCGGCAGCGTAGGGCGCACCACTCAGGCGTTAAGCACAGATTTGGGACGCGTCCACGAGGACAACTTGTTGAATCCACAGCGCGCTTCGATTGGTCGGAGCGAGCGAGCGCGCGCGCGGACAGGCAGGTCCCCCTCGTGGCGACTCGTCTGCAAAACTCCCAAAACTTAAAAACGCGTTAAAAACTGTGAATAAACACTAAATTGTACGACTCTTTAAGTAGATAATATAACTATATTCTAAACTATTAGATACACTGTAAAAAAAAAAATATATATATATATATATATTTAAATTAGTATGTAGGCAAGAGCGGCACGGACGGTGGCTTAGTGCTTAGCATGTTCTCCTCTCAGCACTAGGGATTCCCGGTTCCAATCCCCATCTGGGTGGAGTTTCCATGTTCTCCCCGTGTCCGCGTGGGTTTCCTCCAGGATCTCCGGTTTCCTCCCACAGTCCAAAAACATGGATCAAGTCAATTGATCATTCATTCTATATGGGTCAATTTAAAGAACTCAATTGAGCCATGTTTTCAGACTGTGGGAGGAAACCGGAGAACCCAGAGGAAACCCACACGGACACGGGGAGAACACGGAAACTCCAGACAGACAGCAATGTTTAATAATAATTTAATAATTTAAAACGTGGCTGCAATCAACATTCCAATTCATTTCAAATTGGTGTTTTGTGGTCCAACTGGAGTTTCTCCACATCAGCGTATCACAGCCACCTGTTATTAAACTCTGTCTACTTCTTAATTACTGTGCTTTATTTTCTCTGAGTGCTTCCCTTATCTCATTTCCTTTGAGAAATCACCAGCTGCTCATCCATAACAATGCCAGAGCACTACGGCCACAACCTCAGAAGACTTTAATCACATTATTAAACGGGTAATTAATTTAAATGATCTTTCTCTTGACCACAATATGATTTAATGAACAGAATCTGGATTTATTTATTGAACTAAAGGCTTTGCAGACCAACTTTCCCCTCGTGCCCAGATAAATAATAAGAGAAACCCTGATTGCTCTTTAAATGTCACTTTCGCACTTCATCTCACAGCTTTGTCACCTGTGTGCCTGTGTGCTGAACGTGGTGGGCCATAATGACATTCAGCTGTGGTTGCACCGGTGCAGCTCCTCTGAGGTTACGGCCCATCTGTCGGCACTCTGCGGTCCTGGATAAAATGCCACATCGATTTCAGACGTGGAAGTCAGCCAGACAGCACAGCCATCTTATTCTGTTTCTTATTCTGGACAAAAAGAATAATGATCTTTTAAGGAGGCATTTCAGTGACTCCGCTTCCCAGATGAACTTTTTATTACAGTCGTTAGAGAACAGTACACAGCATTCTCTGAGCAGAATGCATTCTGGATGGCACCAATCAATCACAGTGCAGGTTTTAAAAGGGTTTTTAGTATTATATCTGCATCTAATACACAGATCCTTAAACTCTAGAAGAACAAAAACTAAAAAAAAACCTCCAGAAACAAACCCACACAGATATGAGGAGAACATGCAAACATCATTGAGAACGAACTCAGGACCAGCGGTACCTGCTGAATCATCCTAATGACACTTATATAATATACTCATTCATTTATTCATTAGCTTCCGCTTTATCCTCTATTAGGGTCGCGGTGCGGTTCCCCATGCCCATCCAGAGGAGGACGTCTCGGCCGCTGGGCAGATACACCCAGGACAGGACGCCAATCTATCGCTGGGCACACACTCACTCACACAAACACATTCTATATGGGGCAATTTGGAGATTTCAATTGACCTCGAGCCATGTTTTTGGACTGTGGGAGGAAACCGGAAAACCCGGAGGAAACCCACGCGGACATGGGGAGAACATTTAAACTCCACCCAGATGGGGATTGGAACCGGGAATCCCTAGTGCTGAGAGGAGAACGTGCTAAACCACCGTGCCACCCGTGTAAATAACTAGTCTTAGTTAAAACAGCATATGTGCTTCATTATCTTCCGCTTTATCCTCTATTAGGGTCGCTGGGGGCCCTTATATAGTATATTCTGTAAAAAATTAAGCTTAATGCACACTAATTAAGACTAAAGTACTTTAACTCAGGTTCTGTGTAAGATGCTGAAGCGAGTATTTTAACTTTTCTTATTCCAGCTATTTTCCTTATTGGCAAACCCTCGTCTGTTCTCTAATTCAAGCAGACAGCTGAGTTTTTTGGACCCGTCTCAGAGCGTGTTAACTCGTCATTCTGTGCATCTCCTCTGGCAGGTAGATTGACGTTCCTGGCTCAGGCCTCTGAACATAGACAACCTCTGAAGACATTGTTTATGTTGTTTTGAAATTTACTGGAAATGTCTTAGCACACGGGCGCAGGATCAAAACCCATAACAAAAAGCTCTTTGATTCCTGTCCTCCTGCCCCCCCTCCACCCGCTAAAGAGGCGATTAAACAGCAGTTGGACATTTAAACCAAAGTAAAACGTGAATGAAATGCCTCTAGTCACTGCAATTATGATGTTATCTGTCACCGTGGCATTCTACTGTTGAGTTGTTGTCATCTTTACAGGAGCCAGGATTCATTCATTCATTATCTCCCGCTTTATCCTCCATCAGGGTCGTGGGGGGGGTTCCCCATGCTCATCCAGTGGAGAAAGTTTTGGGCGCTGGGCAGACACCCAGGACAGGGCGCCAATCTATCGCTGGGCAAGGGGCCAGGATTCAGAAAATGCAATTAAAGGGTAAAAATAATTTATAGGGGGTTGCACGGTGGCTTAGTGGTTAGCATGTTCTCCTCTCAGCACTAGGGATTCCCGGTTTGAATCCCCATCTGGGTGGAGTTTTCACATTCTCCCCGTGTCCGCGTGGGTTTCCTCCGGGTTCACCGGTTTCCTCCCACAGTCCAAAAACATGGATCAAGTCAATTGAGTTCTCCAAATTGGCCCATATAGTTTGTCTGTGTGAGTGAGTGTGTGCCCAGCGATAGATTGGCGCCCTGTCTTCGGTGTATCTGCCCAGCGCCTAAAACGTTCTCCCCTGGATGGGCATGGGGAACCCCACCGCGACCCTAATAGAGAATAAAGCAGAAGATAATGGATGAGGATGAATTATCATTTATAGATGATTCAGCACTCATTTTTAATCTGCTTTATATCAAATCGAAACTTTACAGGACTGTATTGAGGACTGTTATTTTGTACGGCTTAAAAATATCTTCGAATGGCATGAGGAGGCGCTGGAAGAATGTTACGATGGTGAAAATGTTACGGTTCTCATTGGGAGTGACGAGGATGAAGGAGTTAAGGCATAAAAGGTGGGACTGAGGTTGATGCTAAGGATGGAGCCACTAGAAAGGAAAAGGAGAGTAAGTCTAAAGAGGAGGTATATGGATGTGGTGAGGGAGGACATGCAGGTGAAGGGAGAGGACGCTTTGGCGCCCCCTAATGGAAATAGCTGAACGATGATGTTTGATTTGCATTATGGATTTTAATCAGATTTTTAAAAGTCAAACATTTCAACTCTGGTACAAATATAAAGTGAAGTTTAATGAAGATGAAGTTTCCTAACAACCACAGGTTCTCTTAATGCTGCAGCAAACTGAGAACATTATGGTCTTTTCATATACAGTTATGCAACAATGCCTCCTTAGAAGAACTAAAATTACCGTCTTATAATTTCAGGTCCATGACGTATAAAAGAAACTGAGAGAACATTTGCACTGGGCTTTAAAACATTTGCTTTGTAAAGTGCCTTTGAAAAGGTCAACACAGGAACCACTCCACCAGTGGCAGTTACTAGCACCGGTTACAACCAGTGACCTGCAGATTGAGGAAGAGGAAGCTTACGACACTGATACCCTCATAAACAGTTCACCAGCTTCTCCCGTTCCTTAATCTGATGTACCACAGCTTTGTCCATGGCATCGAGAAAACTCTCCAGCGTCATCACCAATGTCTACACACACAGACCAGGGGAGATGTGTTATTCTGAGCCGAATGCAGAAGAGGAAATCATGCCGCCGATGGTATGTGGGATACCTTTCCGTAAAGTGCATGAGCCAAAAAGGGAATTTTCCTCAGGGAACGTCCGCTGAGACCCACACTGTTCCTGTGGAATCAGGTAAAAAGGACATTTTAAGTACCATTATTCTTAACCGGCCGTCTGCTCTCTAGCTCATCCAACTGCTCATCCAACCACCTGTACAACCCACCCATCCAACCGCTCACCTAACCTGCCCATCCAAATGCCCATTTAACCATCCAACTTACCCACCTGTCTAATCTCCTACCTCCATCCAACCACCTTCCTAACTGCCCTCTATTCCAAATGCCAGCCCAACCTTTTGTGGCTTCAATTATAAACAAATAAAATTTTGTAGTAAAAAAATATTAAAAAGAACAGTAAAAAATAAAAAAAATCTCAATTTTAAACCAGGGTTTAAATAGTTTATGCAGTGATTGTTACTTAAAAAGAGAATTTAGTCCCCCTTTAACGTCTAAGTGGCTCACTGATATTTTACATTTTTTGAGGATGGAAAAAATCAGATTTACTCTAAAGGGTGATTCTGATCAATTTTACTGTAAATGGAAACTATTTCTTTCTTATTTTGAAGCCCTTCAATCTATGCCTGCTGACTAGTTCCCTCCCTCCTTTCGTCTTACCTCCCCCTCCCCTCCCTTCTTTTATTTTTTAATTTTTATTTATTGTAATTAATTAATTTATTTTTTATATTTTATTTTATTTAGTTATTTTATTATGATTATTATTAGTTTATCTATTTATTTAATTACTTTTTTATTAGTATCTTACATTTATGTATGGGTGTAAGTTTTTTTTTTTACTAGGTGTTTTGTCTTGGGGATAAAAATGTGGTAAAAAAAACTTTTTTGAAGTAAAATATTTGGTACTACTTTCAATATTTGTAACATGACTTCTTAATAAAAAAAATAAATAAAAAAAAGACAATTTAGATAACATAATTTGACATTTGGTCATTTAGCAGACTTACAAGGCACAGGGTTAATGACAACATCCCTGGAGCAATGAGGGTTAAGGGCCTTGATCAGGGACCCACATTGGTAACTTATGTGGACCTGGGATTTGAACCCCCAACTTTCAGATTGATAGCCCAAGACCCTAACCACTGAGCTACCACGCCCCCAGAAAATTGCATGATTAATATTAATATGGAAGCGGACTCACATAGATATATTTTGCAGATGCAGGCTGAGTTTGGTCACCTCACTCTCCATATAACCCAAAGTGTGAAGCTCCTCCAGGTTCAACAGCTGCTGCCGAGGGTAAATAATCTGCCGCTGTAGCAAGATTTACATTTATATTCATTAAATCAATATCAAATACTGACTGTGAACTTTTACTGCTAATGCTTAACATGTTTTTTTCATTGCAAACAATACACTGACAAAACCACATGGTTACCAACACATTGCACCTGTCGAACCCTTAATGACATTTCAGTTGACAGCTTCTGCTTTTCCCAGAAATCAATCTCTAAACATTTTCTTTGATCCAAAAGAGAATTTATGAGATTAGGTTCTAAACACACCTTCATGAGTTCTTCCAGACAGGACAAGTAAATCTTGAAGATGGCGCGGACACTCGGTGGTCCGATATACTGCTTTATATCCGCTCTGTCCACAAAAGCCAGGTCTATCTTCTCCGTCACATTTGAGGTAGTGAGGATCACCACATTAGGGTGGCTGTGTTTCAGCAACATGAGAATTTTATTCAAACTGAAGCCTTTCTATTCCCTCATTTCCCCCGTCGCTCTCACACACATTCTTACTTCTAACCGTTTGATCTGGTCCAGCTGAGTAAGCACCGAATTAACCACGCGTATGGCGTCGGACGGCTCGGTTCCGGCCTGACAGGCGTTTCTCGCGGCTGTAAGACTTTCCACCTGCACAAAACAAACAAGGCGGGGTAATGGCAAGATTGTACAGCAAGTAACTCATCATTAGGATTCAAATAATGAAATTCACCCAAGGAAACTGTTATTACACATCTAATAAACAAGTGCAAACAGGTTACAGGTAGCTGCCAGAGGTTTAATGAACATAACCACAGAACTGACCGACCTGCTGTCAATCAGGAACATTCTGTGTTTCCAAACAAACATAGGGTTAAGTTTACCTCATCAATTAGAACAAACACAAGAGCTTCTTTTTCATCGATCAGCTCTTGGATCTTCTGAAACATCTTAGTCACAAGCTTTCCACTCTTTAAAAACACAGACATACTTGTCAACAGGTTTAATAATGCTATTAGTTACCAAATATTATTTCATTTTTATATAAGATAGAATTCAGAGAATCTTCAGCTGATTTTTGTCTGGTGGACAATAAATGACAATAAGGTTTGTAAAAACTTCAGCACCATTGCTGTGGCACTTATGAAGTACTGTTATTTATAAGGTTTGTAAAAACTTCAGCACCATTGCTGTGGCACTTATGAAGTACTGTTATTTAATTTAGCATATTACAGGATATCTATAAGTGACATCTGGTCATAAAGTTATCATTAAGTGCATATTAAGTTTAAGTATAAGATATACCTCTGAAAACCACTTGGAAAACAAACTATGGCTGTTGATTTCTACAAACTGTCCATATGAATATCTGTGGAAAGTAAAGAATATTAAAAGACTTTTAAACAGGCAGAAGATATTCCAAATCACAGCTCTAGTTTAGAACCTTACCTTCCTGTCAGTCTAATTGACAATTTCTGGGCCAGAGCTTTACACAGTGATGTCTTTCCCGTTCCCGGAGGTCCTGTAGGATTAAAGCAATCATTATGCTAAACGAGGTCTGTTGCGCTACAGTATATCTTAAAACATCTTAGAAGTATATATGTTTGTACTGCATGTGAACACCAGCATTTTTGTGCTTTTTGTACATGGCAAAATAAATATTATATTTGATTCTAATTTATCTTTATTAGAATGTACAATAATTCTAACCTTGTCCTCCCTCACTATATGTTATGAAGCAAGTACATTAGTTCTAGGTTAGTATTTATTCCAAAGACTGCCAAATCTGCCAAACACTGTGATGTGTGAACATTTAAAGAATCTTATTCTCACCATGAAGCAGCACAACTCGATTCCAGGTAACCAGATTGCTGTCAACATTTTTGTCAGAAAAGAAAATTGCTGTCGAAACATAATCCAAGAGCTGGGGGGAAAATGAGATGAGACGCAGTATGACAGCTAGTTGTTCCAATATATTACCCCCACCCCCCCAACTCCAAATGACAGATTTCCCACCTGTGTTTTGATTCCTTCATCATAGACCAGACTCTCCCAGATACCATGAAAGTCCACTGTAAGAGAATCACATTAGACAAACACTGCATGATATACAGTCCATTTATCTGTGGGTATGTATCAGGCTTATTTAATGATAATTTGAGGGGATTTGGGGGGTGGGGTGGAATGATTGGTTCCTAAAGTTGTCTGCAGAATAATGTTGTAAACACTCTACGTGGCCGAATTACCTGCTGGCAAAAGCCAGTGATTGGCTGCAGAGAGCTCCTCCTCTTCCTCCAGGTTGAGGGTGCTGGGTCCATCATCGTTCAAGGAGAAGATGTGAATGCAAAGTTGGTTTATCTTTAAATCAAGAGGCTGTGAAGCAAACAAAAGTCTTAAAATCCTATGATTTCAAGATAATAAGAGTACAGTAATTCAAAAGTCTAATTTTTGCAAGTCATCAAACTACTATATTTGGAGGTGGTATATTAGTAGGATGGTGGTTCCCCAAGTTTACTGAAGTTAAGCCCTTGAGCAGGGTCCTTAACCCTCATTGCTCCAGCATCATAGCTGAACCTGTACACAGTGTGGATAAAAGCATCTACACAATGACTTTGTGGATTAAATGAGGTGTAAGACTGTAAAAAGCGCTTATTTACTGCTGGTCCTTCGACGTCCACCACAGCAACCGACTCAACATTTTTAGTAAGGAAGTCATCATCGAACTCTGTCCACCTGTAAGCTCCCATCACGAGACTGTGCCGATCAAGAAGAGCCAGGACGTGGGTCATTACATCAGTCCTTCTCGCCGTGCTGCAGAATTAAGAATGGCACATGAGTGGATGTCTTAATGATCTGTTCTTTATAAAGAACAGCAATGATTTATACTAAATTATTGTTCTGCACCTTTGTGACTTGACATGAACCTCGACATGAACCTTTACAGGGTCAGAGAAACCATTCTCACAAGGTGGATGCTGATCATGAGCGACTTCCATGTTTGCTCCATTCATCCTGTAGCAGATAGACAATATAAGAATCAGACATGTAGTTGTTGCAAGCATTGATCTTCATTATTTGTCATGTACATCATTATGCCTTTCACTGTACTGCACTGAACAGCCCCTTTATTATGAGACTGTATCCTGTGAGCACTGACAAAGGATTAGAGGATTATGTACTCAAAGGTCTTTTTTTTTACGTCTACAAGGTGGCACGATAAGGTAGAAGTGTTTAACCCAGCACACAGTAAAATAACGCAGTGTTTATTAATTTATAGCAGCTCTACAATATTATTTATTTGTACCAGCACAACCCCACACTAACACATAACCAGCATCAGGGGGACATCATTGAATTTGAACCCCCATCCACCACCTTTGAAATGCAATAGAATAAAAATTCGAAGGGTCGTGTCCTGACTGACGGTCGATTAACTTCCACTTCCACTTCCACTTTATCCTCTATTAGGGTCACGGGGGAGGGGGGGGGGGTTCCCCATGCCCATCCAGGGGAGAACATCTCGGGTGCCAATCTATCACTGGGCACACACTCACACAGACACACTCTATATGGGGCAATTTGCAGAATTCAATTGACTTGATCCATGTTTTTGGACTGTGGGAGGAAACCGGAGAACCCGGAGGAAACCCTCACGGACACGGGGAGAACATGGAAACTCCACCCAGATAGGGATTTGAACTGGGAATCCCTAGCGCTGAGAGAACATGCTAACCACTAAGCCACCGTGCTGCCCGGTCGATTAACTATCCATCCATCCATTATTTTTCTTTATCCTCTACTAGGGTCGCGGGGAGGGGTCCCCCCATGCCCATCCAGGGGAGAACGTCTCGGGCACTGTGCAGATACACCCAGAACAGGGCGCCAATTTATCACTGGACTTACACACAAGAATTCAATTGACTTGTGGGAGGAAACCGGAGAACCCGGAGGAAACCCACGCGGACACGGGGAGAACATGGAAACTCCACCCAGATGGGGATTCGAACCGGGAATCCCTAGCGCTGAGAGGAGAACATGCTAAACCACTAAGCCACCGTGCCGCGCGGTCGATTAACTAATTAACTAATAACAACGGTGGTGACCTACCCCCCTGGTTTGTAAACTAATACCCGGATTGGGACGCGGCCGAACGATTGTGTACCTGCATTAATTTTAGCTTGAAACGGATCACTGAAAGGTTCGAATCACCAACTATGCCACAACAAAGAGTAACCGTACAAAACTAAAGCCTTATTTACATGAACACGGTTTACAAAAAGCCTTTCCTCACCTCATCCAGCTAAAACCCGGCGCAACCACTGCCCGAAATTCCCGCGCAGGCACTAACCCGGATGTACACCCCCCCCCCCGCGCAGGACGCCCCTCCCGGATCTGCGCTCGTTGTTGTTGTTGTTGTGAAGCTAACGCTCATCCGGACGCGTTTCGGTGCTTCATCGTCTTTATATTAAAATAAAATATAATGGGAAAGAAGCACAAGAAGTATAAGCCTGCGTGGAGAACCGTGGACGGCGGTGAGTGGAGTATGAAATGCAAATGAGAGTTCAGTGAGCTGAGGTTAGCTGGAGCCGGAGGCTAACAGGCTATGAGATCAGATTTGTTTACAACGAACTGTTTAATATCGACATGATTATTCATATAATAATATGTAAGATTTAACCACAAAAAGCCACCTAACAACATTATAAGTCGATTTTTATAGGTCGATAAGTCGATTTAATACACGCAGTGTTTATTATGGCTGTTCATTCATTCTGTGTAATGTTTATTTTTATGTTTGGATCATGTTGTCGAGTTAACAGATGAGACAACCACAAAGGATTTCTGACGAATGTATTAATCCCAGGGGAAACTGCAGATGTTACAGAATGCTGTATAAAATGTACAAATATATATATATATATCTCCATCCATCTTCCGCTTTATCCTTTATTGGGGTCTTGGGGGTGGGGTGGGGGTGGGGGGGTTCCCTATGCCCATTCAGGGGAGAACGTTTTGGGCGCTGGGCAGATACACCCAGGACAGGGCGCCAATTTATTGGGCTGGGGACACACTTACTCACACATACACACTCTATATGGGGCAATTTGGAGAACTCAATTGACTTGATCCATATTTTTGGACTGTGGGAGGAAACCTACGCGGACACGGGGAGAACATGGGAATTCGAACCGGGAATCCCTAGTGCTGAGAGGCGAACGTGCTAAACCACTAAGCCACCGTGCCGCCCTTTTATATATATATATATATATATATATATATATATATATATATATATATATATATATATATATATATATATATATATACTGCAGAAGTTACAGTTGCTCATATTTATATATATATATATATGAGCCACTGTAACATCTGCAGTTTTCCCCTGGGATTAATAAAGTATTCTGATTCTGATTAATATCCGCCAGGAGACTGAAAATCTAAAACAAAAAATTGCAAAATGAACCCATGAACATAAGGCTCAACGTGTAACCCGACTAAATGTTTGCACTTTGCATTAGTCTTTTGGCAAAACAAGCTATATAGCCATTTACTTAAAGCACCCTAAATGTATCTTTAAACTCCCTAGACTATGAGGACCAGCCTCTGGATAAACCGCTGAAGTTGGTGCTGAAAGTTGGCGGCAGTGAGGTCACCGAACTCTCTGGCTCCGGCCACGACTCGAGCTACTATGACGACCGATCTGACCATGAGCGGGAGCGTCACAAAGAAAAGAAAAAGAAGAAAAAGAAAAAGTCGGAGAAGGAAAAGGACAAGCACGTGGATGACGAGGAAAGGAGAAGGAGAAAGGTTGGTGTAGCGCTTAAAGTGGATGTGGGTTGTTAAAAGGCAGAAGATGGAGCAGAGGAGAGACAAAGTTAGGGAGGTGAGATTAAGGTGGTTTGGACCTGTGCAGAGGAGGAATGCTGAGGATGGGGCCACCCTGCAGGAGGAGCAGAGGAAGACCAAATTGGAGGTTTATGGGGAGGGAGGACATGCAGGTGATTGGGTGATGGAGGATACTCTGGACAGTGCAAGATGACGAATAATGCTCTGCTGCGTCCCCCACCTAATGGGAATGAATAAAATGAAAACAAAGAAATATAGTTTATATTTCATGTCACTGTAACCTTTTTCACTTCAGGAGGAGAAAAAGAAGAAACGGGAACGAGAGCAGCTAGAAAACACGGTCAACCCCCCAGTAGAGCCGTTCACTATATCCAAACCTGTAGAGGTAAAATTAAGTACATTTCTTAAACTGTGAATCCGTGTGGATGGCAGTAGAATAATTGTTGGGTAAAACATCAACGTTGCTTCATTATGTCACCGCTGCAGGTGGTGGTGGTGGAGGAGAAAGAGAAAGAAAAAGAAAAAGAGAAAGAGAAAGAGAAGGAAAAAAAGAGAAAGCGGGAGAAGATCGAGACCGAACCTCCAGAGTTCCTTCCCGGCATAAAGATTGAACTGGAGAGCCAAGGTGACCGACCAGTCCGAGCCTGCCGCACCCAGCAAGGTATGAACTATGCAGTTATTAACTAGCTTTATTATTAATGTTTTCTAAAGGATCATGTTTAGTGTTAGTAACTAATCAACAGCGACATTCTTAACAGTTAAGAAACATTTTGTTGCAGGTCAAAAGAATAAGCAGTATACCTGTAATTAGTCCTTAACATATTAATATTCACTTCTTTTCTTTTTGCCCTGTAGAAAACGAGAGCACACCACGGCAGCAGCTACTTGAGCATTTCCTGCGCCTGCTGCAAAGGTCTGATTGCACGTCCTGTGAATCTCAAAATATAAAAAAAAAGTTTAACATGATTTATAGTGGCGGCACGGTGGCTTAGTGGTTAGCACGTTCGCCTCTCGGCACTAGGGATTCCCGGTTCGAATCCCCATCTGGGTGGAGTTTCCATGTTCTCCCCGTGTCTGCGTGGGTTTACTCCGGGTTCTTCGGTTTCCTCCCACAGTCCAAAAACATGGAACAAGTCAATTGAGGTCTCCAAATTGCCCCATATAAAGTGTGTATGCATGCATGTCTGTGTGAGTGAGTGTGTGCCCAGCGATAGATCGGCGCCCTGTCCTGATCTGTCCAGCGCCCAAAACGTTCTCCCCTGGATGGGCATGGGGAACCCCCCGCGACCTCAATATAGGATAAAGCAGAAGATAACGAATGAATGAATGATTTATAGTACCATTGCTTCTTTGTCTATTTTGTAGTGTTACAATTCAAACTGTATGAACGCTACGGTACAGTGATTGGCTCTGTTTGTCATTGTGATGAACGAATGGGAAACAACAGCTGTGCTACATTTCACTTTATCCAAATGCTGCCTTTTCAGAAAAGACCCACATGGCTTCTTTGCCTTCCCTGTGACCGACGCCATCGCACCAGGCTACTCCATGATCATCAAACACCCCATGGACTTCAGCACCATGAAGGAGAAGATCGACATGAACGAATACAAAACAGTAACAGAATTCAAGGTAAAAATCACAATCAACATCGTGTTTGTTTGGCAAACCTCCTGAAACAACACACCGATCCTAACGTGGTAAGTTGGGTCTGGAGGTCACCACACTGCCATCCGCTTCCTAAGTCCTAATTAACCTTATACACAATCTCCAAATGAAGTCCACTACCATACTCGCAGCTCCACATTACATCCACATCCACACTACCTACACTGTTTTATTTTAAGGGTCAGTACGGTTTGAATGATCACTGTGTTGCTCTCTGTGATATTTAGGCCGACTTCAAGTTGATGTGTGACAACGCCATGGTGTACAACAGACCAGAGACCGTCTACTACAAAGCTGCAAAGAAGCTTCTTCACACGGGCTTCAAAATGATGAGCAAAGTAACACATACTGTCCATTCCACACCTTATGAGTCTGTTCTTTGTCATCCATCATTATCCTCTTCTATCGTCATGGTTTTCTTAATTTTTCCTGTTTTCTTAGGTGAACTTTCATTATAATGCTTATTTCACTGCTGCCTTTGTCCCCTTCTTGAGTGATGATCTATTATAGTTTGCTTCCAGTATTTTTATTATTATTTTTTTGCTTCCACGTTTGATTTTTGGCCCCATGACAGAGCTTTTTCTATGAATAGATTCCGAGCCATCCTCTTTTTAAGTTCACCCCCATGGTCACGGCCCTCTCAGGCCTCACGATGGAGGAGTAAACGCGAGGCTGTGCGGCTCTGTTTCTGCTCTGTTCGCAGGAGCGGCTCTTAGCTCTGAAGCGCAGCATGTCTTTCATGCACGACATGGATTTTTCTCAGCAGGCTGCCATTCTGGGCGACGAGGACGTAGCAGGAAAGGAACCGGTCCCCGAAGCCGTCCACTTCCACCCGGAGTCGGCCAAAAAATCCAAAAAGCAGCCGGTCAAGGAGCCAATAATAACGTAAGACCTCGTACAGTTATCAAACGTTACCACAAAATTTGAATGCGTACACTTTGGAACCATGAGCATGAGATTTAAAGATTAACTGTGGAAGAGCAGTGCTATAGGACACTTACCTGTGTGCTTGTCCCAGTGATCTCTTTGAGCCGGAGGGAAACGCATGCAGTCTGACGGACAGCACGGCTGAGGAGCACGTCCTGGCGCTGGTGGAGCACGCCGCCGACGAGGCGCGAGATCGCATCAACCGCTACATGCCCAACTCCAAGGTACAAATCATGGTACTGTACACTACAGTAACAAAGAAATCAGGTTTGATTATAAAGAATGATGATCACTGATTTCTGTGTCTGTTGCTTGAGCAGATGGGACACATCAAGAAGGAATCAGATGGATCTCTTATTTATACTGTTGTTAATCAGGACCCAGACGCTGAAGGTACCCACTGATTTACACATGACAAGATTTTTACCCTCTGTATAGCCCCAAGATGCCTTCAGTTCAAATAACATTTAAATTCCAGGAAGTTTAACTTTCTCCTTAACATTTGAGGTTATATATTCATTCATTCATTCATTGACTTCCATTTTTATCCTATATTAGGGTCGCGGGGGGGTTCCCCATGCCCATTAAGGGGAGAGGAACGTCTCAACCGCTGGGCAGATACACCCAGGACAGGGCGCCAATCCATCACTGGGCATACACACTCACTCACACAGACACACTCTATATGGGGCAATTTGGAGAACTCAATTGACTTGATCCATGTTTTTGGACTGTGGGAGGAAACCGGAGAACCCGGAGGAAACCCACGCAGACACGGGGAGAACATGGAACTTCCACCCAGATGGGGTTTCGAACCGGGAATCCCTAGTGCTGAGAGGAGAACATGCTAAACCACTAAGCCACCGTGCTGCCTATATATATATATATAGGAACTTGAACCAGAACTAAAACAATGCTAAAACAAAGATTTCATTTTCACCACTCACAATGTTACAACTCCCTTTTTTTTTTTTTTTTTTTTTTTACAGAGGACGAGACTCATATTGTAGATTTAAGCTCTCTATCAAACAAGCTCTTACCTGGCCTTACGTCTTTGGGATTTAAAGATGATCGGAGACTGAAGGGTACTTGGCTTGAACCCTTTTCAGTTTGTACATTGTTGGTTTTTGATACCTTTTCTGATTTTAAGCTTCCCCTCTGTGTTCAGTGACGTTCCTCAGCAGTGCGTACAACACACAGACCCTTCAGAACAACACCATCTACCCGAACCTGCTTCCTGCAGAGATGGACATGCTGTATTCAGCTTACGGAGATGAAACGGGGGTGCAGTGCGCTCTCAGGTGCGACGTTACGGATCAATAAAATTTGTAGACAAAATGGTTCTATTTGCAACGAGCCGTTGTGTGTTTGTATAGTAGGTGAGTTGTTGGCAGACTTTGTAAGACGGTCCTGGGTTTGACTGTAGAGTGATGCAGCGAAGGTCTTTTCTGTATGGAGTCAGCATGCAGCCTTCAGAGTTTCTAGTTTTCTTCCACATTCCAAAGACATGCCAGTAGATAAGTATGAGATAATCAAATGGGAAATATAACAATTGTTTCAGGAGGGTCACCGGGGGTCGCCAGTGTGGGCCCTTGAGCATGACCCTTAATCCATATTGCTCCAGATGTACAGTATCATTGCCAATGTTTGTAAGATTTTGTAGCATCAGTTTTATGGGACCAGTATAGTGCTGAAGTCTCAGTGTACCAGGCAGCACCAGTAAGGGGAGATAGAGGACAGTTATTTGCTGTACAAACAATAGAATGCTCATCAGTTATGTGAATATTTATTTTCACCAGTCTGTCTTTCTGTTCAGCCTTCAGGAGTTTGTGAAGGACTGTGGCAGCTTTACCAAGAGGCTTGTGGACAACCTGCTAGATAAGATGACGGGAGGCGATCACTCCAAAGCCATCTTTCAGATCCGACAGGTACCGCCGCTCATTCCCTAAGAGCAGCATGTGAATCGGCTTCAGCCGGCACACGAAGTAAACTCCGCTTTGTCTTTCAGAAGAGAAACCTGCCGGTGGATGAAACAAAGTCCGGTTTGTGCGACATGCAGGTCAGTTGCTCGTACAGCTTATGTGTACGAATGGAACACCTTAAAGACCTCAGACGCACTACTTGCACATATATGCACAACACACTTATAAGAACCATTTTCAGTTGACATTGGTTATAGTGCAATAATTGTACAGTTTCTCTTGTTAATTTTTTTAAAATTTATGTAAATTGCACAGTGTAAATACATATTTCATACATAGTTTTGATTTTTATTTTAAAATGTAACTTTTTTTAAAAAATCTTTATTCATTTAACCTTATGTGGAGATATCAGGAAAGAGTTTCACTGCTGGCTGTACCATATATATCTACGCATGTGACAAATAATCCTGATTTGATTTTGATTTGACGTTTCTTGGGTTCACACGTTGTTTCTTGCTGATTGCAGAGTGTAGACGAATCCGTATTGGACAACGGCTCGGTGCTGGACTTTATGTCTCTTAAGAGTTATCCAGACATATCTCTGGATATGCTGAACCCCCTCGGTAAGGATTCTCCTCCTCTGTCAGGGGAGGGCTGATCCTGTGTACTTGTATAATTTGTTGTGCGCTCTTGCATACGTCTTGACTCATTAATGTCTGTATGCAGTGCAATATTCAAAACATATGAAAGGTTTGGAGCAGGGTTCACATTACTGTGGATTTTTAAGCAGGCAAGTCGGGAAAGAAGGAGCCCGAGCACGAGGACAGTCACCAGAACTTTGAAGACACGGCCAAGCTGCTGCAGGAGTTCCAGGATGCTGCTGTGGACCGTGTCGGCTCCAGACCCTCCTCCAACCTCTCCTCTCTGTCCAACACCTCAGAGAGAGACCAGCACCACCTGGGTAAGATGCGAACATGGAGTTATTTCTTTGTGAAGCTTGCATTTATTGGTAGTCTTAAAAACATGTACCACAGTCTAAAGTTGTAAAAATAACAAGTCCATCTATAGAATGTGTGGAGGAAATAGACAACGGCGCAAGAAGGGGGCATATCAACACTTTTGACCAGTACTGTATCAACATCTGAGTAAAGTACATTTGATTAATTCTTTGTGAGCAGGAAGTCCAGCTCATCTTGGGGTTGGAGATCAAGCGGAGATGGTTCACGACCCATACGAGTTTCTTCAGTCACCAGAGACAGACTCCACAACCACCAGCTGATCTTGGCAGTGTTTCTCACACACTACTTGTAAATGGACTGAATCGGTGATGATGATGATGATGTGCCTGTGTCTCTGTACAGATTAGTTGCATTTGATGTTGTTTGTACAATAAATGCATCGGAATAGTTTCCTTTTTTTAAAGACTCTTCTCTCACTTGCTTCCGGATGTCGTCTCTACTTAGTGTTGTCAAGGAAAACTCTGTCGCACTTGCAGTCTCTTAGGGTCTTAATGACTTGGGAGAGTTTTATCTGCATATCAGTTGCAAACTAGGGTGATTTTAAAGGGACATTTGTAAATATTGTATATCCATCCATTAATATTAGTTCGGCGGCACGGTGGCTTAGTGGTTAGCACGTTCGCCTCTCAGCGCTAGGGATTCCCGGTTCGAATCCCCATCTGGGTGGAGTTTCCATGTTCTCCCCGTGTCTGCGTGGGTTTCCTCCGGGTTCTCCGGTTTCCTCCCACAGTCCAAAAACATGGATCAAGTTAATTGAATTCTCAAAAATTGCCCCGTTTAGAGTGTGTCTGTGTGAGTGAGTGTGTGCCCAGCGATGGATTGGCG
>JAFMOD010000046.1:472830-589768 GCA_019802435.1 Corydoras maculifer
ATCCATGTTTTTGGACTGTGGGAGGAAACCGGAGAACCCGGAGGAAACCCACGCTGAAACGGGGAGAACATGATGGGGATTCGAACTGGGAATCCCTAGTGCTGAGAGGAGAACATGCTAAACCACTAAGCCACCGTGCCGCCGAGTATAAACTAAGAGACTGTAATATATTAAACAAGTAAGCTAGAACATATCAACACAGTTATAGTATTAACATCAAAGTTAAGAAGTAACTTCACAGGTAATGGACAACTTAAAAAAAGGCCCAGCGTTGGAAACATGGATCAAGTCAATTGAATTATCAAAATTGCCCCATGCAGAGTGTGTTTGTGTGGGTGAGTGTGTGCCCAGCGATGGATTGGCGCCCTGTCCTGGGTGTATCTGCCCAGCGCCCGAAACGTTCTTCCCTGGATGGGCATGGGGAACCCCCCCTACGACCCTAATAGAGGATAAAGCGGGAGATAATGAATGAATGAATGAATTCAGTGCACTGTGTTAGTACTACTGTATTAAATAAGAATCAAACTTTAATAGTAAATTAGAGTTATGAAATGAATCATTAACAATAAACATGTGACCTCAGACCCTGAACTGAACTGGGTCAGATGAAGATTATGTCAAAAACAGGACATTTATAAGTGGACAAATGAAGTCTAATGCAGAAACAGCCGAATGATATGACAGCTGACATGGCACGTTTGCTGATAGCATGGGACTTGTGATTATATTTGCTAGGCAACACAATCAGCTCACATGTTTACCACATGGACTGGCAAGCACAGGCTTCCAGGTCATTTGTGCATTGTTATTGTGCAGTAACCATGTTCATTCATTCATTCATTATCTCCCGCTTTTATCCTCTATTAGGGTCGCGGTGGGGTTCCCCATGCCCATCCAGGGGAGAACTTCTCGGGCACTGGGCAGATACACCCAGGACAGGACGCCAATCCATCGCTGGGAAAACACTCACTCACACAGACACTCTCTATATGGGGCAATTTTGTGAATTCAATTGACTTGTTCCATGTTTTTGGACTGTGGGAGGAAACCGGAGAACCCGGAGGAAACCCACGCAGACACGGGGAGAACATGGAAACTCCACCCAGATGGGGATTCGAACTGGGAATCCCTAGTGCTGAGAGGCGAACGTGCTAAACCACTAAGCCACCGTGCCACAGTAACCATATGTCTGTTCATTTTCTCTTCAACAACCTTAATTTTTCTTCACTTTAATCTGTAAATACACCTGCATTCTATGAAACAGTGTGTCCTAGAGGCAGACAGGAGTCAAGTGAGTGACACTTCATTGGGAAAGCATTCATTATGTAGCTTATAATGAGGCATTGTCAGGTTTAGTGATGTAACACGTCTGTAAATATCAGAGTGTAAGTTTCAGATAAAAACATTGTGTTATTTTGTGCATTCCAGTTAAGCTGCATCCAGCGCCGCTTCCGACGCACAGCACCCGCAGACAGCCACATCAATCAACTGATTACAGAACCAACCCGCCACCCCAGAGTGAACGGCTGGTCCTGGCCACTGCACCCTTTACAGCTTGTGGCCTGCCTTATCTACAGCTTCCTGGCCATCGTGGGCTTTGGGGTGTATGTCCCACTCCTTCCTCCACCATGGAACCATATCTCATATGGCGTATCCTGAATAGTTTTCCTTCTTATAGACCATTGTTGTTTATATTAGATCTGCTGTGCTCATTCATTTGCTGCACTTTACTCATTTTCACATATCTGTTAGATTGCAGAAGCTAAAACAATGTTTTTCGAACATTACATGAGGTCATTTTGCAGACACTTTCATCAGAAGTTTTTTACAAGTATTACAGCGTGATGGTTTGGGTCAGAGCAAAGGGTCAGCCATGATACAGAACCTTAGGGGTTTTAAAGGTTAAAAGCCTTGCTCAAGGATCCACACTGGCAACTTTTGTGGTTTCAGGATTTTAACCCCCAACCAACAGATTCAACACCAAAAGCAAAACCACTAAGCACCATGCAACAAGGGCAGCACGGTGGCTTAGGGGTTAGCATGTTCTCCTCTCAGCACTAGGGATTCATGGTTCGAATCCCCATCTGGGTGGAGTTTCCATGTTCTCCCCGTGTACGCGTGGGTTTCCTCCGGGTTCTCCGGTTTCTCCCACAGTTCAAAAACATGGATCAAGTCAATTGAGTTCTCCAATTTGCCCCATATAGAGTGTGTTTTTGTGAGTGAGTGTGTGCCCAGCGATAGGTTGGCTCCCTGTCCTGGATGTGTCTGCCCTGGATGGGCATGGGGAACCGTACCGCGACCCTAATAGAGGATAAAGCGGAAGATAATGGATGAATGGATGAACCATGCAACATGAAGTGAATAGTGAGTTTCTTTGGTTTTGTCCATAATCTTAAATACACCTTAAATCCACGTTTTTAGACTGATGGAGGAGACCAAAGAACCCATAGAACTGTCACATGGCCAGGCATTCACACCACACACAGAAATACATCACAAGTCAAGACAATGATTCTTCTTTACATCAGGATAGAGTGAGCTGTACCACTATCATCTCTGGCTAATGCTTTTTCAGTGACTTACACGGATCCCACTTTCATCTCACAACCCTTAACTCTGTAATACCCAGGTAATCGGCACCATGTTCCTTTTACACTTACTGTCTTATGTAGCAGCGGTGACAGTCGACCCGGCTGATATCAACGTGCGCATGAAGAAGGACTACGCCAATCCGTTGCCGATTTTTGACAGGAACAAACAGCCTCACGTAATACATAACCAGCACTGCGTCCTGTGTGAGATCGATGTGTATGTACAGCATTATTAAGGGCTTTAAACTCCTCATAAAAAAAGTTTTTAAAAAAAGGTAACACCCTCTATTTGGTTGGACCGCCTTTAGCTTTGATTAGACACACATTCACCATGACATCATTTTCACAAGCTTCTGCAATGTCACAGATTTATTTCTGTCCAAAGTTGCATTAATTTCCCCCCTAAGATCTTGTATTGATGGAGATTTGGACCGCTGCACAAAGTCTACTCCAGCACATCCCAAAGATTCTCAATGGGATTCAGGTCTGGACCTGCTGAGAACCAGAAAACCTGAACCTTATTGAATACATTTGGGATGAACAAGAATTATGTTTTCTTACAAGTTTCTTCAGGGCACGGTGGCTTGGTGGTTTAGCACGTTCTCCTCTCAGCACTAGGGATTCCCGATTCGAATCCCCATCTGGGTGGAGTTTCCATGTTCTCCCCGTGTCCGCGTGGGTTTCCTCCGGGTTCTCTGGTTTCCTCCCACAATCCAAAAACATGGATCAAGTCAATTGAGTTCTCCAAATTGCCCCATATAGAGTGTGTCTGTGTGAGTGATTGTGTGCCCAGCGATGGATTGGCACCCTGTCCTGGGAGTATCTGCCCAGCGCCCAAAACGTTCTCCCCTGGATGGGCATGGGGAACCCCCCCACGACCCTAATTGAGGATAAAGCGGAAGATAATGAATGAATGAAGAGTTTCTTCAGACTGACACACACCAAAAGCTTGGAGAAAGCCTTTCCATAAGAATGAAAGCTTTAATAGTTGCAATTGGAAAAACAGCATAAAATGAGTTGTCCTAAAATCTCCTGTCTGTATAAAGTGTAGCTGCCTTAATACTTTTGTCCATACAGTGTACTATATGTTGTAATGAACCCTCTGTTTACACTGTAACCGTATTCACAACAGAAAGGAACCCAGCTTCCCGTTTGCAATGTTGTAAACTGCTGGTTTTCTCTGCAGGGGCTCTAAAGTGAAACACTGTGGCAGATGCAATAAGTGCATCTCAGACTTTGACCATCACTGTAAATGGCTCAATAATTGTGTCGGCGGAAGGAACTACTGGTAAATAATTATAAAATGCAGAACAAAAGAATTAATAGTTCTCCTTTTTGCTAATATAATTTTATTGCGTCTGTGGTTTGTGGTGTTTCATGTTTTCGTTTTGCAGGCTTTTCTTCCTGACGGTGCTTTTGGCACTTTTTGGGGTGGTTTTGCTCACTGGGGTCATCTTTTTCTTTTTAATCGAGCATTTTGTGAATCCGGCCATTCTGCGCACAGCAGCAGCATTTCAGGGTGAGACACTAAGTCTAAATTGTAATTATCAGTACGTGTGTCAGGACATTATTGATGTTTCACTCTCAACATTTGGCATTGTGGCATTAATCTTTTTGCTTTAATGCAAAAAACTACTACAAAAATTTTTAAAAAACTACTTTACTAATTTATATATATATATTATATCATATATATTCTCTGCGGCACGGTGGCTTAGTGGTTTAGCACGTTCTCCTCTCAGCACTAGGGATTCCCGGTTCGAATCCCCATCTGGGTGGAGTTTCCATGTTCTCCCGTGTCTGCGAGGGTTTCCTCCGGGTTCTCCGGTTTCCTCCCACATTCCAAAAACATGGATCAGGTCAATTGAATTCTCAAAATTGCCCCATAAAGAGTGTGTCTGTGTGAGTGAGTGTGTGCCCAAGGATGGATTGGCACCCTGTCCTGGGTCTATCTGCCTGGCGCCCGAGACGTTCTCCCCCGGATGGGCATGGGGAACCCCACCGCGACCCTAATAGAGGATAAGCGGGAGATAATGAATGAATGAATGAATATATATATATATATATATATATATATATATATATATATATAAAATGTCTGAAGTCTGTGTGTGTGTTCTCTATACGTGTGTCATTCTCTACACAGCTGTGAATGAGACCACGACCTGGTTGGCCTTCCTGCCTCTGGCGCCAGTCAGGACCCCCTCTATAAGTCTAATTCTCTTGGGCATAATCACGATCATCATAACGCTCATGTCATGCTTACTACTGTGTCACCTTCTGTTCTTCCACATTTTTCTTTGTAAGTGTACACGTTGGTTTATTTACATTTTTATTTACTTCACACTTAGTCCTCATTTTAGGATTCTCATTTTGTTCTTTTTATTTATCTGGCAGTATGGAAAGGCATGAGCAGCTTTGAGTTCATAATGCAGAAGCGGCAGTTACAGAGTGTCCAGCAGGAGGCAGCAGGGACCTCACAGTTATCCACTGATACAGACGTGAGTCAAATCTAAGATCTGCTATCTTCAGTGGATTTAAACCCCTAACCTTCAGACTAATAATCCCACATTCCTCTAACATCTGAGCTACCCTGCTTAAAATCTTTCTTCGTTTATTCTGAAGTGATGTGTTTCAAGTGATGTGATCTACAAACTGAATAATGTAAACCATATTAAGCTGTATTATACATTTTTCTGCTCTCAGACCAGTGGACCTTTGAAACTGTCTGCTGACTGCATGGAATCACTGCCCAGTACATCAAGGTATCCTTTAAAGTTAATTGTGTGCTAAAAAGCTGTTTGTTTTTTCTTCTTTTGACTGTTTTTGTTAGGGAAGATCAGCATATCTGATGTGGTGCAGTTCCACACTGGCTGCCCTCGTACACCCCTCATTGGTCAGGAATTTAGTAGGAAGGAACATGGAGTCCACGCAGATGACACCGAAAAAGGGCCCATGAAACAAATATCAAAACACAGTCTAATGCAACCACCAAGATGGATCATTGAATGGCGATAATAGAGACATAAGCAGGTTTATAAAGGCGCATAACTTATTGTTGCTTTACCAGAAGCAGTGCAGGAAGGAGCAAACACAGTATATAACACCACCACAAGCTATAAAACTTAATATTTTGGTACGCAGTGCAGGCTGCAGAGGTCAAACACCCACCGTCTGGACAGCAGAGGTAAGTGAGGGTCACACCGCCGAGACACCAAAACTGTAGAAGCTGAAGCAGTGAGATTAAAGTGAAGTAAAACTCAACCCTGATGGAAAGGAGGCAGAAAAGGGAAGCGACAGATCAGACAGAATTCTAACAATCTCACATTTAAATATTATGTTCTGAGGTCCCAAGACAGAATTAACAGGTAGGTTGTGTCAGTGATGGCATCTATAATATGTGCCAAATGTAATATGGTGGTCTTCCCTCTTTCTAACAGGAACAGTCAAAAGATGATGCAGAGAATAATGTCATAGCTGGTATGAAATGTGGATTCTCATTAATACTGTTCATTTTAACTGGTACTGTAAACATGCACAACTTATTTACCTGAATAAACTTAATTAATGGGCAACATCTTGATTGATTGAACACATTTTAGTGTCTTCAAACACCAGCACAGAGTACAGAACTCCATTCGGTTATCAGAGGCCATCTTTTCTGAGGTCAGCCAGCGTTACACATATTAAGCTGCTGCACTTAAATGGATGTGATGTTAAAATGTCTTTGTACTGCAGATGTCACAGATCTCTAAAGCTGACGCGGGGAATCGAGCTAATGCATCCATACAAATAATACCAGGTAGTGATGTTTACATTAACTGCATAAACCATGTGCAAGTATTTATCTTTACACTGAAATATACTGCCTTCTTTTTGATCATTCAGAATCCGAAACAAGGCGGTAGATCATGCACAAAGTTACCTTTAGTCAATATGTTAATTTTATAAATTAAGTAGAACAGAGGCTCCAAGAACCATGCATTTTGGACAACTGCATTCATCACACTTTGAAGAAATAGTATGGAGAACATGAAAGCAGGCACATTATGGCATGTAGGGCAAATCATTGTTTCTGTTTGGAGTTTGTTATGTTCTCCCCATGTCTGGGTGAGCTTTCCCTGTGAGTTTCAGTTTCCTCCCATGATCCAATTCAGGCTCCAGCACTGCCATCATCAGATAAATAGTTAAAAAAAAAAAAAAACATCTAGTTTACCTTTATTCAACGGCGGCACGGGGTTAGCACATTCGCGTCTTAGCACTAGGGATTCCCGGTTCGAATCCCCATCTGGGTGGAGTTTCCATGTTCTCCGCGTGGGTTTCCTCCGGGTTCTCCGGTTTCCTCCCACAGTCCAAAAACATGGATCAAGTCAGTTAAGTTCTCCAAATTGCCCCCTATAGAGTTTGTATGTGTGAGTGAGTGTGTGCCCAGCGATAGATTAGCGCCCTCTCCTGGGTGTATCTGCCCAGCACTCGAAACCTTCTCCCCTGGATGGGCATGGGGAGCCCCCCCCCCCCCCCCCCCCCCCCCCCCCCCCCCCCCCCCCCCCCCCCCCCCCCCCCCCCCCCCCCCCCCCCCCCCCCCCCCCCCCCCCCCCCCCCCCCCCCCCCCCCCCCCCCCCCCCCCCCCCCCCAAGCCAGCTCGGCTCCTCCATTTTGCACATAGATGATGATCACAGAAGGAAACGACATGAAGATGAAGAAGCGTGAAAGCCTTCCATGTCCTCAGAACTTCCAAATAACAGCTACAGTGTTAATAATGACCTTGTCATCAAAGGTAATAATTAAGCCAGGTGTATGAATGAACGTGGTAAAAAGATCTTGGGGATCTGGAGGGGACCTTCCTTAACCACAAGCCTGCAATTTGTATGTGGTTCACATTGATACCACACGATAGAGGACTGAGGCAATACGCTTTATAAGAACATTCGAGACGATTGTTCTTCATTGAAAGACAACAAATGTATAATAAATTAATAATAATAAGAAATAATAAAAGTCACTTGCACTTACCTGAAGGTTTTGTTGGATTAAATTACCATATCTGTATTATATTTACATACAACACAAATATAACAAATTAAAACTACTTGTTTAGAAGCATTTAAATTTTTAAAAAAACATGCTATTATAAAGATTTCCTCGTAAACTGTTCTACGTTGAAGTTAAAGTACCTCACAACTAAACGCTACCGCATTCGTTTGACGTACTGATTCAAATTTGGTATTTTTACGGCACACTTTAGAACATCGAGTTAATGGTTTATTTAATGGTTTATTGAATGTGTAAAAAGAAAAGATAAATTAAATTTGTATAAAACGAAGTCTATTCGAGTCTTTGAGGAACTTTCTTGAACGAGCGACGTCCGTTACGATTCATATTTGCGAGTCGATTCCTGTGGTGGATCAACTCGGTTGACTTCTCTAGCCGAGCGTCATTTCGCAGCCTCGCTGGTGGACAGCGCTGTGACGCCGCTTTCGCCCTTTCATTGATCACTGACGTCTGTGAAGCCACGCGTGTTATTTTAAACCAGCACTCCCACGGCCTGTGGAATCGATTCACGCAACGGCGTCGACGGCACGAAGCTGTCACTTCGTCGTCGGGCGACAGGTCGTCGGTTCGGAGTCGGTTCGCTGCTGGAGTCGCGCGCGGGTCGGGCCGTCCACGGCGTCTGCTGCGCGGGCTTCACGCGGAGGACTCCCGGACGCGCGCGCACGTTTCCACGGTGACCGGGTGACCGGGTTCGAGTCCACGGCACGCGCACAGGACCGAACCTCGCAGGTGAGTCCGGCTGCAGAGTCTGTGCGCGCGGTGCGTCGGGAGAGCGCGCGCGCTGGTGATGGAGCAACATAAACATCCGGGAGATTTTTTGAAATCCTCCACCTAAAGCCAGAGTTTACATTCAGTCGTGGGCTCGTCGCTCGCGCGTGTCTGATGTTTTTGCATCGTGGACGTGACGTTTCCACGTTTTGACGTTTAGATCGGACGAGCGGCGCGTGCTAAACAAAAGCGCCGATCAGACGCGCGTGCACACGAGTTACGTAATCCTCTGGAGGGCTGCGCGGCTTGTGGAAGCCTTCACACACACACACACACACACACACACACACACACACACACTGATGTCTGATCAACAATGCGATTAGAATGTAATTAAAACGTTAAATGCCTGCGCATCAAACGAGTTCCGCCGATTAGACACATCTGATCTGAGCTCCAATCAACCGCTGCAACGCATTTAGCTTTGTCTAAATTGCCCCCGCAGTTTATTTTATACATGTAAACACGTCTAATGGAGAATCTCTAAAAACTACAACCCCCCTCCCCCTGGGATTAATAAAGTATTCCGATTCTGATTCAGCACTCAGCATTTATTCTAATCCGAGTGTCACATCCCCATAAAATAGGTGCGTTTTGCATAATATCCAATTACTGATCAGATATAGATCAGCAATTATTGTAAAATCAATTAAAATGATTTAATGCATGTATACAGGTGGGATGGCACGGTGGCTTAGTTGTTAGCATGTTCTCCTCTCAGCACTAGGGATTCCGGGTTCAAATCCCAATCTGGGTGGAGTTTCCATGTTCTCCCTGTGTCTGCGTGGGTTTCCTCCGGGTTCTCCGGTTTCCTCCCACAGTCTAAAAACATGGATCAGGTCTACTGATTTCTATAGAGTGTGTCTGTGTGAGTGAGTGTGTGCCCAGCGATAGATTGGCGCCCTGTCCTGGGTGTATCTGCCCAGCGCCCAAAACGTTCTCCACTAGATGGGCATGGGGAACCTCCCCGCGACCCTAATAGAGGATAAAGTGGAAGATAATGGATGGATGGATGTATACAGGTGACACAGATGGTATCACATATGCCTCTAAGCAAACAGCAGCACTAAAACACCCTGACAATACACAACCACCTCAATGATACCTGTTCTTTGATGCTGCTGACCAATAGAGAACAGAGAACCAACAGGGGACTAACAACAACAAAGAACACAGATGGACTCCAGTCTGTAATTGTAAAACTACAAAATCCATCTCTATGGGGGGTGGAGTAAACAGATAATAGAGCAAGAAGGGGGCATGTTCAAACTTTTGACATTATGCCGGTTGCACATTCATTCTTTAATTCATTATCTTTTGCTTTATTCTATATTAGGGTCGTGGGGGGGTTCCCCATGCCCATCCAGGGGAGAACGTTTCGGGCGCTGGGCAGATACACCCAGGACAGGACGCCAATCTATCGCTGGGCACACACTCACTCACACAGACACGCACGCATACACACTCTATATGGGGCAATTTGGAGAACTCAATTGACTTGATCCATGTTTTTGGACTGTGGGAGGAAACCGGAGAACCCGGAGGAAACCCACGCAGACACGGGGAGAACATGGAAACTCCACCCAGATGGGGATTCGAACCGGGAATCCCTAGTGCTGAGAGGAGAAAGTGCTAAATCACTAAGCCACCGTGCTGCCTGGTTGCACATATTATTGTTTAATTATAAACTTGCTTTGTGTTTAGTGTTAAATTCAAGCCAGACGCTCGGAGAGGAACTGAAATGCTGCGTTTTGTTAAATACCTGCGCTGTAGATGAAGCACAGATCCAGACCTGGCATTAGTTTAAAAGAGTGTCTCATGATAGACTGTAAATTTAGCACTCTGTCGCTCCTTATGAGCGAATGCAGACTCGGCAGCCTTTACAATAAGAGCCATTAATCAGCCACAGTAACTTTGACTCAAAGACTACAAGTGTGTGAATGAAGAGCTCGGTTTCACCAAACTGTAGCTCCGTTGAAAACATGCTGTAAACGTGAAAGAGGTGTCTGCATTACAGAATGCTGTCAGCAGTTAAAGGGGCAACAGGGTCGATCCTCAATCACACGCACAATGCAACAATCCTGATCCTTCTACTGGGTTTCCCTTGATTTGTTTTATTCCAGACGGCACGGTGGCTTAGTGGTTTAGCATGTTCTCCTCTCAGCACTAGGGATTCCTGGTTCGAATCCCCATCTGGGTGGAGTTTCCATGTTCTCCCCGTGTCTGCGTGGGTTTCCTCCGGGTTCTCCGGTTTCCTCCCACAGTCCAAAAACATGGATCAAGTCAATTGAATTCTCCAAATTGCCCCATATAGAGTGTGTCTGTGTGAGTGAGTGTGTGCCCAGCGATGGATTGGCACCCTGTCCTGGGTGTATCTGCCCAGCGCCCGAAACCTTCTCCCCTGGATGGGCATGGGGAACCCCACCGCGACCCTAATAGAGGATAAAGCTGAAGATAATGAATGAATGTTTTATTCCAAGTGACCCACAAGGGTGGCGACGTTTCCAAATTAGACAACACGTGGGATCAGTAAGGAACCGTTCAAGCTCTTTTGCATTTCAACGCAGACTGTAAGGTGAATCATTAACTGTAGTGAAATGACCATCTGTCAGCATCTCGCCATCAGATGGCAGAGCATCGCAGCAGCATCGCTGCCAGGTTTAGAAACGTTGCCTACGACCGAAAACCCACCTGTTTTTCTGTTTACCACTTTCATCAGCAGCTCACTTCTCAGTGGCCGCTCGGATGCGAGCCTCGTCGCTTTCACAGCAGCTATAAATAGACAATGTTTTAAATAGGGCAGTATATTGTGTAAGCATTCATCTGTGCAGAATATTTCCACAGGGCAAATGCATGTATGCATGCACTCATCATAAAAGTATTTTCTCATCGTCCTCCCTCTATCCCTCTCTCTCTCTCTCTCTCTCTCTATTAGAAGAATAAAGCAGATACACCACAAAACTGCAGGTGGGTTTGGACAGTGTAGAGGAGTAAATAAGGTTTTCAGAGTACTGCATGTTAATAAATATTTAAAGGGAATAACAAAAATATTTTCTTCTAGTATAGGCGGCACGGTGGCTTAGTGATTAGCACGTTCGCCTCTCAGCACTAGGGATTCCCGGTTCGAATCCCCATCTGGGTGGAGTTTCCATGTTCTCCCCGTGTCCACGTGGGTTTCCTCCGGGTTCTCCGGTTTCCTCCCACAGTCCAAAAACATGGATCAAGTCAATTGGGTTCTCCAACTTGCCCCCTATAGAGTGTGTATGTGTGAATGAGTGTGTGCCCAGCGATAGATTGCCCCACCGCGACCCTAATATAGGATAAAGCGGAAGATAATGAATGAATGAATTTTCTTCTAGTAATATTCTACTAGGGTCATGGGGGAGATGTTACCCATGCGCATGCTGGGGAGAATGTTTTGGGCACTGGGCAGATACACTCAGTACAGGGCGCAAACCCATCACCAGACACATTATTACCGAAACACACACAAAACAGGCAATTATCCATCCTCATTTTTTGCTTAATACTATACTATTGTTGCTAAGCAAACAGATACACACACTATAATATATATATATATATATATATATATATATATATATATATATATATATATATACATACACACACACACACATATACATTTATATACATGGACAATTTAGAGCAGCCAATTTACCTTGAATCCATATTTTTGGGCTGTGGAAAAAACCAGAGAACCTGGAGGAAACCCACACGGATACAGGGAGCACATAAAAACTTAACCCAGATCGGCATTCGAACCTGGACCTGCGATAAGAGGTAGATATGCTAAACCCTAAGCCACCACGTTACCCAGGGGCCCGTTAAACAAAGACCAGAATGTGTTTTATTAAACGCAGAGTTGTTGAAAGCCCTGCGTAATCGGTGACCTCTGCCCTGTGCTAGCATGCGACGTCGTGATTTGTGTGTCGAGCACACAATGGACCTCCAGTGTCTCCCAGTCTGAATGCTATTACTGACCGCATCTAATAAAGGTTTGTTTCTCGCCACAATGCAGCAAGCACTTGAATAGAGACATCTTCAAGTGGCCTTAAGGATCCTCTTGTAGACTTACTGGGCTCATAGACATCACATTTAGTCCATCGAACCTAGAGTTGGATTGACAGATGCCGATTTGAGCTTGCGTGGCATCGGTGCCAGGCTTCGGGAACACGAGGGATCGCCACGAAGTGAGTGAGATCACGCACACGTTCCAGTTGCCGGTAACCGAAGCCAGTCGTGGACGGACATTCATGCGGTGGTTCCTTTCTTAAAACCGATTTCAATGACCGCTCTGCATATCTGTGGTGTGTGTTGAGATGTTGGGGGCGATGGGACCTGCTGTGAGGTGAGCCACGATGTCTTTGCTTTGCATGGAATACAAAAAAAAAACAACAAGACAGCATGGAAAGTCCAATTCTCTTCTGACACTTTTATGGCATCGATAATAGCATGAGTAACGTCTGACAGTAATTAATGGGACCAAAGTGTCAATTGTTTAACAGCTGCCAAAACCTGACTGACAGCTGCACACTTCTGTTGGCAGCAACGATGAATTTATAGCGCAATAAAATAGAGGTAGATCCGATTATAGCTCGAGGTGTTTTGTTCCGCTGGATTAAATTATAGACATCAGGCTAACTGCATACTCCATCCAGCCACTATCTTCAGCTTAATTCTATACTAAGGTCACGCTTTGAATGCTGGACAGATCAGTGGGCACACATTCACTCACACACACTATAAATAAGAGCAGGCAATTTGCATTGAATCCATATTTTTGGACTGTGGGATAAAACCGGAGAACCTGGAGGAAAACATCTTCACAAAAAAGGGATTCGAACCTGGAACCCCAGCTACATCCACTACATCACCATGCTGCCTAACTGCGTATTAATAGGATTAAAATCCAGAGAATTCCAGCACAACGGTAAACAGTAGAGCGGGTTCTGATTCACCTGGTGGATTTCTTATTGCATCCAATGAGCAGGTTTCACTTTCATACATTGCTTCTGAGATTCATTCATTCATTATCTCCCGCTTTATCCTCTATTAGGGTCGCGGGGGGGGGGGACATTTCGGGCGCTGGGCAGATACACCCAGGACAGGGCGCCAATCCATCGCTGGGCACACACTCACTCACACAGACACAATCTATATGGGGCAATTTGGAGAACTCAATTGACTTGATCCATGTTTTTGGAATGTGGGAGGAAACCGGAGAACCCGGGGGAGACCCACACAGACACGGGGAGAACATGGAAACTCCACCACCGTGCCGCCCGATGCTTCTGAGATTACATTGGTATTTTACTTCATTAAAGTTAAAACATAGCAGTTTAGCAACGTGTTTCTAAACCATTGTACCATCAGTACAGGTGATTTTAATTACATGACATACAGTTGTTAGTTAAAATAAACAGCTAATGGTCTATTGCGCACAGAGCTGTCATGACCTGCACTTGATTTCTTAGAAAACTTCCTGCAGCGCATGCGGTGGCATGTGAAATATTGTGGGCCGGCCGTGAACGGAGCCGGCGCGTTGCTGAGACAATAGTGAATGCGAAAGTGAAAACTGCTTTGGCACCACAGCGCTCTCTAATCACACGTCTCGCTGAGCTTTGAGCCGACAAGTTTCCCTGCGACAGCTCCAGACGATCTGACAGCATTGTCTCTGTCTTTACAGCTGCGCTGGAAAAGAGAGAAAGGACCACGGCTGTAGTGACACAGGAGAGAGAGCACAGAGCAAGAGGGGGGATCCTGGAATGAGGTAAGAATATGTGCACGTAAAATAAAAATAGCTCTGTTACTAACTACAATTAATAATTAAAAAGGTAATACCTCGATCAATAAGAATATAATCTGAACTACTAACACTGCGGTATCTGCTAGAAAAGTTGATTTCAGTATTTATATGTGACATACATAATGCACATATATAATGATTGGCCATTTTATTAGATGCAGGCCCTTCACTATATATCTACACTTACTGATTAGATTATTCATTTATAGATGTACCATGCCGTGCCACAACTGCAGACAAGAGTTTATTAGGTTCTCCGTATATGACGTTAGTGCCCATTAATTTGTTCTTCAGTAATTAGGACCTCCACCTACTACAGATCTGGTATTTTTATTTGGTGGATGTGGCTCCAGGGCTGCTGTATGTTCAACACTGTGTTTTGACCCCCTACCATCATGATGAGATGATTTTAAATTGCTTTTAAGGTATTGTAATGCAAAAATGATGTAATTTGATATAATTAAGTGGCTGTTTGTATTGAGGGTGCACACAAAACCTTTGCATAGGACATCATACTGTACGGACAATATACTAAACAGTACCGTACAATCCAAATATGGTCAGAAATCACATACTTTGGGGGTTAAAGCTGAAAGAATTAACTAAAAATATGTCCAAACGAAGTATGTGTGTGTGTGTGTGTGTGTATGCATGTATGAGAGAGAGAGGGAAGCAAATCACTGCCGGCATGTTAATATTAAAGTAAATATTACAAATATCGACCAAAAACAGCATACCTGCAATCATTGTTATTATCACAGGCTAGACACAAAGAACAGAAAATATTCTCCTAAAAGAAGCTGAAGACTCCAAGTTTGAGTAGCTGTATGCTCTCACTCAGTTGTCTAATGATCTATTAATAACGAATCATCCGAGTGCCAGGTCCCTCCACCACCTCTGTCCATTCAGTGAGCTCAGAGGAGACAGGAATGTCTCACTCTCATGGTTTGTCTGAACAGGACTCTATATGTGAGACGGTAATTAAAATGTGATTTTCGGTTTTATCTCATGGTGAGACTTCACCCAGAGCGATCGATCATGTGACTGCTGAATTCGTCCCACTCCAGACTTCATAACCTTTAATGAGCTCACCTGGTCAGAGTTCTCAATGAGTGACATGCACGTATGAACTGTTTCTCTACCCCTCAGCACCATGGACGAGTTCAAAGTTCAGACTGCCAAACATCCAACCCCAAACAGCACTCCCCTCCGCCCTCCGAGTGAGCACTCGAGAGAACGAGCCAAGCGCCTCTCCACCGAGTCCAATGGCACCAGCGACGGCGGCGCGGGAGCCCGAACACCGGTGGAGCTGACGCCTTTAGAGGAGGCCTTCAAACGCTTTGCCATTCATGGCGATACCCGCGCCACCGGGAAAGACCTGCACGGCAAGAACTGGTCCAAACTGTGCAAGGACTGCGGGATAATAGACGGCAAAAGCATCACCCTCACCGACGTGGACATCGTGTTCTCGAAAGTCAAGTAGGAAAACATTACAGCCTTTTATTAATGAGTACTAACGTTAACCCCCAGCCAGAATTAACTTAAAAGTTTGTTTTTTCTTCATGAATTTGATATAAAAGTTAAAGGGAAAGATAAAGGCAAACTTTATGCAAACTTTAGGCGAACTAAATGTTGGTAATATATTTTATATCTGTAAGTGGCCTTGAAGCAACAAAAATGATCCAAACGAATATACTACCACCATGATGTTTCACAGATGGGACAGTGTTTTACTTTCTACCAACATAATGCCTTTAGGATTTAATTAAATTTAATCCAGGATCAGTTTCGGTCTCATCCATTCATAAAAGCCCTTCTGCCTTCGTTCAGTTTGACCTTCAGAAAATGGCAGGTGGTCAGCGATGTTCCTTTTAAAAAGCAGCCACAGCTTTAGGTAAAATTTATGCAAAAATATTTTGTACAAAATATTTTCTGCAAATGCTGGTAGATAACGCAGCTGCAAAGTAATTTAAAACCAAAGTCATTGCGGCAAAGACAAAAAAAAAAAACAGTCTATACACTCATGTTCATTATATGCTCAGCCAATCATCTGGCAGCGGTGCCATGTATAATCATAATGCAGATGTAGATCCCAAATTTGAGATAAGAAACTTAAGAAAGGAGAAAAGAAAGGATTTTTTTGGGGGGAAGGGGATTTGGTATGTTCTCCTCAGCCCCCCCCCCCCCTTCCCCCAGTCCGCATTTAACCACCGGTTTAAAAACGCTTAATTTCTAAGAAAATTCTGTTTCATTTGAAATGCAAAAACAAGAACAGATGCAAACTACAGTCAGTGCACACTGGTGAGGCATAGTGTTAGCTTGATTGACTCAGAAGGCAAATTTGAAGTTATAAGTAACCAGGGTGGCACGTGGCTTAGTGGTTGGCATGTTTTCCTCTCAGCACTAGGAATTCCCGGTTCGAATCCCCATCTGGGTGGAGTTTTCATGTTCTCCCCGTGTCCGCATGGGTTTCCTCCGGGTTCTCCCGTTTCCTCCCACAGTCAAAAAACATGGATCAAGTCAATTGAACTCTCCAAATTGCCCCATATGGAGTGTGTCTGTGTGAGTGAGTGTGTGCCCAGCGATGGATTGGCGCCCTGTCCTGGGTCTATCTGCCCAGCGCCCGAAAGGTTCTCCCCTGGATGGGCATGGGGAACCCCCCCGCGACCCTAATAGAGGATAAAGCTGAAGATGATGAATGAATAAATGTATGTACAGAACCAGTCCAAAGCGCTCCATTGTCTATTTTCTCCACTTTACACAGTGGATGGACTAGTTACAATTACACATACAGTATGTGGGGGACTGATTTTCCTGTATGTAGGCCAAATAGATCACTTTAAACAGGACATTCCATCACTCTGATGCTTTCTGTGCAGCACACAGGAATTTGGTCTCTGGGATTTTGAACAAGAGAAGGGTGAACCTGACTTAGCCTTGAAAATAAACCATATTCTGCTGAAAGAGTCAGACAAGAACAAGAACAGCCGGCAGACTCTCCGGCCTTTTAAACAGTCCGTCACATCGGCTGCTATGATTTAAATATTTTTATTGAATTTTCTGTAAATCTGGAATTATCTGTTTATAATAACTTATTGAATACTTTATATTCTTTATATATGCACAGTTCTCACCAAGACAAATTCCTGTGTAACATGCTTGGCCAAATAAAGGGATTTTGAAGTTTCAGATCCAAGGAATAAAGAATATACAGTCAAATGATCTGAGAATGAAGCAGGCTACACTGTGAATGCTGCATAGCTGAAATTAACAGCCTGTAACTTATACCATTCCATTAACTCCAGCTGTTTTAAAGGCACTGTAACATTAGGAACTGCAGTTATCATTTAATTGAGCACTTCTGTGTGAGTTTTTTTTTTTATTTTTTTAATCTGGAGCAGTTTTGCGGACCAGAGGGAAACAAGACGGCTCGAAGCAGGCAGAGAGGAATGGCACACTAAAGGCTTACCTAAACAAACTCAACCGCTCACCCAAGAGCCGAGATTAATAATAAAGCAAAAGTGGGCGTGTTTTTCTGAACTTGTTGCTATGACAGCCGGGTTACTCCAGGGAACAGTCCAGCTTTCTGCATTTCTGTTTAGCTAATTCATCACCACAGTGATGGTTGTTTGTATGCATGTTACCATGCACTTTTTACAGCCGTTTAAGGGACAGGCGTTTTTTGGCTCGGAGAATAACGGGAGGTGACTTGGGACATGAGAATGGAACAAGGTATTTGCAGCAAGTCAGTGTTATTAGATTAAAGTAGAGTGAAGTATCTCAGATGGAATGGAGATGCAGCTGCATCAGTCTCTCCTCGAGCACACGAGTTATGAAAAAGTAGCAGAATGTCCATCATACGTTTGGGAAAACGCCAGCACCTGGACTTACTGTGTGTGTTTTCACACATCAGCTTTGTTTATATTGGACCACGTTCTCCTGGGCAACACGATTCATAGGTATGTATGTTCTTTAGGAACGGAAAATTTAATATAGCAGTTAAAATGCAGCCACAGTGTCGGTCCTAACAGAAAAGGGGCATGGCTAGTTTTGGTAGTTAATCTCTGGGTAGTGGCCTCCAGGTGGTTCTTACAGGCACAGGAGGAGCATCAGATTCAAAAACATGAAAATGTAATCACTCCTCATGTTGTAGGTGTGTCTATTAGTTTTAGCAGGTTTTAGGTACATGATGCAAATTAATCACAGCAGGTAAGGAAAGCATAACATTAGGAACCGCACCAGTTTCTATTTCAGAGGGGTGCATTATTGTCAATAATGTGGACAGACGGCTCAGCCAATCAAATTTAAGGAACAGAACAAACAATGTTTTTAACATTTCTTTCTTTATGGGTTAAACTCAGTTAGGAGCATAGAAAACGGTCATTTGCATTAAACTAACCAGTTCTGTGTTCAGAAGCGTTCATTTGGGTCTGTTTTCCTTGTACAGAAACAAATCTGCCCGCACCATCACATTTAACCAGTTTAAGGAGGCTCTTTCTGAATTGGCCAGGAAGCGGTACAAAGATAAAACCAGTGAGGAGGCGGCACAGGAGGTTTTCAAGCTGATCGAAGGGAAGTCGCCTATTATAGCTGGAGTCACGGTAATCAGTCATATCACACAACTTCAGTCTTTCACACAGAAAAAAAAAAACTTCTGGGGGGGGGGTAATTAAAGAGCTCACAAGAGAAACTAGGACTGATGTAAAAGACCGAACATCATTTTCAATACATACATTTTCAATAAGTCATTTTCACACTTATTTCCATCAATTTCTGAATGTATATTAAACTCATGGGGGGGCCAGATGTGGACACAGATGTGGCGGTAAAATGTCGGGGTCTGCTTTACATGAATAAGCTCTAATCGTTCTGTGTGTGTGTGTTTAGAGAGCCGTGGCTTCCCCCACAGTCTCCCGTCTGACAGACACCACCAAATTCACAGGTTCTCACAAGGAACGCTTTGACGAGTCAGGCCGCGGAAAAGGCAAAGCGGGCCGGGTCGACATGGTCGATAAGTCTGGCTACGTTTCTGGGTACAAACATGCCGGCAGTTACGAAAAGAAAGTCCAGGGCAAACCTCAGCAGAAGCCCATGTGAGCATCCAGCTCGTTTCAGCGACCAACGAGACGGAAAACGGCATCAGGGTTGTACTCGGCATTTCCACTTGTTTATAGGCACCCTTTAATTATGTGAAAGATGTTGGTGTTCTGTCCTGTTTCCTGTGCTGTTTGAGAACTGGAACAATGTTTACATTGACATTAAGCAGGTGAATTCCTCAACAGAATGAAGGATTTCTTATGAACTTGTAACTCGCCGTGAGACAGAGAACCAACCGGTCCAACGGATATCACAAAGGTACAAATGAGCACAAATTACAGCAACAAGAAAAACACTAAGCAGATGCTTAGCATTAACGACGGCACAAAAAAGGTCTGATCAGAAGGATTAAAGGGGTCATATGTAAAAGTAGCACGAGGGGCGCAGCACATTCATTCATTATCTTCCGCTTTATCCTCCATTAGGGTCGCGGTGGGGTTTCCCATGCCCATCCGGGGAGAACGTTTCGGGCGCTGGGCAGATACACCCAGGACAGGACGCCAATCTATCGCTGGGCACACACTCACTTACACAAACACACTCTATATGGGGCAATTTGGAGAACTCAATTGACTTGATCCATGTTTTTGGACTGTGGGAGGAAACCGGAGAACCAGGAAACCCTCATGGACATGGGGAGAACATGGAAACTACACCCAGATGGGGATTCGAACCGGGAATCCCTAGCGCTGAGAGGCGAATGTGCTAACCACTAAGCCACCGTGCCGCCGGGGAGCAGCACATTTAAAATTAAATATAGGAACAACAATATGAAAGTTAAGATTCACACTGACTTATCTGAAATTTGTTCTTAATTACAGTTTTAACAAAAACGCTTTCTAAAAATCTTAGTTTAAAACATTATCCTTAAGATAACTCAGATTTCTTAAGAACTACAGTAACCAACACAAGGGTTTACGGTCACCACAATCGTATAAAGGCTGACTGCAAAACAGAAAAAGAGCTTTTCCTTAAAATAAATTCACCTCACAGGAGCCAACATCCATTTAATATTACCAACAGCCACATAGAAAGTAGGTCCTGGGTTCCTATTCCTGGTGTGAGGAGTTTGTATGTTCTCCCCACGTCTGTGTGGGTTTTCTTCCATAGTGCAAAACTTTGCAAGTCAAATATATTAGAAATACAGAAATACATAGATATTGAAATGTGAATGAACTGGTTTGCCTCTAAGGGGCCACACGCTCCCCCTCCCCACCGGTTAGCACTGGGAGCATTCCCACAGCCCCAATACAAATAAACAGCAATTACTATGTGAAATATGTATACAGAAACAGTCATTTAAATGAAGCAGTGGAAAATTGAAATGGAACTCTTTATCTTTTGATCAGACCTTTAATTCTTTGTACTCGATTATGAAAATCACATGCGCCTACAATATTAATGGATATCAGGTATTTGAGACAGATGATTAGAAAGTTTTATACATATTTCAGATCAGTCCTGTATTTAACATCAGCCTTTATACTCGTGTGTTTTATAGTGTCTTTGCTTGTGATCAGATTTGTTCTTATAGATGTTTTCTTTTTTAAACTGCAAGCCTTGTGTGTGTGTAATGTGCAAAACCCATCAGCTGATTTCAGATTGTGAATTTGTGGAGATTACACTTGTACTATTACGACTCGTATGCTCTACTCCTGCGGTGCATCGTCAGTGACGGTTGAGATTTTCTAACGCACACCGTTCGTTATAAAGGGTCAAAAACATTACAGGTATTACGCTGCAGATTACGCTAAAGCTTGATGCCATAATCGATACACTGGCCGTATTTCCCTTTCTATAAAAACCCTTCAGATGAAAGCACTAAGTTTAGAGCGTAGGAGGTCATGAGAAGATACTTTGTTGTAACACTGTTTGTTTTCTTACACTGTCCATCTTCCTCTTTGCACAAGCCGCCATCACTCAACCAAACATGTACTGACTGAACGTCTTTAAATGCTAAATCACTGCCTGCAAAACCAGATTTATTTTCCTTGCTTCTGCCAAAAATAACACCCAGCAAACTGGGAACACTTTGCTTTAACCGCACATCTTAGGACACACGGCGCAACACTCCGATCAGGGAACAAGGTGGACGTCCTGACCACTCAGCTGCATGTTACTATATTATTAATGTTGGATTTCCAGATGTTTTGTCACGACAAATACTCATACAATTATATTTATTGTATTAATGTATTATAGCTGTGGTTGGCCTGCTGCCACTCACCCCAGGACACTCTGGCAAAAAAGATTTATAATCTTAATGAGTTTTATCCAGGTTACAAAGAGGGTCCACTTTAGACTGAAATGTCATAAAAGCTTCCACTGATGTAAAATGTTGGTGTCCCAATACATTTATTTATATTCATGAATAATAATGAAGATATGGTGATTATTTATTTGAATGAATAGTCATAAAACGAATATTGCTACATTTGAGCTGAGACACTGAGGAAGCCACACCAAATTACGACGTGGCTTAAGGTGGTCATCTCACTTGTTGTACAGTTACGTGGAGCAATACTAGTTTTAAGACCCTTCAAAATCTGTTTTTATGATATAGGAAACCTTCATATAGGAAATCTTTTTTTCAAAACCCATTCAACCCAGTCAAAATCCTGCTTAGACCCAGACTGCCAAATACAGGCCCAACTATAATGATGCTGACCACAAAATGACAGCACGACTTCAGTGATCTCAGAGTTTGTTATGATTATTCCTCTGGTGGAAAAACAATAATAATAAAATCTGCCAAGGTTTTCCTTAATTGTGCCAAACCCAAAAGCAACACCTACAACCGTAAACATCGCTTTACATCCTGTGATTCATCCTTTTTTTTCTCCTTAAATTAAGGAATGCAAGCAGCAGGACCCCGCAGGTTTCTTAGGAAGTCAGAAAAGCATGTACAGACATATTCTTCTACAAAACATCTATTTTTCCATTAAAGTGACGCACTGTTCCAGCAACTTCTTCTTTAGGATGCGAGTTAATTTATATGAAAGCTGCGAGTTTGGAATTTAATAACAACGGTTCGGGTGTTGTGTGCTTACCTGCCAAATACTGTACCCTTCCAATGTTCTGAGGATTAAATGTTGTCATATTTTTAAATAACTATTTTTATGTGTTACAATGAATGACCTGCTGCATGTTGTGTGTTTATAACAAACAAAAATCTGTGTCCATGTTTTGTAGCGTTGTTATGAATAAATGAGAAGAAAAAAAAAAGGAATCGACTCTCAATCTAATTCAAGGCATGTTGCGATGCTTATTTCGATCTTACACCCCACCAACAGTCTATTTACACGCTTCCGCCTGTGTCGTTTACATAGCAACGCTGCTTGTGAATATATTTAAATAGTAATCCCTTGTACAAGGCATCTAACCCAACTGCTCCTGGGACGCCGTGTATAAATTCCTGTGTGTGTAAAAGCACAGCAGGTAAAATATATCACCTTATCAAAAAGACATCTTTACAATTAAGTAAAAGTACCTTTAAACTTATTGAGAAAATCCATTTTAATTAAGTTACAATTTAATACTTTAATTTCTAACTCTAGTCTCATGTGCTTGGAGGTCACATCTGTTTTGTTGTTTTTTAATATCGTCCTAAAAGCAGTAGTTAGCATTAATGGTCTCATCCATTGAACAAAAATAAAAAAGATAGAAGTGAATGCGGACCAAACGGTAAGGGATTTAAAGACGAGCGTCACACTTTACAAACTTAGCGGAAACATTCTGATCACCTTAATCTCTCTATTCTGCGATCTTCAGCTTTTCAGAGAGAAGCTGCTGCTCGAATTTGATCAGTTGCTTCTGCAGGGACACGTTTTCCTCCAAAACGCTCTTCAACTCCTGATCCAGACAGTTCTGTTCATCAAAACATACAAGCACCAATGACTGGATTGATTGTACATTTCAAAACATATCACATTTACCTCAATCTTGTACAAACAGTTTGGCTGTGGATAGTTAGTGGATATTTTTGCTTAAAGTATGCTGGAACTTTAGGCTCATTAAAATTTGCCTTTCTGGTGCCAACAATCATGCCACTCAAAATTACAGACATGACATTTTTTTCTACTTTCGATGGTAAACAAACATTCCCTGGAGCTTTTGGACTGAATACATTACACTTTCACATGATTGACAGATTCAGCGTACAGTGTCTCTTAACAATGTGTGATGTGAAATGTCTGCGGCTTAAAACATTAATGTGTCTGGATTTAGATTTAACTTTCTGCCACACACTCTGGAGACACATTCTAGTTTAAATTGTGCAGAATGTACAAAAAAGTAAATTAATAAATAAAATGATGTTGATTTTTGATTTTGTATAACATCATATACATTAGCACTGGGCATCATTTTCATAACACCATACCTACCATCATCCCATTCTTATTTTACACACAGTTCCAGAAACCAACAATAGGTCCTAACGTACAAATCCTCTGGCCATGTGCAAGTATGTACCCCCTAAATATCTTCCCAATAAAATTCCACCTTTTTCCATGAGGTAAGGTCTGAGGTCATTAAAGTTGTTCTGAGAGTTTAAATGCTACCTTTAATTGGATACAGTTGACGAAACTTACGATGCTGCTGTGCGCCTCCAGTAGCTGTTCTGTGAGGCTCTGAATTTCTAACCGACAGTCTCTTTCCTGGCTCTCCAGCTGTTTTTTAAAAGCCTTGGTCTGCTCTTTAAGCACCTTAATCTCCTTCTCCCCGGCCGTTACCTCCTGCTCCATCATGCAGAGAATCCGTACAGCATGCACTACAGAAAAATTAGAAACACCACTTAGTGACATTTAGGATCGTGTTTACAACATTAAATAACGTCTCCAGTCATCGTAACATGTTGTTTTTCTGATGAAACTCCATTACAACCCGATGACATCATGTCTAACTGATCGGCTATTAGCTGTGCCACTAGAGCAATGACAGATGTTAACCAGATGTTAAATAATTCAATAATAAAGGAATTCATGGGCAATCAAGCTAATTACACTGTGAGTGTGTCAGTAATGTGCGATGTCAGCATTGTAAATAATTCCATTGCACCAGGATTTAGGAGGATGACACTTGAACAAACACTCACTGAAAAATTGCTTTGTGTTTTGGTTCTTGATCTCTCCAGACCAGTATTCATCCACCAAGCTCAGGAGAAGCTCCAACGGCTTCCTGTAGGCGGCCTGAGAACAAACGATGATACCCATTAAACAAAAGAATTAAAAAACGATTATAATAAATGCTAAAACTATTATTCTACATTTTATCAGCAAGTTGTCTGATTTTGACCCCATTAGGGTTTAAGAAAACGGATCTACAGTTGAGTAATCAAAAGGAAACGAAAAAACACTGATACTGGTGAAGAGTCCCTGGAAAAGCAGAAAAAAAAGCCTCTCTCCTGAGGCTTAGGCTACAAAAATCTAATCCCATGTTATTATCTTGACTGCTTAATCCTACACTATGAACACAGGGGGGTGGTTTTTCACATGTCCATCCAGGGGAGAATGTGTCGGGCGCCCATCAGTCACACAGATACATCATAAAGCGCCCGTCGCCAGGGTCCTTGTTGCTCATTTCTGTTCGTTTGTTACATGTTGTTGTTAAGACCAATGACTCCATCCTTAAAATGCTTATAATGACTAAAATATTAAAATAGCAGATATTAAAAAGCAGAAGATAACGGATAAATTGATGGAAACCCAAACAGGTCATTCTACAAAATACTAATTTATATAAATCACCAGATGTTTGTAGGAATGTAGAAACATCTGATATTAATTATTCATTCATTCATTATCTCCCGCTTATCCTCTATTAGGGTCGCGGTGGGGTTCCCCATGCCCATCCAGGGGAGAACGTCTCGGGCGCTGGGCAGATAGACCCAGGACAGGGCGCCAATCCATCGCTGGGCACACACTCACTCACACAGACACACTCTATAGGCGGCAATTTGGAGAATTCAATTAACTTGATCCATGTTTTTGGACTGTGGGAGGAAACCGGAGAACCCGGAGGAAACCCACGCAGACACGGGGAGAACATGGAAACTCCACCCAGATGGGGATTTGAACCGGGAATCCCTAGTGCTGAGAGGCGAACGTGCTAACCACTAAGCCACCGTGCCGCCCTGATATTAATTAGTTCTAATAAATGAAGCTAAAAATCTAAGCATGATTCTTATTTACTCACTTTGTTGGCTCTTTCCAATGTCGTTAGGTGTTTCAGTGGATTTTCACTATCAGAGCAGTGAAGCCTCAGTCTGGGGGGATGCAGCACTGGGTTTCTGTCCTTCTCACAGTAATTTTTCAGTGAACGAGTCTGCTGATCTGCTTTAGAAGAACAGTAACAGAACTATCAATGTTAAAACAATAGAAAGCTATCAGACTGAAACAAAAACTTTTAACAAAAGAGTTTAAACACATGTTACATGTAGCAGCTGTTATGAGTTTAGACTAAATAATGATCTTTCTTCATTCATTTGTGATACATTAGGCTACACGAGGTCATTTAGCATACACTTTTATTTAAAGTGACCTAGAAATATCCCAACTTGATGGTTGAAGCAGCGCAGGGTACAGCCCCCCCCCATCCCCCCGGAGCAATGAGGTGTGTAAGAGGACCCACACTAAGCTATGATGGACTTCGGATTCAAACCCCAAACCTTCAGTTTGTCTGCCCATCATTCTAACCACAGATTACATTTAAATCTGCTTTCATTCTTTTTTTTGTTAAATGTTAAATTAAAATACCACTAACTTACCTTGTGATGTTATGGTTTTGTTACTGGGATGAGGTGTGAAGTTGCTCTCCGCTGGTCTGAATGTGCGTGTAAACTCACACAGCTGGGCTGATGTGCGTCTCATGAGCGACGGATCAGTGAATGTGACTTTGGGAGCAGATCTTGACGACTGGGCATGAGCATCTAATCAAAAGCAAAACCCAATACAATAACACTGATGGGTAAAATAAAATTTAAAAAACAAAGAAATAACGCCCTCATGTGGTCACACAAAAATTACAACAGTTTACATACTAACTCTGAGATTTCATGATTGATGAATAAGTAGGTCAATGTTTTCAAATATTAAAAGTTTAAAACTTAAAACTTTTGACTGGTTCCTTATAAAAGGAAAAAATTATTATATAATTATAATAAGATTTTCTCATTTATTGTTCATTGGTCCAAGTTACCTGCCAAAAAAATGGAGGCTGGTTTGTCTTTCGTTTCACAATGAGCTTTTGGCATGATCCTATTTCCAGATTTCTCCTGATTAAGCACCGTCTCCTCATTTCCCTCTGTGAGGGACAGCCTTGACATCAACCTGTTCACCGAGGCAATCCGAGAATCGTTGATTCTATAAAACACAGATCATATGATAACTATTCCACACATCACACCCCCATAACCCCATCACCCATCTACTTTAGACTTATTATAAATAACAACCACAGTTTCAAACTGGATTAATGCAAATGCAAACGTGCTCGAACCAGGGCAGATGTTTGCAAGAATATGAGCAGATCACTTCACAGCTGTCTGCACAATCCTGGTTTAAATAATGTTTAAACTACCGTTTTAAACGATAAAGGTTATTATAATAGTGAGGTTATAATGAGATACGGCAGCCGATGGACTGATCCGAATAGCTTCTAATCCAATAAACGAGAAGAGAAACCTGCCTGTGCATCACTTCCTCCATGCAAAGAGGAGATTTCTTACTGGGTCTGAGCTCTGATTCTGCAGAGAAGAGCATCAGAGCTGCTTTCCTCTCTCGATCTCTCACAGCAAAGTCATCTGTTTAAAGGGAAAAGACAAAAAAAATTAATACACACTGCTGGAAATAAATATCATTCTAATATCAAAAAATAAATGAGAGTTCAGTATTTTAGCTTTTCTTTTTCTTTTTATACAACAAATACACTGCTAGAGGCAGTGTGTGTGTGTGTGTGTGTGTGTGTGTGTGTGTGTGTATGTATGTGTATACTACACACATTCACACCTTTGCTTCGATTACCATGACATTTAACATACCTATTTTTAAGTATTTTCATTTTTTTTTTTTTTTTGCTCGCAGTTAAATAAAGTTTCTATTTTAGAAAAAAAAAAAACACATCAAAAAGCAACTAACTACATGCCGAGTTTTCGAAGCTTTGAGATTGCATGGACTAAATACAGGCGGTATTGAGGGTCTTTCTTCACCACAGGGTTCAATCTTAAATCCAGCTCCCTCAGGTGTTGCAGGCTTCCCAAGTCTAAGACGTCTTGAAGTGAGCTGATTCGGTTGTAGTACAAATTCAATTTCTCCAGCAGCTTTAAATGTAGAATGCCCTAAAATAATTATATTTAATTAGATATCTATATCGGTATTATATATTTTTAATCCCTATAACTCACCTGTACTGAGACCAGCGCATTATGAGACAGGTCCAGACTCTTTAACCGGACAAAATTTTTTAGAGACGCTCCCAAATGGCCTATTTTTCCTAATTCGTAGGTTCCTGGCAGGCACAGCGATCGGACATCCGCTGAAAAATCAGACAAATGAAATAACAGTAACAGTTTTAATGACATGTTTCTTACGGGCTAAGCACTTGTAATAAAGTGTATTGTGTACTTTTATTTTAAGAAGATTTTACTAATGAAACTTGAATTTGATTGACTCCTAGTGATTTAGATGAAATACTGACTTCACCCCTGTATAGACTCCTACTGACTCAGAATGAGTAATGATTGAGTCACTGGGAGTCTATACAGAGTTGGGGTCAGAATCCCATCCATCCATCCATCATCTTCCGCTTTATCCTCTATTAGGGTTGCAGGAGGTTTCTCATGCCCATCCAGGGGAGAACTTTTTGGGCGCTGGGCAGATGCACCCAGGACAGGATGCCAATCTATCGCTGGACACACACTCACACACACAGACATACTCTATATGGGGCAATTTGAAGAACTCAATTGACTTGATCCATGTTTTTGGACTGTGGGAGAAAACCGGAGAACCCGGAGGAAACCCACGTGGACACGGGGAGAACATGCAAACTCCACCCAGATGGGGATTCCAACCAGGAATCCCTAGCGCTGAGAGGAGAACATGCTAAACCACTAAGCCAACGTGCCGCCCAAGTCAGAATCCCAGTAACTCAGAATCATTACTGAACCCAACTCTATGTAGACTCTTAGTAACCAAGAATCGTTACTTCTATTGACTCCATACTGACTCAGACTTCATATTAACTCCTAACAACTCAGACTATGGAGTCAGATTCAGTACTGATTCTGACTCTGTCCTGAATCCTAAGGAGTCATATTCCACAGTTACTTTAATTTCAAACGGACTCCAACTTTGGGACGACTTCACATTGACTGAGAACCAAACTGACTCAGGATCCGTACTGACTCAGTCGCTTGCTTTTTATTGTCATTATTAAAAGCTCATTATAAAACGTAATGAATAGATAATTTTGTAAAATCTGGTATATTCTCTGCGGCACGGTGGCTTAGTGGTTTAGCATGTTCTCCTCTCAGCACTATGGATTCCCGGTTCGAATCCTCATCTGGGTGGAGTTTCCGTGTCCGTGTGGGTTTCCTCTGGGTTCTCTAGTTTCCTCCCACAGTCAAAAAACATGGATCAAGTAAAGTGAATTCTCAAAATTGCCTCATATAGAGTGTGTGTGTGTGTGTGTGTGTGTGTGTGCCCAGCGATAGATTGGCGCCCTGTCCTGGGTGTATCTGCCCAGCGCCCAAAACGTTCTCCCCTGGATGGGCATGGGGACCCTCCCCGCAACCCTAATAGAGGATAAAGTGGAAGATAATGAATGAATGAATGAATGAATGGTATATTCTCGTAACACTTATGTAAAAGCCAAAGCGGGTGGAACGCTTTGAGGTATAACGATGCGATAGTTTGACACAAACGATATACACACACTGCTATTAATACTAATAAAGTAAAACATTACGACAAATATTTATCTATAGCCACAATGTTAAAGACGTATAATGACAAAATGTTATAACACCGCTGACGTCATATAATTCCATTCACGCTAAGACGCCACAGTGCTTTGTTCAAATTTAGCGGAACAATTTCGTTTCTCTAACGACGCCACGTTTAGTTGTTTGTAGCGACATCGTGTGCAGCTCACTCTCACCCAAACATTTGTGCTGAAGGTTTAACTTTTCTCGGATCCACTGCTCTGTTATGAGCAGACTCCCTGAGGCCGCCATGGTTTCAAACGGGTGTCACGCGCATGCGCATTTCACTGCATCGTCGCCAAGGGTGACTGCTTTGCTTCTCAGTCACCATCACGCGACAGTTTTTGCTTTGATTTAACAATTTATTGCAAAATGTTGCAATTTAATTCAATATGTTGTTGTTTTTAAATATTGCCTTAACGCAAATTCGATTCGTGTTAAAAGAGTTGAATGTACAAGACTCTTTCTCTATACAAACTATCAATAACATTATCTTCCGCTTAATCCTCTGCTAGGGTCGCGAAAGGGGGGTGGGGTCCCCATGCCCAACCAGGAGAGGGCACCAATCCATCACTGGGGGCACACTCACTCGCACAGACCCACTCTATATGGGGGAAATTTGGAGCATTCAATTGACCTTGATCCATGTTTTCATGGATGAGAAATCCGAGAACCCGAAGGAAACCCACATGGACACGGGGAGAACATGAAAACTGCCCCAAGATTGGGATTAGACCCGGGAATCCCTAGTGCTGAGAGGAGAGCATGCTAAGCACTAAGCCACCATGAGCATAAAATATGTAAAATTCATTCATACATTCATTATCTTCCGCTTATCCTCTATTAGGGTCGTGGTGGGGTTCCCCATGCCCATCCAGGGGAAAACGTCTCGGGCGCTGGGCAGACAGACCCAGGACAGGGCGCCAATCCATCGCTGGGCAAATATGTAAAATTAAATTACAATATCAATGTCATTCATTCATTTTCATTCATTATCTTCCGCTTTATCCTCTATTAGGGTCGCGGGGGGGGGGGGTTCCCCATGCCCATCCAGGGGAGAACGTTTGGGGCGCTGGGCAGATACACCCAGGACAGGGCGCCAATCTATCGCTGGGCGTCTTATACTTTACATTATATTATATTATATAACGCAAATTAGTTGCTATTTAGATTATTATTGATTTGATTCTAGTATCCGTAAAATATTCATTCATTCATTCATCTCCCGCTTTATCCTCTATTAGGGTTGCGGTGGGGTTCCCCATGCCCATCCAGGGGAAAACGTCTCGGGCGCTGGGCAGATAGACCCAGGACAGGGCGCCAATCCATCGCTGGGCACACACTCACTCACACAGGCACACTCTATATGGGGCTCAATTAACTTGATCCATGTTTTTGGACTGTGGGAGGAAACCGGAGAACCCGGAGGAAACCCACGCAGACACGGGGAGAACATGGAAACTCCACCCAGATGGGGATTCAAATCCCTAGCGTTGAGAGGCGAACGTGCTAACCACTATGCCACCGTGCCGCCCGTAAAATATTCAAATAGATTTATTTCAGATCGCTTCGAGTCGATTCGTGACTGAAGTGTTGAACCCAGTTGCGTCTGACTTTCTTTACTGCAATAATCACAGGATGCTCTTCAAAACAACTTTTTTTAGAAGTATCTGATTTGTATTTACTGTAATTTACAGCCACAGGAAAGATCGAGGCTCTTGCGCCTCCATAATCGGGCGGCGGTATAATAAACGAAGAGCTTTGCGCATGCGCGTGGCAGTCCCTCCCTGGGAAGCGCAGGCTGGTCGGAGGGAGCGCTCTCGGATGCGGACAGGTGACGGCGCGGATCTGCGGCTCCCTCACGCTGACGTTGCGGACAGAATCGCGGGGGTGAGGATGGCTGAGCATCGTGGATCGGACAGAAGGATGAAATGAGAGGAGAATGTGCGACAGGCCGATGGCTGCCGCGGTTCCTCACGGTGCGCATTCCGCCGGGGAGAAGGAGGATGCGGACGGGGACGGGGATGATCTGTCGCTGGAGCAAATTTTAGCCCTATACGATCAGCCGATCAACGAAGAGCAGGCATGGGCGGTGTGTTACCAGAGCTGCCGGGATCTCTCTAACCGACTGGTCTCGGGATCGAATCAGGCCAGCGTCGTCAGCGGTCCAGGAGACGTGCGGATTCGGAAAGACGGCACCGTCAGGTTACAGTGGCAACGATCTGCAGGTAAACACCGAGCACAAACACCGAGCAGCCATTCATCAGGGATGTTCCACAGATCTGTCTTTATTTCTCACAACAAGAGGCTCCTTTCTTATTGATACTGTTGTGATTGCCAGGCAGGGGGCCGATGTTTCGGCCATTAACCGTTTGATCCATTCGCACAGATTGTCATTAAATAATCCTGACACCGAGACACAGACATCGTGGAACCAGATTTTGAATTTAAGTCTGTCGTCATATTACAGAATAACAATAGAGATGCTATTAATTCAGGTCTAAAGTGCAATGTGCGAAATCAGTTGCCACGCAATAACTCGGGTTGCCAGTTTGAATTGATTCCCTCCTCTGTGTTTACATTTGAAAAATTAACCTTAGAAAACCTTTTTTTCTTTGTGGGCCTTTTCTATAAGAGGTTTAGAAATTATTTAGACAAGATTACAAATAATGTGTTTCCATTTGGGAAAAAAACACAGTACATTATTTATATATATATGCTTGTGTGTGTGTGTGAGTGAGAGAGAGAGAGAGAGAGAGAGTGAGAGAAAGAGAGAGACAAATTGTAGAAAAAATAGTTTAAAGTAATCCAGGATTGAGTGCAATAAAGTTAGTGTAGTCTAGCTGGCAGTGTCATTTTGAGGGTGCTATCTATTCCTTCATGTGCAAACTCAGGATACTCTATAGTTCAGTTTATATTATTTCTAATCCATATAGTTTCATGATGAAGGTAGGTCACCAGGCTGTTCGTCATCCACAGTTTACAAATCCATACAATGGAATGTGGAATAACTTTCTTTAATGTACCTATCAGCTTGTCAGAAATAAGACTAGAATACTGAGATAAGTAGTGGATTAAAAGATCTGGAACATATTTAATATACAATTTAAATTTCAAAATTCATAGGCAGATAATATGTAAGTAGCTGTAAAGCCTAAAGGATTAAATGCAGTGGATAAGCAGTATTGTACATCAGTTGATCACCAGGTGAATGACCGACTCAGTTTTAACAAATCCACTAAACATAACATTGATTTTAAAGGGGTGTCTGTGGAGAGCAGGGGCATCGCCATGTACTATGTGATCAATGAGAACTGCCTTGCCCCACATTTTACTTTTTGCCACTATCTAAGTGAAATCTGTTCTGAATAAAGTTGTTAATGTGTGTATGTGGATGCAGTTAGGTAATATTTTACTCTGTAGGTGGTCACATAGCTGAGGAGATTGCAAAGGATGAGGAACTAAAAATCCTGTAGATGTAAAGTGTGGGTGTCAAAATACTTTTGTTCATACATTGTATCATCAATTCTTTTATATGGTCTACCATAGTTCAAGTCTGTTGTGTAACACTGGGCTATAAATATGAAGGCTTGTCCTTAAAATCGTGAATCAAACCGACACCAATGGTTGCCAGATTGTAATTTATTATTTTCCTCTGTAGTTATACTTCTACAGCACTGCTCCAGTATTCCTCCATAACATATTCGTCATAAATCATATTGGAAGCAGATGCCACTATCTGGTCCTGAGCAAAATACAGAAATTATAAGGTTTTACAATAAGCGGGAAATATACAGGATAATAAAGTAGGGGATATATATACCTACATATAGTTTTCGTCCCTAAACATGTATGTTTACATATGGTCATTTAGCAGATGCCTTTATCCAAAGTGACTTACAAGGTGAGCACAGGGTTAATCACAACACCCCTGGAGCAATGAGGGTTAAGGGCCTTGCTCAAGGACCCACATTGGTAACTTCAGTGCATCTGGAATTTGAACCCCCAACCTTCAGATTGAAAGCCCAACACCTTAACCACTGAGCTACCAATCTCTCTATGTTTGTAATCAGCAACTCTACTGATTTATAGTAAAACCATGTGTGGGTTCCCATTCATGCTGCATTCCAATCTAATGTTTCAGAAATATCATGACATTTATCTCATTAGGCAGGGCTTTGCTTGGACAGACACTTTCCACTGACTGCTTTTGCAAACACACTAGTTTTTAGTCCTGTTTAAACACTGCCAGAATTTGAATGGTAATAAAATATATCCTTTTTAAACTCATTAAGTGCCTATTAGGTCATCGATAACCTTCTCTCGAAAGTTCAAACACTGTAGGTACACTTTCACACAGCTGTAGGCAAAGACAGAGGCTGCGGCATTTGTCAGGGCTAATGTCTCAGGTGTGTGTTTACATAGTGCGGCGGGACTGTTGACTTAATGTCTCACCTGGAGTGGCCCAACCTGCTGACTTGCTTTAGGGTCTGTATATGGGTGTGCCCCAAATCAATACACACTCGGAGATATGGTTTCCTCATTCTTCCGGATTAATACATTTGTCATTAAAGCGTTTTCTTGGAAGCAAAACCTAAAGTTACAGCTAATTCACCTTAAATCTATGTTTTTGGGTGGTGGAGAGAAACCGGAGAACCCGAGGAAACCCACGCAGACATGGGGAGGACATGAAAACTTTACCCAGATCGGGATTCAAACCTGGATCCCCAGCGCTGAGAGGCAAACGTTCCAATCACTACACCACCATGTCGTCCCAAAAAGCACAATGTAAATAGCATTTTTCAAAGAATCTTTAATTCCATTCCTCTGCTGCAGTTTAGAACCACATCTTTGTAGACGAACCGTATTAAGATTGTGTATTCATGTGTCAGGAAACACTACACCATCAGAAGCAGCTGCAGAAATAACTGCAGGTAACACGTTACCAGTCCATAGTGAACATTCACCTCATGGGAATAGCATATACACCCTGTTCTCAAGTAAGGAGACACTCTCAAGTGTTTTTCCGCCCAAACCAAACAGACAGCAGCTGCGCAATATGCTTATACGATATAAACAGATAACAGTGTTTAGAGGAGGAGCGATACAGGTGCTGAGGCATCTGAAACAATCTCACAGGGTTTTAATGTTGGAGACATATTTTTGAATCTGGAATTCTATCACGAATATGTTTCACAGGACATCATGGTCAGCTACAGGACATCATTAGAGGGCAATTTAGAGCAGCCAATTTACAGTGAATCCATATTTTGCACTGTGGGAGGAAACTGGAGAACCAGGAGGAACCCACGCAGACATGAAGAGAACATGAAAAATCAAGATTTAAACACGAAACACCAGATAATCCATCCATCCATTATCTTCCGCTTTATCCTATATTAGGGTCGCGGGGGGGTTCCCCATGCCCATCCAGGGGAGAACCTTTCGGGCGCTGGGCAGATACACCCAGTACAGGACGCCAATCTATCACTGGGCACACACCCACTCACACAAACACACTCTATTTGGGGAAATTTGGAGAACTCGATTGAATTGGTCCATGTTTTTAAACTGTGGGAGGAAACCACTAAGCCACCGTGCCGCCACACCAGATAATGATATATAAAATAATGTGTTTATGTAAAAATTTGTACAGATTTTATGGATGATCAGTACAGCACTCTGGATTGTTCCAAAGTTCTTTGTCATATTTCATAAGCTAGATTTTTGACCAGTATCTTGTTACTTATATAAACGCTTCATGCAGTCATACTCTTAAGTTTTATGAAATCCTCACCGTCTCTTTTTTTCCTGCAGGTAAAGAGCGCTCAGCATCCTCTGGGGTTACGGTGAGTGGAAGTGTCTTCTGTTTTTATTTGTTTGGAGTGGCCATGATGAAGATGCTGCATTTTTCATTGGGAGTGACAAAGGTGGAAAAGATTAGGAATTAGTTCTAGGGGTTTTAGAGGAAGGACGTTTAGAGACAAGGTTAGGGAGGTGAGACTGATGTGGTTTAGACATTACACAAAGTTCTCTGCAGATCATTCTGAAGTAAAAACACCTCAAGCTGGTGGCATTTATACACTTCTTATATTCATGCATGCATAATGTCCTTTAGTTAGCCCTGGTCTTTAATTCACAATGAGGCTTTTTATGATCTCAGCCATTGTGGAGGGCTTTCCTGCTGAGAAACTGTTCCTAGCAACATTTGGCGCTTTTTGGTCATAAATCTATATTCTGCAGCTCAGATTAAGCTCAGAAACCCACTTCAGTCCTTAGTGTAAAGGATGCCCTAGTTTTACCGTGCACCATTTAACAACACGACTCTCCTACAAGTTAAATATTGCACTAATAATTAATTAACAATGCAAGTTAATAATCACCCATCATGCGTGGAATGACCCCACTGCAGGAGGAGTGCAGCCTCGGAGTTCACTCCCACAGTCTGCATGGGGTTCCTCCCACATCCTAAAAGTACACAGGTCAACTGATTTGATTGAAATACTAAAAGGCTGCGGCACGGTGGCTTGGTGTTTAGCACGTTCGCCTCTCAGCACTAGGGATTCCCAGTTCAAATCCCCATCTGGGTGGAATTTCCATGTTCTCCCCGTGTCTGCGTGGGTTTCCTCCGGGTTCTCCGGTTTCCTCCCACAGTCCAAAAACATGGATCAAGTCAATCGAGTTCTCCAAATGCCCCATGTAGAGTGTGTCTGTGTGAGTGAGTGTGTGCCCAGCGATAGATTGGCGCCCTGTCCTGGGTCTATCTGCCCAGCGCCCGAGACGTTCTCCCCCGCGACCCTAATAATGAATAATGATAAATGAATGAATGAATGAATTCTTAAAGGCTCAAGATGTAAACGTACATGTGAATCTGTCCTGTGATAAATAAGCAACCTGTCCAGTGAGGTTCCTCGTCTTTTTCTATATGAATACCTGTTCTAGTTGCAGACTTGCATTGCATTTACTTAGAGCATGTAGAATTTAGAAGATGTTCTAGTTTTTAGAATCTTAAAAAGCTTTTAATCTTTTATAATGATGCCATGTAGTAACTATAATTGAGCATTAGGTTTTACTATCAGTTTTACAGTCATGCTATTGGGCCGTGGATCATTGCTTGACATGAAAAGACTTCCCGCATGCCAACCGCACGTTCACACAGCTGTGACTTGGCCCGTGTCCATTTCAGATGATGATGTGTCATTGGTGACTTCAAAGCACACACACACTAATCATGTGCACAAAATGTCCTTTCGTATTCAAGTGGTTGATGTGGTTGTGATGTGTTAAGTCGCCGAGAGGATCCTCCCCGTCAGAGGGCAGATATTTACCAAAGCAGGCTTTGTCCTGGTTGCCCTGGTAACAGTGTTGGCACAAAAACAAAAAGATGTCGTGATGCTGGATGACATCCACTGATTAAACAGGAAAGTGAAACTAAAATAGGGTGTGATTTTGAAATGGAGGGGAACACGTTGAATCATTGCACTTTGACAATTTAGAGACTGAAGAGATTGAATATTTAGTGCCCAATAGGGGTGGGTTGTTCATGCTCTCACTTCCATCAACATGGCATAAGCTCATTCATAAGTTCTCAATCCTCATCTGTGAGACAATACACACACATACACACACACACAGCTGATGAAGTAACAGACATGATGACATGCTTCAACATCCTCTCATCATATACAGCGGCGTTTTTACTGTTGTGCTGGTATTTAAGCTTATATCCTGATAATGTTATTTATCAATTGAATATTTTATCACTATGAACTAGTAAGGGCGGCACGGTGACTTAGTGGTTAGCATGTTCTCCTCTCAGCACTAGGGATTCCCGGTTCGCATCCCCATCTGGGTGGAGTTTCCATGTTTTCCCCGTGTCCGCGTGGGTTTTCTCCCGGTTCTCCAGTTTCCTCCCACAGTCCAAAAACATGGATCAAGTCAATTGAGTTCTCCAAATTGCCCCATATATATAATTGTGCCCAGCGATAGATTGGCGCCCTGTTCTGGGTGTATCTGCCCAGCGCCCAAAACGTTCTCCCCTGGATGGGCATGGGGAACCTCCCCGCGACCCTAATAGAGGATAAAGCGGAAGATAATGAATTAATGAATGAATATATATATATATATATATCCTTTTATAATTATTATTGTGTGTGTGCCGCAGGTGATCGAGTCTTTAGGCATAATGATATACAAGGCTCTGGACTATGGGCTAAAGGAAAATGAGGAGAGAGAGCTCAGCCCTCCACTTGAGCAGCTCATCGATCTCATGACCAACACGTCTGAGCCGAATTCGGACCCCTGCCCTGATGAAGGCTATGATGCCACTGAGGAAGAGGATGAGGAAGAGCTTAGCCATGGCAGTGGGATTCATCGCTACCGAGATGTTCTGAAGGTAAGAAGATGTAACTGGAGTTACAAATCACTCATCACATATTCACACTTACAAAGCATTTTACGTGTGAAACGATAAATTTAACAAATTCATTTTTGCAAATAAGTTTGAGATGTTTCAAATCAATAGATCATCTGCAGACGCAGAACAGCACAGATATGAATAGCGCTCTATTACATAACGTCCTGTTTCTCCCTCAATGAAAGAGCATCTTGCTGCTGCACTCATCCCAGTTCAGCTGAGGACAGCAGGCGGTCGGACAAAAGACGCACGTAAACATATTTGGCCTCAAACAAATACCATTAATGTCCGTATCTGGATTTAGTTATTTCTTACACAAGTGTAGCATTGAGGAAGGAAGCTGACTTCTGAATGTCTTAAAGCTCCTGGCGATCTCAGTCGGCCGTTTGGTTCACCTGCATTTATAAGTTGTGCGATATGAGAGTGAGTGAGTAACCTGGTGGGAGGAATGGCTGCGTGGAGGTGGAGGTGGAGGTGTAAGTGAAGCATGCTGGTGTGGTGCAGATCCGTTTTGCTGATAAGGTTAGAACAGATTCGCTGTTCGGCAGCCAGGTTGGCACTGAGCGTGAGTCATGTTTCCTTCTGTCCTTCTAAATGAAGTGAGCCGCACGGCTTTATGTGAATACACACACAACCTTCTTTTAATAGTTGTAATGATGTGCGTCTTCGACATCTGATAAGGATTTATATTATGAAAAGCAGATATTTTTCAGATATTATTGATTAGATGTTGGGGCACAGTGGTTTAGTGCTTTAGCACGTTCTCCTCTCAGCACTAGAGATTCCCGGTTCGATTCCCCATCTGGGTGGCATTTCCATGTTCTCCCCGTGTCTGCGTGGGTTTCCTCCAGGTTCTCAGGTTTCCTTCCACAGTCCAAAAACATGGATCACGTCAATTGAGTTTTCCAAATTGCCCCATATAGAGTGTGTGTTAGTGAGTGTGTGCCCAGCGATGGATTGGCACCCACTCCTGGGTGTATCTGCCCAGCGCCAGAAACGTTCTCCCCTGGATGGGCATGGGGAACCCCACCGCGACCCTAATATAGGATAAAGCGGGAGATAATGAATGAATGAATGAATGAATGATTAGATGTTTTACCGTTTACAATGATTTCGATCCATAGGGTCCTATTTTAGTGATCTTTAGTGAGCTTACAACCACGTGCCAGAAATGTACCCTCAAACTCCTCATTTTGCAAAGGCCACGCCCATCGAGGAGATATATTCATAAGCAGGGTTGCTATTTAAACAATGCAGGCAGAAGGCAGGAATACAGGCTGTTGGTGGGGTGGGTGTCAGATAGGAACGAGTGTCGTCACTGTTTTTAGAGGATTTAAGCTCAAACCCTATGAGTGACCCTATTATGATAAGGGTTTTAATGATGCACCTCATGATGTGTTTTTAAATGGTAATCAGTCTTTACAGACTTGTCAGCATGTCTTTGGAATGTGGTTTAGCTGCAAAGAGACGAACAAATTGAAATAAAATGTCATTAAAGCTCTTTGATGATGTAATGTGTATGCGTTTCAGTACTTTTGTCCATTCAGTGTACATGTTTATGCTTCCAGTAATAAGATTCCAGAGTTCATCTTGTTGCTCTGTTTCCACAGCTGTGCACATCACATCTCCCGAGTCCGGCCGATGCCCCCGATCACTACCAGGCGGTGTGTCGCGCACTTTACGCTGAAACCCTGGAGCTGCGGACATTTCTGGAAAAGATCCGAAGTGCTAAAGAGGTAAAGAGACAAAGGACTGTGTGTGGAGTTTAAACTACGAACTGTAAATGCATAATGAAGGTTAATTTGCAAACGGTTTTGAGCTCTTTGACTGTTTAAGCAGTCTCATAGACCGTTTGTGTGTCTGTGTGTGTGTGTGTGTGTGTGTGTGCGTGTGCGTGTGTGTGTGAAAGTGAATTTGTATGTAAGACGAGATGTTTTTATTCCATGTTTTGTCTCGTTCCCTTTGTTCCCACAGGGGTTTACTATTACTAGCTTTCATTGTCTGCCTGAACAAAAGTGCTCTGAAGAGACTCAGTTTTAAGTTCCGCCTCCATTATAAGAACCACTGAAGCTTTCAAATCCAAATGACGAACAAATAGAAAGAAGTGAGAAATAGAGCATCATAGAAATGTGTGTGATTTTTCATAACATGTTGAAGATATTAAATGTTATTAACTTAAAAATAGGCGGCACGGTGGCTTAGTGGTTTAGCACGTTCGCCTCTCAGCACTAGGAATTCCCAGTTCGAATCCCCATCTGGGTGGAGTTTCCATGTTCTTCCAGTGTCCCCATGTGGGTTTCCTCCGTGTTCTCTGGTTTCCTCCCACAGTCCAAAAACATGGATCAAGTCAATTGAATTCTCAAAATTGCCCCATATAGAGTGTGTCTGTGTGAGTGAGTGTGTGCCCAGCGATGGATTGGCGCCCTGTCCTGGGTGTATCTGCCCAGCGCCCGAAACGTTCTCCCCTGAATGGGCATGGGGAACCCCCCCGCGACCCTAATAGAGGATAAAGCAGAAGATAATGAATGAATGAATGAATGAACTTAAAAACAATGAATGACTTTAAACAGATGAACTGTAATAGAGGCCACACCTACCTGGACATTAACAGGCACTAAAGACATAGTAGCCACAGACGGAATTAATGGCTGTGTCAAACAGTAAGGGGGTTCATCAAAAGGTTATTTTAATAACAAAGGTTATCAGTGATTGAGGTTAGGGTTAGTGTTAGGGTTTGTTGGTGTCACACCCACCTTTTGAAACACCCATAAACTTTTAGAAATACCCCTACTGCATTCTGCAGTGAGTCACGACTCTGATTATTGGAAACACCATTAAGTAGCCAGAAATAATAATTTCACTTCGATTTTTCTGAGATTGCCTGCCACATAGGCCACACTTCCTTCATTGGCACTGATGGCATAGAGCTGGACCAATGAGCACAAGTCTCGTGCCTTCTTCTAATAGTCATTGGTCGAGAACACATCTTGTATGAAGAAGGTTCTGAACTTCTTTGCTTGTGATCGTGTGCTAAATGGATTCCTTTACCTGTTATTGGTCAGAACCTGCGGAAGATGGAGGGTGATACGGTGGATTCAGCCACAGACCTTAACGATCTTCAGAACGCAGACTGGGTAAGTACTTTCCCACTGAAATCCATGTTAACAGAGTATTAAACACAGTATTAACAGTGTGAAACATGCTTGTAAAGGAGGATCCATGATTAAGGCGGAGGCCAGTTTACACTCATTCATTCATTCATTATCTCCCGCTTATCCTCTATTAGGGTCACGGGGGGGTTCCCCATGCCCATCCAGGGGAGAACTTCTCGGGCGCTGGGCAGATAGACCCAGTACAGGGCGCCAATCCATCGCTGGGCACACACTCACTCACACAGACACACACTATAGGGGGAAATTTTGAGAATTCAATTAACTTGATCCATGTTTTTGGACTGTGGGAGGAAACCGGAGAACCCGGAGGAAACCCACGCAGACACGGGGAGAACATGGAAACTCCACCCAGATGGGGATTCGAACCGGGAAACCCTAGCACTGAGAGGGGAATGTGCTAACCACTAAGCCACCGTGCCGCTTACCCAGTTTACACTTAACCTTTAAAAATGAGTCTCTTCGTGGTCCAGGCTCGCTTCTGGGTGCAAGTGATGAGAGATCTGAGGACTGGAGTCAAGCTGAAGAAGGTGCAGGAGCGCCAGTACAACCCGCTGCCCATCGAGTTCCAACTGACCCCCTATGAGATGCTCATGGACGACATCCGTGCCAAACGTTACACACTGCGCAAGGTTATGGTAAGTACGGCAAACTGCAGGTTGTTTCTTAATAGGGCAAGGTAGCTCAGTGGTTAGAGCGTTGGGCTTTCAATCTGAAGGTTGGGGGTTCCAATCCCAGGCCCACTGAAGTTACCAGTGTGGGTCCTTAAGCAAGGCCCTTAACCCTCATTGCTCCAGGGATGTTGTGATTAACCCTCTGCTCACCTTGTAAGTCGCTTTGGATAAAAGTGTCCAATAAATGACCAAAATGTAAAAGTAAAAAAAAAATGTTAATACATTACACTGTAGTGGTCGATATAACACTGCCAAACCCGGAGAAGAACCCCACGGACACAGGGAGAGCGTGGAAACTCCACCCAGATTAGGATTTAAACTAACCACTACACCACCCATCAGCTCCATAATCTAACCTGCTTATTCTAATTACGACTGCAGGGAGAGCCTTTCCCAGCATTCAATGGGTAAAGGTGGGGCAACACCATGTATGGGTTGCCAGTCCATGAGATGCACAGACAACATGAACACACATTCAAACCTAAAGAGAAATTCAGCTCCATTTTACTGAAATATTTTTGGGCTGTGATGAACCAGAGCTCCCCCTGTATGGAGAACCCAGAAAGAATGCGAAAAATACCTCTGCACAGAACCTGGTGATGGCATTAGGCGTTAGATGGCCTTGTGCCATGCTGCTATAATTCATTAATGGTACCAAATTGTTATACACAATAGCACAGCTTTATTACTGTTATTGTTTGTTGCTGTTAAACTTAATCTGTTTATGAACCACTTTATGTGTAAATTAAATTGATTACCTTTAATGTATTGATAATTAATTATATATCTAAATAGAACACTCTGCATTCTTCAGGTAAATGGAGACATCCCACCACGGTTAAAAAAGAGTGCACACGAGGTCATTCTGGATTTTATTAGGTCCCGACCTCCACTCAATCCTGTAAGTATCCTCACACACTGTGGACACACACACACACACACACACACACACACACTGTGGACACACACACACATACACACACACGCAAAAAACAAGAAAAGAATTTCTATTGAAATATTAAAAATATTTTTATTATATTCATTCATTCATTCATTCATTCATTATCTTCCGCTTTATCCTCTATTAGGGTCGCGGTGGGGTTCCCCATGCCCATCCAGGGGAGAACATTTCGGGCGCTGGGCAGATACACCCAGGACAGGACGCCAATCCATCGCTGGGCACACACTCACTCACACAGACACACACTATATGGGGCAATTTGGAGAACTCAATTGACGTGATCCATGTTTTTGGACTGTGGGAGGAAACCGGAGAACCCGGAGGAAACCCACGCAGACACGGGGAGAACATGGAAACTCCGGGAATCCCTATTGCTGAGAGGAGAACATGCTAAACCACTAAGCCACTGTGCTGCTGATTATATTTAGTGCATCATATCTATGATTACAGTATCTCTGAATTCCCCAATATATTCACTTTATTCCTTATTTTCTGTTTAATTTTCTGATTGGCCTCATGCAGAACAGCCAGAAGGAGCCAAAGGGCCAGTGGTGGCCCCTGGGCCGTAAAGGGTCTGTTTAAGATCCTTAATAGATTCCCTTTGAAATGGAAACTGTTCCTGTACTCGCAGAACCCAAGATGCTGTTTAATACCAGGTTTAAACAGGATTGATTTTTTGGATGTGTCTCTGTGTGTACAGGTGGCTGCCCGTAAGCTGAAACCTCAGGTAGAACGACCGCCAAGTCTACACGAGCGGATCCTGGAGGAGATCAAATCAGAGCGAAAGCTCCGTCCAGTGTCCCCTGACCAGATTCGCAGAAGCAAATTTGGTGAGACGATAACTACCCCTTATTAAGTCTTAATCCACATGTTAATTTGGGGCATATGGCATTAAAAATAACTCAATGTACAGGAACAGTCAAAAGTTTGGACACCATAAAGATTTACCATAAACATGGACTTTGTAGTTCTACAATTCCAGACTGTAGTCCATCTGTTTGTGTTCTACAGTACATACTGTGTACACCCCCTTTACTCTGTTCGTTAATGGACAGAACCCCAATAGTACCACCACAGAGCAGGGATTATTTGGTGGGTGCATTATTCCTATCCCAGCTGTTTCGATGAGGAGTTTAAATGAAACCCCCTCCCTGCATCAGTGTCACTGCAGCGTGTCCAAACCTCTGACTGGTATTGTACATTTACTGAGCCTTCAGCCATATTGATCTGAGCCTCATCACCTCATCATGACTCCTCCCCCTCACCATTCCTCGCTCATGTACAGAGGAGTGTCAGGAAGCTGCAGTGGGAGCACTTCTGTGAAGGTTCATGTTTCTGAGAAAAGGTTTAACCCTTGACTGTTTTGTCATTGCAGTAATTCGTCCGCTTAGCATGTCTCAGAGTTTTGACTCCTCAGGTAACGGCGTGTTTCGTCCTGCTGTCTGTGTCGTGGTTTCGGCTTGTTTGGTTCATCTGTCATTTCATTCCATGCCTCTGTCTCCAACAGTGTCACCCGATTAAGACAATTAAGACAATTTTTTGTATTCGGCTCGATTAAAAAGACCTTCGATGATTATTACACATTTAAAGAGGTTCATTCTTATTAACTCATGTTTAATAAGAAATGCATTTACATTTCATTACATGAAAACATTTTGCAGAAGCTTTTATCTAAAGTGAAAACACAGAGGGCCCCATGTCAGTGATCTACAGGCGAGCCGTCCACAGCGCGCTGCACATTTAGGGTGTGTTTGTGTCTTTGGCATCATAACAATGGAAAAAGCGGCTCAAAATGGTTAAAACTCGTACACATTCTCTTATTTATTGCTGTGTTTTAAGCATAAAATGCAATAAACCATTCAGTGTGTCACGTTTAGGAACCAAGTGCGCTCTAACTTTGGCAGATTGCTATTTTAACGGCGTAGTGCTACCATCCATCTATCCACCATCCTTCGCTTAATACTTTACTAGGGTCGCGGTGGGGGGTGGGGGGGGTACCCTGCGCCCATTCAGAGAACATGGACATGGAGACTCCACCCAGAATGGAATTTGAATCTGGATTGAGGCGGATGTGCTAACCACAACATCCACTGTGCCGTCCACAGTGCAACCATCCATCCATCCATTATCTTCTGCTTTATCCCATATCAGGGTCGCAGGGGGGTTCCCCATGCCCATCCAGGGGAGGATGTTTCAGGCGCTGGGCAGATACACCCAGGACAGGGCGCCAATCTATCGCTGGACACACACTCACTTACACAGACACACACTATATGGGGCAATTTGGAGAATACAACTGACTTGCTTCATGTTTTTGGACTGTGGGAGGAAACCGGAGAACCAGGAGGAAACCCACACGGACACGGGGAGAACCTTGTCTGTTTCTTTTGAGGTGTTTCCTTGTCTGTTTCTGTTGAGGTGTGACCGGCTTCCTGGAAATCTTCATCCATGGCTCTGCCGACGAACACTGGATGGAACCTGAATATTAATTGGACTGTCGGTCCTGCAGGACGCCCCCTAATGGACTCACATATAGTTTTCCAGTTTTTAGTGTTTCCATTTGTTAAATGTCTCTACATGGCTGTCCTACATTGTTGTTGCTGCCTGGCTGCTCAAGGAGGATGAGTCCCCCACTGAGTCTTGGTCCTCCCAAGGTTTCTTCCTTGAATAACAACATATCAGGGAGTTTTTTCTTGCCACTGTCGCTTCGGCTTGCTCTTTGGGGGTTTAAAGGCTTTTCATTCCGTAAAGCTGCTTTGTGACAATGTACTGTTGTAAAAAGCGCTATAGAAATAAATAACTTAACTCAACTTAACTTAACTTAACTTAACATGGAAACTCCACCCAGATGGGAATTCGAACCAGGAATCCCTAGTGCTGAGAGGAGAACGTGCTAAACCACAACGCCACCGTGCCGCCCGCAGTGCAACCAATTATGCGTAAATTAACAGGAAACAAATTCACGAGCTTTCTGCTCTTTTGTAATCAGACAAACGTGATGTTAATCCAGATATTTAAAAATCTGTCCAAGCTTAAGACTCAGATAAACAATGCTTGTGTGTGTGTGTGTGTGTGTGTGTGTGTGTGTGTGTGTGTGTGTGTGTGTGTACAACCTGCTGTCATCCAAGTTTCATGAACCCACCCCCTTCCTCTCACAACCGCAGTCTTGTATCCATACACTGTTCTCTTTTCATTTCTCTGATGGCACCATCCTTTCTGCAGATGTTTCCACCTCCGATACGGCACGAAAGGCATGCAGCTCTCTCTCTCTGGCCAGTGGCTCCTCCCTTCAGCAAAACGGCACCAGCGGCGCCCAGAGGAAAAGACTTCACGCTCCGACTCTCGCTGAACTGGACACCTCAGACTCAGACGTAAATAAATTATAGATAATTCATTAATACAACGTGACACCAGTGCCTGACCTCACACATGCTTATTCGCCTAAATGCTCAACTATCACACACACTGCATGTTTAAGAGGTGACCTCTGATATTTTCCTGCAGGACGAAACATTAGGTCGCCGGTCCGTCAGCAGCACCAGCCTCTCCACGCCCATGGTGGACGACACATCACCAGAGTCCACAGTGGGAAAGAAGAGTAAGTCGCAACCTCGGCACGACACACATGACCTACACCTACCACCTACAGAGTGGAATTCCCACACACAGTCTTTCCAGAGAAGTGGAAGCTGTTATAGTTGCAAAGAGAAAGCAACGTTGGGTGTAATGTGCGGGTGTCCAAATACTTTCGACCATATAATGTATGTCCAGTAACTTTATGGATGTAAAAAGACGGCCACAAACTTTTGGTGATAAAGTAGTTTTTCTTTGCTTGTGATCATGTGCATTGACCCCACCTCTTCCTTTTTAGCTCCACCCATGTTCTTGCCCATCTCGTCCACCCCTCAGCCGGACCGAAAGCAGCCAGCGCAGAGGAGGCATTCGATAGAGAAAGAGACCCCCACCAACGTCCGTCAGTTCATGCCTCCATCCAGACAGAGCTCCAGATCTTTAGTTAGTCACCCTTCACTTACTGCACTCTAGTGGCCACCACCTGGTGCACCTGTGGATGTTTAAAAATTAGTTTGGACACGCCCCCTTCTTGCTCCAATCTACTTACCATATAGATGAACTTTATAGTTCTACAATTACAGACTGTAGTCCATCTGTGTTCTTTGTTGTTGTTAGTCCCCTGTTGGTTCTCTGTTCTCTATTGGTCAGGAGCATCACAGAACAGATATCATTTAGGTGGTGGATTGTTTTTTTGTCAGTTCTGCAGTGACAATGTTCTGTGGTGGTACTATTAGAGTTCTGACCAGTAGAGAACAGAGTACACGGTATGTCCTGTAGAGCACAAACTGATGGACTACAGTCTGGAATTGTAGAACTACAAAGTCCATCTTTACATTCAGTGGAACTGAGAACGTGGAGCAGAATGGAGTGTCCAAATTTTTGACATGTACTGTAAGCTCTTATGAAGTGCTGCCTTTTAATCTTAACTGTGTTGTGATTGGTCAGGAGGAGTTCTGCTTCCCGGTGGAGTGTTTGTCTCTGACGGTGGAGGAAGTCATGCACATTCGCCAGGTTCTGGTCAAAGCCGAGTTGGAAAAGTTTCAGCAGTACAAAGAAGTTTATAACGCTCTGAAGAAAGGAAAGGTAGCAAGGGGAGGGGGGGGGTGTAATGAAGGGAGGAAGAGTGGGTCACATATTTCTTTTTAGTTTTCTCTCTGGTTTCTCACCCGATTTGGTATTAGGTTGTAGAACGTTGCTTATTTTATACAGATTTTAATAGATTTATATCAAAGTAAGGGGCACGGTGTCTTAGTGGTTTAGCATGTTCTCCTCTCAGCGCTATGGATTCCCAGTTCGAATCTCATTTTGGGTAGAGTTTTCATGTTCTCCCCGTGTCCGCATGGGTTTCCTCTGGGTTCTCAAGTTTCCTCCCAGAGTCCAAAAACAAGGATTAAGGTCAATTGAATTCTTCAAATTGCCCCATGTAGAGTGTGTTTGTGTGAGTGAGTGTGTGCCCTGTGATGGATTGGTGCCCGGTCCTGGGTGTATCTGCCCAGCGCCCAAAACATTCTTCCCTGGATGGGCATGGGGACCCCCCTCCACGACCCGAATAGAGGATAAAGCGGAAGATAATGAATGAATGAATTCTCCAAATTGCCCCATATAGAGTGTGTTTGTCTGTGTGTTTGTGTGAGTGAGTGTGTGCCCAGCGATAGATTGCCCCCTGTCCTGGGTCTATCTGCCCAGCGCCCGAGACGTTCTCCCCTGGATGGGCATGGGGAACCCCACCGCGACCCTAATACAGGATAAGCGGAAGATAATGAATAAATGAATGAATGAATGAATGAATATATCAAAGTAGAGATGATGTTGATCTTTGGTAACTCATGTTGATCTTTGGTAATGCTCCTCAGCTCTGCTTCTGCTGTCGAACCAAAAGGTTCTCCATCTTTACCTGGTCTTACACCTGCCAGTTCTGCAAACGGTAAGTACAATTACAATATAAAAAAAGCTTTTATTCCCTTTAAATCCCTTTTAACGGCATCATGTCCCCGTCTGTCTCCCTGCAGGCCCGTGTGTTCACAGTGCTGTAAGAAGGTCAGTGTCTGGGATTTCTCATTCTAATAAAGTAAAGTCATGATGCCTACGACTGCAGACTTGTAGCATCATTTCTAATAAAGCATTGCCATTGTTTCAGGCTTTAACCCTTTAGTGAGAGATTATGTTCTGACTCCTCTGGGTTTTTCTTATATGTACAGATCCGGTTGCCTTCTAAACCATTTGGGACGCTGCCCATTTACTCATTAGGACCGTCGACGTCCACACTGTCACGGGATAAATCAGACAAGGCCGGCACTAGCCATCGACGACCCAGTCTGCATCGCACAATGAGCAGGTAAAGAGATGTTGGGGGGGTAGTCGGGGGATTAGCACGCTCACCTCTCATTGCCGGGGATTCAGGTTCGAATTCCGAAATGGGTGGAGTTTGCATGTTCTCCCCGTGTCTGTGAGGGTTCTCCATTTTCTTCCCATGGATTCTATACGTGGATTAAAGGTGAATTGGCTGCTCTAAACTGCCCCCTAATAAAATCAAAATTGACCCATATAGTGTATGTAAGTTTGTGTGGACAGAACTACTTACATCCCATTTAGCATCCAGTTCTCCAGTAGAGGAGATTGGACACAGAACTGTCCTGTACACACTGATACTCTCCATACTGTTACAGATCAGACATGTGTCTGAATTTACAGTGAATTCCGATCATCAGCATCATCATCATCATCATCATCTGTTAATCACATACAACGGTGGCTTAATCTTTACCTCTCCCTCCATCTCTCTCTCTCTCACAGACTGTCCAAGTCGACGCGTCAGTCTTCGTCGTCGTCCTCGAAGGAAGACCCCGAGCTCCCCAGGGAGCTGACAGAGGACTGGAGCACTATGGAGATATGTGTGGACTGCAAGAGGTTCATCTCGGAGATCATCTCATCCAGCAAGCACAGCATGTCGCTGGCCAACAAACGCAGCCGGATGAAGCGCAAGACGCACTCGTTCATCACCGTGACCCCCAGCGACGGAGACTACAGGCCCTCGGAAAGAACCATTCACGAGATCTGACGCCTCTCAGAAGCACCCGTTCGGGCCGCAGCTTACAAACCTTACTGCCATGTTAAGTTCCGTCCAAACGGAGGACTGTGCACAGCAGCCATTCACAGCTCTGATCTCAGCACATACAGAACCAGGTTCCGACTTCATTGGGATTCCCGTTTCCTCCAGGCTCCTCTCTCACTTATCAATGTATCATACAGTGTCAAGAGGAGTGTGATGGTGGGGGTTGGGGGTGCTCCATTCCCACCTTTATGCATGAGATCACAGATCACTAGAGACCTGGGAGAGATGGTTCCACCCTTATTTGAGGCCCAGCCCATTTATTTGTTTCCTTTACGCTACTGCATCATCGGAAGTCAAAACTGTTGATCGCCACCATCTAGAGTCCTATAGATGTTTTATCATAAGGAGTGAAATCAGCGGGGAACCATCTGAAGCACACATGACTACGAGTGAATGTAATGTGGTGCTCATCTCAGATCAGACACGAGGGCCGTTTCGTTCGGAGGAGCCGTGTAAATATCTCTATTGCGTCAGGTGTAAATCAAACTGTATTTTTATATGAATCGCGTATCGTGCTGTTCATCCAATGATGTTAAGATGCCTTGTTGTTGCCCCGTCTGGTAGCCCTAATTACTCCAACAGTGGATGTGTAATGGATATGTAGATCTGTAAGGCCTCTCAGTCTGGGGTGGACACATGTCTTCAGATCATATTCAACAACAGTGCTGTCCTATTTGTGGCAGTAGTTTGGGGAAGGCCCTGGTCTGATTTAATAATGAGCTTTAAGCTTGCACTGACCTCCAGGATTCAAACGTTGATTCCAAAACAGACAACTATTTAAAAACCTGAATAAGCTCATAGATGTTCCCTACAATCACTAAGAATCCTCTGTTTAAAGAAGTGAAAGGTATCAATAGACATAAGTGATAAATATTAGAGGTGGTGTGGTGTCCAGTAAGATCAGATAGATGAGGTGTGATGGTTGAGATGCTGTAGCGACATCTGTGTTGGATCTGTGTTACTGCAGGGAATTCAGCCGAGGAAAATGCAGTTTGTTTAGTTAACAGCAGCGTAAAAGCTGAGCTGGGTTCGAAGCCATCCACCAACTTTAGGTACTAGCTACGATCTAGTGAGTACTGCTTAACTGGTTATGCAGTAGGCTTTTCATAAAAGTGACTGTGTAGTGCCCATGCAACCTTGGCTGCATTATGTCTGCCTTATTACAAGAGGTTACTGTAAAATTTAATGTTGGACATAATTATTATTTTTATGTTTATTTCTGTGGATGTGTTTTATTTACACATGTAAACAGCTCAATCCTCACTTGATGCCTAATACACATTCAGACATACTGTACTACCCATTCAACCCTACAATTTTTTGCCTACAAGATACATAGTAGGCAGTGTGTGTGATTTTGGACGCAGCCAATGACTCCATGTTAAACAGCTGGATGTCTTACACTGATCCCCATCTTAAGAAAAAAAAATCCTTTATTGATTATCTATGGGGTGGCTTAGTGGTTAGCACATTCGCCTCTCAGCGCTAGGGATTCCCGGTTCGAATCCCCATCTGGGTGGAGTTTCCATGTTCTCCCTGTGTCTGCGTGGGTTTCCTCCGGGTTCCTCCCACAGTCCAAAAACATGGATCAAGTTAATTGAATTCTCAAAATTGCCCAATTTAGAGTGTGTCTGTGTAAGTAAGTGTGTGCCCAGCGATGGATTGGCGCCCTGTCCTGGGTCTATCTGCCCAGCGCCCGAGACGTTCTCCCCTGGATGGGCATGGGGAACCCCACCGCGACCCTAATAGAGGATAAGCGGAAGATAATGAATGAATGAATGATTATCTATGATGACTAACCACTGTGGCTAGTGGTTAGTCATCATAGATAACGCCTTTTTTCTTCGCAAACTAACCACCTGCAGCTTGAACAACTGCCCAGAACTGTAAATCAGACAAGGACCACTACTACTGAGGCGAAGCACAACACATTTACAACCCATCGTCCAGATCGCCAAATAAAGTACCGTATTCGGAGCAGTTCATTGTGCCAAGGCTTAAAGATCGCGACGGCTTTGTGCCACAACGAACGGGCAGATATCCCAGAAGACTTTCCAAATCCTGCTATGGTGCATGAGCTCACCGTCGCATGAGGTCGGACCCAAAAGAAACAAGATGGGTGCAAAAAAAAAAAAAAAATGCATGTCCATATTCCGTGATTGTACACTTGAGTTTGTGGTCGTAATTATTTTCATTTCCCGACATGTGGCTGTAATAAAAAGAATGCAATATGAAAAATAAACAGTTTCGAGTTGTTTGAACTGTTGAGCTATCACGGCCTTACAGATGAGTTATTCAGTATTCAAGTATTTTATTTGTCAGTTTGTCAGACAGAGTTATTCACTCTCTGCGCAGAAATAAGGTGGATGTGTCAAGTTGGAGGAGTTTAAAACCCCTGTGTCACTTCTGTGTGTGTGATCCACTCACACCAACTCAACACATGATCACAAAGTTAGTCTCACTGCAGTGCTGAAAATGATCCATCACCCAAATTGTACCTGATTTGTGGTGGTCCTGATCATTAGAAAAACATGGACCACAGTAAACGTGAATGTAAAGGTGATTAAGTAAACAATAATTCATCCATCCATTATCTTCCGCTTTATCCTCTATTAGGGTCGCAGTGGGGTTCCCCATGCCCATCCAGGGGAGAACGTCTCGGGCGCTGGGCAGATAGACCCAGGACAGGGTGCCAACTTATCGCTGGGCAAACACTCACTCACACAGACACACTCTACATGGGGCAGTTTTGAGAATTCAATTGACTTGATCCATGTTTTTGGACTGTGGGAGGAAACCGGAGAACCCGGAGGAAACCCACGCGGACACGGGGAGAACATGGAAACTCCAGCCAGATGGGGATTCGAACCGGGAATCCCTAGAGCTGAGAGGAGAACGTGCTAAACCACTAAGCCATCGTGCCGCCGTAAACAATAATTGCTAAACCTAGTAAAGTGATCATTAAGTGTTTCCCATTTAATCCCAATCCCATCAGTAATCCCTGGTTAAATGATGGGACCTCTGCACCAGTCGTCCACATATACATAAGATTTTATTAACACCAAATGTACAGAACACATTGTAATACAGCCGGTTCCTCAGTGTGGAACTCAAACACAGACAGTAAAGACACTGAAGTCCTCACAACTAAATATCTAATACAGAACCTACCACAGTGCACAGTGGAATGACAATGATTTTAAAATCCAGATTCACTTAATTTATATAGAATAACGAACCCATTCACTGCAAAACACAGAAATGATCCCTAAAAAAAAAAAACCCTGTAAACATGGTGAGGGTTGCACTTACACACAGCGGAGTAAGCAGCTGACGAGAGAGGTACTCTCTTTAGAAATGAGCATGCCACATGGAGCAAGAGAGAGAGAGAGAGAGAGAGACACTAAAATGGACACGGTGATTGCAGGAAAGGTCAGTATATAGAACTCTGAAACATCTCATACTTATACACAAGGACAGAAAAAGCAGGGGCTGAGCCGCGGCCTGGATTATTTGAAGTCCAGGAGGTTGCAGTCGATTTTGTAGTAGACGTAGGGGTAATACTCCTGCTGACTCAGGTTCAGTCCTGGAATGTCCATAGCTGATTGCTACACGGGGCAAAAAAGGAAAATTCCATCAGATTTATTTAAACTCTATGTATTATATATGTATATATATATCTTCCTCTGGATAAATAAAGTAGGTTTAATTCAAAGGTTTAAGTTTTTTTTAATGGAATCTGTTTATACACACAAATCAAGAGTTTGGACAAACCCCCTTGTTATTCTATTTTTTGGGGCAATCATAGGCATTTGCCTTGCAACCTTAAAGTCCCTGGTTCGATACCCAGTCCCAGCTAACCCACTCCCGGCAGGGCACCTAACCCCAATTGTTCCCTGGGCGTGTGTACAGGACTGCCCATAGCTCTAGGCACGTGTTCTCACTTCACCAGTGTGTGTGTGTGTATATATATAAAAGTGATCTGATCTTATAAATGTAAAAGTTAAAACAGAAATAAGCAGGTGTATATAATCAAGTGGCCAGCGAGTTGGTGAACTAGTCAAACTCACGTCAATGATGGCTGCGGCACTGCTGTCGAGGTGTTTGTAGAGCTCGTAAAGAACCTCCCTCAGCTTCTTCATGTTCTTTTTATTGGGCTGCAGCAGCATGGCCTGGAAATTCACGGGTAAGCCATACCTGTGGAGGACCATAACACACATGACACACAGCAATCCCGCAAAATATGATGGGTTTTATAGCAAGAAAATCGTTATTGTCAGGTGGATTGATCAGATAATCAGATATTTTTTTCTGTACTTTGTTTTCTGCACATCACACAATCATAGCCGTAATACTAATATTCATTCATTCATTAGCTTCCGCTTTATCCTCTATTAGGGTCGCGGGGGGGGTTCCCCATGCCCATCCAGAGGAGAACATCTCGGATGCTGGGCAGATACACCCAGGACAGGACGCCAATCTATCACTGGGAACACACTCACACATACACACTCTACATGGGGCAATTTTGACAATTCAATTGACTTGATCCATGTTTTTGGACTGTGGGAGGAAACCCATGCAAAAACGGGGAGAACATGGAAACTCCACCCAGATGGGGATTCGAACCGGGAATCCCCAGCGCCTCTCAGGCGAATGTGCTAACCACTAAGCCACCGTGCCGCCCTTTTATTAGGGTTGCGGTGGGGTTCCCCATGCCCATCTAGGGGAGAACGTTTCAGGCGCTGGGCAGATACACCCAGGACAGGGCGCCAATCTATCGCTGGGCACACACTCACTCACACAGACACACTCTATATGGGGCAATTTTGAGAATTTAATTGACTTGCTCCATGTTTTTGGATTGTGGGAGGAAACCGGAGAACCCGGAAGAAACCCACGCAGAAAATCCACCAAGATGGGGATTCGAACCGGGAATCCCTAGCACTGAGAGGCGAACGTGCTAAACCACTAAGCCACCGTGCCGCCTAATACTAATATTAAAAAAAATATATATATTTATAAAAAAAATAATAAATGCACCTTAATACAGACTCTACAAACACTCTCAGTGCCTTTATGTGAATCCAAGCAATGAAGGCCTCGCTGAAGTTCACCTTCAGCCATCGCACTAAAGGACCCTGAAAGACAAACAATAAAATAAACATTGATGTTAATGCAATGATACAGAGCGACCACACCCCACAGGATTATCTCATTAGGATGGGGAGTCATTTTGCAAACAGGTTTCAAAGTTCCACACTGACATAAGTACAGGATCAAAAAAAAAAAAAAAAAAGTCTCACAAACTGCTTCTTCTTATCGGTGGACAACCTCGTCATCTCCTCTTTATCCGCCTTCATTTCCTCCTCGTTATACTGAAAGTCTCGCACAACAAACCTGCGAGCAGCATGGAAACATTTATAAAGACTTTAATTTTAAAAACATGGAGTCTCTCCATCAGCCAAATCTGGATCGAATTAAAGAACAACTGCAAATAACATACATATGGGGCATGGAAATTTAAAGTAGTTATTTTAAGCGCCAGGGATCCTGGTCCGGGATCCAGGAATTGGCTGATTCTGATTCAAGGCGAATTGGCTGCTCTAAAATGCCCCTATATAGTAAAACACCCAAGTTGCTTCCAAATACAGAACAAGCTTTGCTTTACTTGTTCTCTCTGGCTTGGTGTCTGAAGTCGTCGATGGCTTTGCGGAAAAGCGTGACACTGAACAGCCCGCTGTCCTGATCCTCAAACAGCAAACTGTGGAGAGACCAAGACAAGCACAGCAGCCATTACACTTAGGGGACATAACACAGAATGTACTGTTTCATTCTGTAAAGCTGCTTTGTGACAAAGTACAGTTGTAAAAAGCGCTATATAAATAAATAACTTTTCATTCATTCATTATCTCCCGCTTTATCCTCTATTAGGGTCGCGGTGGGGTTCCCCATGCTTATCCAGGGGAGAACGTTTCGGGCACTGGGCAGAAACACCCAGGACAGGACTCCAATCCATCGCTGGGCACACACTCACTCACACTGACACACTCTATATGGGGCAATTTTGAGAATTCAATTAACGTAATCCATGTTTTTGGACTGTGGGAGGAAACCGGAGAACCCGGAGGAAACCCACGCAGACACGGGGAGAACATGGAAACTTCACCCAGATGGGGATTCAAACCGGGAATCCCTAGCGCTGAGAGGTGAACGTGCTAACCACTAAGCCACCATGCCGCCTGAACTTGAACTTAATCTACGGTATTTAGGTAAATATTATATAAACTGTCTCATAACAGGCGTGCCTCATAACGGTGGCTTAGTGGTTTAGCATGTTCTCCTCTCAGCACTAGGGATTCCCGGTTCGAATCCCCATCTGGGTGGAGTTTCCATGTTCTCCCCGTGTCAGCGTTGGTTTCCTCCAGGTTCTCCGGTTTCCTCCCACAGTCCAAAAACATGGATCAAGTCAATTGAGTTCTCCAAATTGCCCCATGTAGAGTGTGTCTGTGTGAGTGAGTGTGTGCCCAGAGATAGACTGGTACCCTGTCCTGGGTGTATCTGCCCAGCGCCCGAGACGTTCTCCCCTGGATGGGCATGGGGAACCGCCCCGCGACCCTAATAGAGGATAAAGCGGAAGATAATGGATGAATTTCTCATAACAAAACATTAATAAAGCACAGATGAAGCATAGTTCTTACTTTGTGGATCTTGGCACTACCATTTCCGCGAGGGTCTCATACGTCTTCTGCCACTCTGCATAACTTGTCCTGGTGAAGAAACAGCCCTGGTTTAGATTGAAGAACCGTGACGTCCCTAGAAATAAAACACCATCCATCTACGCTTACTTGGGTACCACCACCAGCAGAGTAACAAGATACTCCGAGTCGAGCACAAAGTCCTCTTTCTTCACAATATCAGCCAGGCTGCGCGTCAGCAAGCTCCCCCTGATGATACACCACACTTTAAACTGAGCTGCATCAAACAGACCATGAATAAATAATAAGATGTGCTATTGTCATTTAATTTATTAGCCAATCATGACTTCTACACAGACACACACCCACATGCATGCGCGCACACACACACACACACACACACTTTAAGTTGTGATGTTAAAAAATACTCACGCATTCTTTCTCTCCAGGTTCTGCAAGTTTCCCTTTAGATTGTTGTAGGCTGAAGCTCGGGCCTTCAGATCGTTGTCGATCTGTGTTACTTGCTTTTGAACAGCAGGGGGAGACAGAAGTTATTAAAATACCAAGAATTCAAGCTCTACAGTTGAGAGGAGGTGATGGTGCCTAATCCAGTGCTCATCAGGTTTCAATGTTTTTTCAATGAAATAAACAAATGTAGATCATTGTGTTTGTTATTTTACTTTCCTTATAATCATCATTTACAGTAACAGTCAAAAGTTTGGACACGCCCAATACTAGATTCATTGTCCATTTTCTCCAATTACCATGCAAATGGACTTAATCCCTGCTCTGTGGTGGTACTATTGGGGTCCTGACCAATAGAGAACAGGGTATAGGGGACATACACAGGATGTACTGTAGAACATAAACAGATTTTACAGTGTGGAATTGTAGAACTGCAAAGTCCATTTTTACAGGAAGTGGAACTGAGAACATGGACAATAAGTGGAGCAGAAAGAAAGTGTGTCTTAACGTTTGACGGATACTGTACTATCAGAGTCTGGTCATGCCTCCATATACACATCATTAATGGGTTACAGAGAGACCTGCCTTAGATATAATTTCAGATATGTTCTTCAGGGACTGCTTGATGGGGTACTTGGCCATGTCCCACTGGAATCGGGTAATGTAGGTGATCAGATCCACTAAAACCAGCAGAGGGGGAATGTTAGATTAGGTCCAAAACCCTGAAACTGAAAGGTTCAGACACGGGACTCACCGCCGTTGGCCAGCAGATTCTCTTGAACTTTATCTCGGCTGTCCTCCAGCACATCGGCCATGTACTGCGCCACCTTCTTCACCACACTGCAAAGCCCATCAAACACATATCACACCTCGCTGAGACTGAGAACAACGCTCCGAAAACTCGCTCTACCAGCAGAGCCAAAAGCAACCAAAAAATCCAACAGAAACATAAAAAGAAGAAGGGAATATTTTTGACACATCCAAACTCATAATCTATAAAATGTTTTAATATTAAATATATTAAATTGGGCGGCCAGTGATGGATTGGCGCCCTGTCCTGGGTGTATCTGCCCAGCGAACGTAACGTTCTCCCCTGGATGGGCATGGGGAACCTCACCACGACCCTAATAGAGGATAAAGCGGGAGATAATGAATGAATGAAATTAGGCGGCACGGTGGCTTAGTGTTTAGCACGTTCGCCTCTCAGCACTAGGGATTCCCGGTTCAAATCCCCATCTGGGTGGTGTTTCCATGTTCTTCCCGTGTCCGCGTGGGTTTCCTCCGGGTTCTCCGGTTTCCTCCCACAGTCCAAAAACATGGATCAAGTCAATTGAGTTCTTCAAATTGCCCCATATAGAGTGTGTCTGTGTGAGTGAGTGTGTGCCCAGCGATAGATTGGCGCCCTGTTCTGGGTCTATCTGCCCAGCGTCCGAAACGTTCTCCCCTGGATGGGCATGGGAAACCCCCCCGCGACCCTAATATAGGATAAAGCGGAAGATAATGGATGGATGGATAAATATAGAGGGTAAACCCCAATATTTAGAAAAGAAAGAATTAAAAGGAAAAAGTAGATGCTGCAGATCTGAACAAAACAGAGCAGCTCTGCTGAATCTCATCCATTATCTTCCGCTTGTCCGGGGTTTAGGTCGCGGGGGCAGCAACCGAAGTAGTGAGGCCCAGACCTCTTTTGCCCCAGCCATCTCCACCAACTCGACTGGGCATTGCGATCCAAATCTAAACGAGTTCAGGTGATTATTAATAGAAACATGCTGTAAGTCACAGGTTTAAATATGACTGAGTAAAGAGACACTGGTGTGTCACCAAACTGGTAATAGGTCATTTTCACTGGAGACGGCAGGCATGGCATCAGTCAGAGAAATTCCTCAGAATGTTCCAAAAGCAAAAAAGATGAAAGCCCTGCGACTCGACCCTTCAGCACAAAGTCCGTGTTAAGTCATCACATCGATGCAAACGGCAGAATTCGCAGAACACAGACAGAAATAACCCGAGCGAAACTAAAGAGGGTATTTCAGATGAAAGTCTGTGTGACAGCAGTGAAGATTTGCACTGCAATGTTTTCCTGGAGAGTGAAGAGTTCCGGGGGGGCGAAAAAAAAAAAAAAAATCCCTTACCTCTCCACAAAAGAGTCTAGCTTGGCCAGCTCGTCCGACAGTCCCACTAAAACATCTAGCGTTCCAACCTGCAAGGGGACAGAGAGACCAGAGAGACACGGGCTTTGATCAGACAGCGGCATGACGGAGCTAAGCAAACACTGTCAGACTGTGTTTGATTAGGCAGCGATTTGGCCGGCGCCAGCTCTGACAAACCGGGCGAGTCGGCTAACTGCTCTTTTACACCGCAGAGGGGTCGACAAGGGCCTTCAAAAAACACAGAAAGTGTATTGTGAGAAAGATAAATCCTATAGATTGATTAGAGCCAAAATAAATGGTGCTACACCAAGATATATATATATATATATCCCCCCCCCCCCCCCCCCCCCCCCCCCCCCCCCCCCCCCCCCCCCCCCCCCCCCCCCCCCCCCCCCCCCCCCCCCCCCCCCCCCCCCCCCCCCCCCCCCCTGATGGATGTGGAGGCGTTCGCCTCTCAGCGTTAGGGATTCCCGGTTCGAATCCCCATCTGGGTGGAGTTTCCATGTTCTTCCCATGTCCGCATGGGTTTCCTCCGGGTTCTCCGGTTTCCTCCCACAGTCCAAAAACATGGATCAAGTTAATTGAGTTCTCCAAATTGCCCCATATAGAGTGTGTGTGTAAGTGAGTGTGTGCCCAGCGATAGATTGCCGCCCTGTCCTGGGTGTATCTGCCCAGTGCCTGAAACATTCTCCCCTGGATGGGCATGGGGAACCCCACCGTGACCCTAATAGAGGATAAAGCAGAAGATAATGAATAAATGAATAAATGAATGAATGATGGGTGTGTGACCTCATCACTGTGTGAGGTGCAGGACCACAGAGCTGCAATCATTTTGGTGGTGGATGATGGTGGTGTGTTCGTGCATGTCATTTAAACACACATTAAACACTGCTGTATTAAAACACCTCAGTGTCATTTCTGGACTAAGAATAATCCACCACCTGAAAATGTCCAGTCATCTGCATCCATCTGTATGCAGAATTCAATAATCACAAATGATAATGTGATCTAATTTGCTCTCAAGAAAAGTTATTTTAGAGCGTTATTAATAAATAAAGTTTAGGCTGAATGAGCGAGCCACGGAAAAACCGAGCCAGGCGTCTATCAAAGGATCAAAGCCAACTTCAGAGAATTTACAATTCTTTATGACCGGATTGGTTGATCTGAGCATGTGACAAGTTTACAAGCTGTAGACAAAGCAGGTCTGTATGTCTGTGTGACAGCGACGGAGAATCTAAAAACAGAGCCACACTAATTCTTGTTTTGAGTTTAAAGTTTGGGGGGGGGGCAGTTAAATGATTCTAAACTTAGACTTAAAATATGTGAAACGAAATACAAGGAAAAGCTTATCATAGCACAATTCTCTGTTCTGTATGCTGCGGGAGACTTTACACTGTGAATAAGTTTCTAATCAGCAGCAGGGACTGCGCAGTTGTTTAGGATCTGCAGACGGAACGCTGCTACAAATTACAAATACTAACAAAAGCAGAACCCGCAGCAGGAACTCAACTCAGGCCCTGATCGCACCTGAACTCTGTAATGCCAATCGCTTGTAGTTTTTTTTTTTATTGTTTGAATGCCGTAAGTCAAAATGTGAAAATAAACATGTAGTAAGATCGTCCAACAGGCTTTTATTTTAAGACATACAAAGAAATAGAGACTTCCAAAGGGTAACAGGGACCCCATAAAATTATACTTCATAGATGGTTGTGTTCTTCACAGTATTTTGCAAAAACCTGAGGCAGAAATTTAGGTTTAAAAAGTTGCATGCGCCTTTGAAAAGCTTGTGAAAAAACATCTCTACTATTAACATAAAATGTAAATGCTGGATTTACACAAAAGGAAATTCAATGATTCACATTTGAGTCAAAAGAAGAAGTGATGAATTCACTCAGACAGGAAATATTCTGAAATCTATAGCCATGAACACATTGTATATGTTTTTTTCAAAAAGGAAATCTAGAAGCTCATGTTAAAGGTATAGAGTGAATTTAACCTTAAGGTCTGGGATGTTGAACTTGTTATTAGTGGACAGGCTGTTGGTGCGAGTCGTGGCCACCATCAGTTTGTCCCACGTCTGTTGACAGGTCTTCTCTCCGGGAGCCGAGATCAACCAGAACTCCGTCATGGCTGCACACTGCTGAGACAGACACCTTCAAGTTGCTATGACTGCACATACACACACATATACATATATATATATATATATATATATATATATATATATATATATATATATATATATATATATATATATATATATATATACATATAAGCACATACTGTACAGATCTGGATGTCTGCACCAAGCTATTCTATTTGTGTTTAAAGACCAGCTCTTGTTGAGTGTATTACACAGCGGTGCATTTGTATATACATCTGTAACATGACAGTGTGATGGAGCATCATCTGAGAGGTGGATTCATGAAATCGGGTAAAGAGGTGCACCTGCTTGTCATCTGTGTCATCTGCTGTGCTGTGTTTATGTACATTTATACATTCATTCATTATCTTCCGCTTTATCCTCTATTAGGGTCGTGGGGGGGTTCCCCATGTCCATCCAAGGGAGAACATCTCGGGCGCTGGGCAAACACACCCAGGACAGGTGGGGCAATCTATCGCTGGGCACACACTCACTCACACAGACACACTCTATATTGGGCAATTTGGAGAACTCAATTGAATTTATCCATGTTTTTTGGACTGTGAGAGGAAACCGAAGAACCCAGAGGAAACCCAAGTGGACAGGGGGAGAACATGGAAACTCAACCCAGATGGGGATTCGAACCGGGAATCCCTAGTGCTGAGAGGAGAACATGCTAAACCACTAAGCCACCGTGCCGCCCGTGTTTATGTACATGTGTTTGATTATTTGAGTGAGGTTCCCACTCCCCATATTATCTGGGAATGAACGGCCACCATGGTCTTCGTTTAATAACATTTAAAAACTGTTTAAAGCTTTTCTTGTTTCCATCAAAGTTGACTTTAAAGTCAGTCAGAATGCAGTTCCAACACAGAAACAGCTCTGCTTGGAGGTTGACCGGTGGCTTTTTTGAAATCCCAAATTTAAACTCACAACTTTTTGGTATGTTCACAGCGATTCATGTCCTCAGAAGTCAGGGAGGAAAAAAATAACATGCTTCCTCTTGCACATCACATGATGAATCATGCTCTCGAGCTCTCCGATTTTAGTTTACTGAAGCCACGCGCTCGCTCCTCTAATGCAGGGCCTCACATACTTTTTGCAGTCTGTAAAAATTCCATCAGCGGCAACTGGTATGACATTTATAAACAGGAGGCCATACAGAAGTGAAATTTAAACCTCAGGTTATAAAATTTGGATAGTGGTTTATTGTCAGTTCTGCAGTGACACTGATGTGGTGAGGGGGGTTCAGTGCAGCAGTGCTGCTGTAGTTTTATTGCTCCATATTAGTCACACTGCTAGGATAGGAATAATGCACACACCCAATAACCCCTGCTCTGTGGTGCTACTATTGGGGTCCTGAACAAAAGAGAACAGAGTAAAGGGGACGTACACAGTATGTACTGTAGTCCACAAACAGATGGACTACAGTCTGGAATTCTATAACTACAAAGTCCATCTTTACAAGCAGTGGAACTGAGAACACGATCAATAAATGAAGCCAAAAGGAGGCGTGTCCAAACTTCTGATTTGTATACTTTTTGACTTGTGTGTGTGTGTGTGTGTGTGTGTGTGTATATATATATATATATATATATATATATATATATATATATACATAATAGGCAAAACATTAATTAATTCATTCATTATCTTCTGCTTTATCCTCTATTAGGGTCACGGTGGGGGGGGGGTTCCCCATGCCCATCCTGGGGAGAACGTCTCGGGTGCTGGGCAGATACACCCAGGACAGGGCGCCAATCTATCGCTGGGCACACACTCACTCACACAGACACACTCTATAGGGGGCAATTTGGAGAACTCAATTGACTTGATCCATGTTTTTGGACTGTGGGAGGAAACCGGAGAACCTGGAGGAAACCTACGCTGACACGGGGAGAACATGGAAACTCAACCCAGATGGGGATTCGAACCGGGAATCCCTAGTGCTGAGAGGAGAACGTGCTAAACCACTAAGCCACCGTGCCGCTCTTCTTTTTTTGATTATTATTTATTTTTTATTTTTTATTTTTTTCTAATTGGGCAATAAATCTCGCTAAACACCAAAAGAGGTTGATGGGATTTGTGTTTATTTACTATTTTAAATCTAAACTCTGATCCTAAATGTCTCATTAGAGAGTTTAGTTGAGCGCCGTACAGATCACATGACGAAGAACAGGAAATCCGTCACGTGACGGCTGCTTTAAAAATCTGACAGGCAGCTCAGAGCATTAAAAACAAAAACACTAATCTGATTTTCAAATAAAACCTTAAATTAACGAAACCAGCATCCGAAACGCAGGGTAAACCCTCTGTCACGTGAAAACACACAGCTGCTTGTTTTAGGATGTATTTCAATAATTATATATATTATTGATTATTATTAATATATATATATATAAATAAAACCACGTGATTTTCCCCAAAGAAGTCAATGGAAGACAACGATATTTGCTCTTAAAATTCTGTTATTTTCAGCAGTATTGAAATATTAAAGGCTGGAGGTCTGTGGTCGAACGCGTGGAAATGGCAGATTAATACGTGGATCTGGAGATTAAAGTATATTTTTATGAGTTAATTCTAATGTTTATTTAGTTTACATTGCGACACGAATAGAAAGAGTCGTGACATGAGAGTAATGGAGAGTAATGGAGAATGGATTAAAGGTCTTTTTTATGCCTTTAGCGTCGTCGATAGTAATGTGGATTAAATGAAATAATATTTCAAACATTATAAAACGCTTGTCAGTCCGGATGAAGCTTTAATGAGAGTGTTAATGATGTTAGCAGTTGGAAGGTTAAGACGCTAACGAAGCTAAACAGGGTTTAGTGCAACCAGACATCAGCAAGTAGACTTACCTGTTCAACGCGAAAGGTCGGGCTTTAAAGCAATATCCAGTGCTGGTTGTGTGTGGATCTGTGAATTAAGATGGGAAATAATTTGTAATTTAGGAATGGATGAACAGAACGCGACGAGCGGGGATGTTTCTGCACAGCGTCACACTCAGCTGATCCGCTGCACGGCCGCTCGGAGCGGGAGAGTCGGGCCACAGCGCCCCACCTGCTCCGGAGGACGCTTTCTTTTCAACATTTACATGACATTACATTTGGTCATGCCCAGCGATGGATTGGCGCCCTGTCCTGGGTCTATCTGCCCAGCGCCTGAGACGTTCTCCCCTGGATGGGCATGGGGAACCCCACCACGACCCTAATAGAGGATAAGCAGGAGATAATGAATGAATGACTGAATACATTTGGTCATTTATCCATCCACCATCCATTATCTTCCACTTTATCCTCTATTAGGGTCGCGGGGGGGTTCCCCATGCCCATCCAAGGGAGATAAACCCAGAACGGGGCGCCAATCTATCGCTGGGCACACACTCACACACACACAAACACACTCTATATGGGGCAATTTGGAGAACTCCATTGACTTGATCCATGTTTTTGGACTGTGGGACACGCAGACACGGGGAGAACATGGAAACTCCACCCAGATGGGGATTCGAACAGGGAATCCCTAGTGCTGCGAGGAGAACATGCTAACCACTAAGCCACTGTGCCGCCCTCCATCCATTATCTTCGCTTTATCCTCTGTTAGGGTCGTGGGGAGGGGGGGTTTCCCAATGCCAATCCAGGGGCAGACACACCCAGGACAGGACGCCAATCTATTGCTGGGCGCACACTCACTCACACAGACACGCACACATACACACTCTATATGGGGCAATTTGGAGAACTCAATTGATTTGATCCATGTTTTTGGACTGTGGAAGGAAACCGGAGAACCCGGAGGAAACCCACGCGGACACGGGGAGAACATGGAAACTCCACCCAGATTAGGATTCGAACCGGGAATGCTTAGCGCTGAGCTGCTCTCATTTGGTTATATTGTCTTTTATTGGACGCTTTTATCCAAAGCGACCTACAAGGTGAGCACAGGGTTCATCACAACATCCCTGGAGCAATGAGGGTTAAGGCTCTTACTCAAGGACCCACATTGGTAACTTCAGTGGAGCTGGGATTTGAACCCACAACCTTCTGATGGATAGCCCAACGCCCTAACCACTGAGCTACCGCACCCTACGTTATCTTTTACAGACCTTATCATAAACATCCTGTGATACTTACGTCCAAAAGTATGTTTTATGAACATTTGTGAACATTCATTCATTCATTCATTATCTTCCGCTTATCCTCGATTAGGGTCGCGGTGGGGTTCCCCATGCCCATCCAGGGGAGAACGTCTCGGGCGCTGGGCAGACAGACCCAGGACAGGGCGCCAATCCATCGCTGGGCACACACTCACTCACACAGACACACTCTACAGGGGGCAATTTTGAGAATTCAATTAACTTGTTCCATGTTTTTGGACTGTGGGAGGAAACCGGAGAAACCGGAGGAAACCCACGCAGACACGGGGAGAACATGGAAACTCCACCCAGATGGGGATTCGAACCAGGAACCCCTAGCGCTGAGAGGCGAATGTGCTAACCACTAAGCCACCGTGCCGCCCATTTGTGAACATTTCGGTGTAAAAACGTGGGTACATGGCGTTGCCTCAGCCATTTGTGCATGTAGGAGTCACTTGCTTGTAATTTCCTGACAAAAACAGTTAGAAAGTTGATTTAGTATTTCCAATGAAGTCATTGGCATGTCTGGAATTTGAATCATACGGTAGCACACATATGCACATTAAAAGCATGCAAATTCCACACAACCAAAACCAAAACTCGAGCCCAGGACCTTCTTGCTGTTAGAACCAATGAAGGAAATGAGAATCGGTCATGATGATGCTGAGGTGATAACAAGGACTAAAGTATCATTAATTATCTTTATATGTGCATTTTTATGTTCTTTGCTTAAAAAAAAAGCTCATTCCAAAAAAAAAACCCTATGGACTTTGATTAACCTTTTCACATAAAATCTATCAAACCACATGTTTACACATTTTACTTACAAAAAGATCAGAACAGTCAAATATATTGGACTATATGAAGTACTGCATATTGGAGAGGCCCTGCTTAGATATTTTTTTCATTATAATAACAAGATATGGTGTCTATATTTTATGATTTTCTTGAATGAGTCCTGTTACAAACAAGCAGACAAACATTGAGACCAAGGATTGCCTGAGATCAATAAAGCACTTTTGTTCATTCATTCATTCATTCATTATCTCCCGCTTATCCTCTATTAGGGTCGCGGTGGGGTTCCCCATGCCCATCCAGGGGAGAACGTCTCGGGCGCTGGGCAGATAGACCCAGGACAGGGCGCCAATCTATCGCTGGGCACACACTCACTCACACAGACACACTCTATAGGGGGCAATTTTGAGAATTCAATTAACTTGATCCATGTTTTTGGACTGTGGGAGGAAACCGGAGAACCCGGAGGAAACCCACGCAGACACGGGGAGAACATGGAAACTCCACCCAGATGGGGATTCGAACCGGGAATCCCTAGCGCTGAGAGGCGAACGTGCTAACCACTAAGCCACCGTGCCGCCCTTTTGTTCATTATTTATCAAATTACGGCTGCAACTGATCAATAAGGTAACCCACAGGGTTCGACCATAAGCCAACTCACTTTTCAGTGTTGACTTTACAGAGCACTAGAATCTTTTCTTTGCGATCCAAGTATTTGGATGTCATTTTTATCTACAAGTTAGAATTGCCCAGTCAGCCACCCATCTGTAAAACGCATGGCTTTATGTATTTGGACCGGAGTCCCACTTCCTGTCCATGGGTGTCCCCCACCCTGAGACTGAGACAAAAACCCCGTAAAGGGATCTGTTTGGGGAGTTAAGCAAGTCTGCAGTGCATTGTGTTGAGACACAATGCAGGGACTGGCTGGAGCCAAACACAGATCAAATGGACCACTCTCCTGCCCAGTGCCTGGCGCCTGTCCAGACCAACGGCGACAATGTCTGGGCACGCGCAGCCTAATCAGTCATTCTTCTGCCTATCAGAGTAGTAGGAGTTCAGTATCACTGGGTGTTTAGTCTCTTCGGGCGCCCATGTCCCCAAGCCATTGTTACAACTTTTTCATAATTTCCTTAATGTCATCAGCATATGAGTGTAAATAAACTGACCAGGGCAACAGCAGTGGTGGCATGTTCCACTCTCCAGATCAGGAATACACACAACTCTGAGTGTTTGGAACCTAATTTAACATTATATTTTACAAAAGCAAAACTGTGTAAAGCTTTTATTAAAAATCTAAATAATATGATAAAAGTTGGGCGGCATGGTGGCATTGTGGTTAGCATGTTCTCCTCTCAGCACTAGGGACTCCCGGTTCGAATACCTATCTGGGTGGAGTTTCCATGTTTTCCCCGTGTCCACGTGGGTTTCCTCCGGGTTCTCCGGTTTCCTCCCACAGTCCAAAAACATGGATCAAGTCAATTGAGTTCACCAAATTGCCCCATATAGTGTTTATGTGTGTGTTAGTCTGTGCCCAGCGATAGATTGGCGCCCTGTCCTGGGTGTATCTGCCCAAAACCCGAAACGTTCTCCCCTGGATGGGCATGGGGAACCCCCCCCTGCGACCCTAATATAGGATAAAGCGGAAAATAATGAATGAATGAATGAATAATATGATAAAAGTTATAATGACATCAGATTGCAGCATCATTTCATATGATTTATGGCTACTAGTTCCCACTTTTTGATAATTAGGCATTTTTGTGTTGGGCAACACATCGGTAGTATCCATGTTAAAGACAGGCTGTTGCTCACTTCTAACAGGTGACTATGGCTGGCTTAAGCCACAAGGTCATAGGGGTCAAATGTTCTTCTACGTTTGGTGTTTTAACATGTGCATCTATTAGACAAAATATAACTCTTAGTCGTTACATTTTTTTTCAAATATTCAGTAATATTCAAATACTTTAGCAGTGTGTGTATTTGTGTGTGTGTCACTGCATGGATGGATTAAATGTGAAGGACACCTTCCTCTGTATAAGTACAGTAGGCAAAATATATAAAAACTAAACGAATAAATAAAAATCAAGGGTATCGGGTCTCCCTGAAGGGCACATGAGTCCTCACACCCTGCACCTAACCCAGGTCAAAGCATTATTGTACAAGGACATTTCATCATTAGCACATTCTTAAGAAGCTCAAGGACAATGATATCATTTAGTCTTAAAAATAGACTGCAACCAAAACAATCAAGCTTATCATGGGAGTCCTCCCTCATTATCTGTAACCTTTTACCCTCAAAAGCCTAAAGTCACCACTTATTCTGTTTTACTTCGAGTTTATACAGGGTGGAGGGATAAAGATCAAAATGTTGTTCATTAGTGCAGTTCTATAAGCTGTCACATCTACGTCTCCAGCAGTTCTTAACAAGCCTTATGTATGAATACAGAGCAACACTTTAGTATCTGTTTAATTGCTGTTTAATCAGATACCAAACTGTATAATAGGTGCAATATTCGTTTCATTTTATTCCTAGTCTTGTACATAACTGAAAATTGGAATTTTGTGTACATATAGATTTCTATTTAAATTTTCTTATATTTGCTAAATATATTTTTCACCAGCGGGTGGAGTTTCCATGTTCTCCCCGTGTCTGCGTGGGTTTCCTCCGGGTTCTCCGGTTTCCTCCCACAGTCCAAAAACATGGATCAAGTCAGTTGAGTTCTCCAAATTGTCCCATATAGTGTGTGTCTGTGTGAGTGAGTGTGTGCCCAGTGATAGAATGGCGCCCTGTCCTGGGTGTATCTGCCCAGCGCCCGAAACGTTCTCCCCTGGATGGGCATGGGGAACCCCCCCGTGACCCTAATAGAGGATAAAGCGGGAGATAATAAATGAATGAATGAATATTTTTCATCTTTTTTCTAATGTAACTTGCTGCTGAGAATGTGGGACAAATAAAGGTCAATCTTATCTTATCTGTGTATCTTATATTGAAATAACTATGGCAATGAAATATGTAATGTTAAATTATATAATATGGCCTATTATGAAATAAAAATTCTTTAAGGATGGCATGGTGCTATGTTATATATATATATGTTATAGATCACTCTTCTGACAGTACTTCACCCTGTCTGTGTGCAATGCTTCACCTCTCCACCACACTCTCCATTACTTTGTACACTCAACCCTAAGGATTTGAAGCATATACAATGAACATGTACAAATTTCTTATGCACGATGCAAAGCTGTGGGGTGTCAAGGCCTGCAGCGAGCAAAACACACAACGTCAGACACCAAAGACTCGGATTCTATTCTAAACAGAACAATAGCAATCGAATGGCGTTCTTTACTGGAAGCCACTTTAGATGCTATGCAAGATTAGAGGCCTTGTGCTCATTTATAGTCCTCGGGGAGCAGGCACAAAACGCGGAACAGTCGCCGTGTGGTCCGGGGGGACAAACTTTCACTAGCAAAAGCCACATTGAAGCTGGGTTAACAAACGCAGCCATTGTGTCACTTCCCCATTCCAATAGCACTGGGTCATTTGACGTTTTGATTGGACACTGTTTATTCTTCATGAAACTGTAAACAGAGCAGATAGGCAGACACGCAAGAATCTGCACCAACTAAGATTTAATACTTCATTTGATGCTGGCATCTATATTGATGGTTACAAAACATTCTGAATGCATTTTATGTCCATTTTCCAGCCAGAATTGTGAAGTCAAGTATAAAAAAACATTTGTCTGTCACTGATGGTTGGTGTGGCTCCCAATAATTGATATTAAAATGAAACCCGAAGGTGTTTAAATGGCCTGAGTGTCGATCTCCATACAGGCCACAAAATTCTGAACATCAAACCCACCAAATCATGCAAATGTACAGATTCAGCACAATTATAATGGAATTTATATATATAAATATTAAAAATAATATTCATTTATTGTCTCCCGCTTTATCCTCTATTAGGGTCGTGGTGGGGTTCCCCATGCCCATCCAGGGGAGAACGTTTCGGGCGCTGGGCAGATACACCCAGCACACTCACTCACACAGACACACTCTATATGGGGCAATTTTGGAGAATTCAATTGACTTGATCCATGTTTTTGGACTGTGGGAGGAAACCGGAGAACCTGAAGGAAACCCATGCAGACACAGGGAGAACATGGAAACTCCACCCAGATGGGGATTCGAACCGGGAATCCCTAGCGCTGAGAGGCGAACATGGTAACCAGAAAGTCACCGTGTCACCCTGTAAAATAATATATTTATTGGAATTTATTGCAAGTACTTAAAGTACTTTAAATACCCAGGATCCAGGGATACAACTACAGAAGCTTTTAGGACATCCTATTTGAAGTTTGTCTCCCCCACACACCAATTACAGCTTTGATGTTAAGACTGTCTTCAGGATTTGTTTGCAAACATTCTGTTCATCCAAAAAGCATTAATGAGGTCAGACACTGATGTTGGGTGAGAGGGCCTTTCTAGTTCAATCTTATTGTGTTTGTTAAGGATTGTGGCAAAAGTATAGTGTAGGCCACTCATATTCTTTCACATCAGGCTTGCAGATGTGCATTTATAGACCTTGCTTTGTGCAATGGGGTACTGTCATACTGAAATGGAATTGGACCTTCCCCAAACTGTTTCTACAATGTTGAAAGCATGAAGTTATACAAAATGCACAGCTAGATGGTTAAATATATGCAACCATGGTAAAGGTTAAATACATAAGATTTACATATTTGCAGAATGTATTATCTATATAAGCAATTGTGTTAATTTATCAAAATGTTAGTTGAAGCAGGGGTGTGTAAACGTTTGTCCACAATAGTTGTTGAAAATTCAGAGATGGGTTTTTTGAACATCGTAGCTTCAACATTACACCACTGATTAATAAAAATACATAGATTTAGCCCTATGGTGTAAGTTATATAACACAATACAACCTGGAGGGCAGATTATACATGCTGTATATAAAGTGTAGGTTGCTTTTCTGACAGGTGAAGAACGTTATGGGAGGTGATTATAAATAAATACACTTGTTACATAAGCACGTTTAAGTCCAGGATGTGGCATCACCCTGACCCTGTTACAGCTGGACATTAGGTCCCTGTGTTTTTCTCTCGCTCTCGGAGAGCCTCGCTGTGCGCGGTGGATCCTCCTCCCTCAGTGTGAAGCTGCACTCGTTCATAAGGGAACTGCAACCATTCTGTCTTGCACAGGACACGGGAGCTCAAGCTGCAAAGATGTGCTGGATGTTCCCCGAGCTCTTAGGCTGGATTAGTTGACATTTCTCATTAGAACTACATCTTTAGAAAACCTTTTTATGCATAAGTTAGGGAAATGGAATCTGTTCAGCAGAACATGTTCAGGTAATATTTTCAGTTTTGACATTTTTGGAATTTTAATTTAAAGAATAGATTGGTTTAATCACACTGTTGTATTTGTTTGTGGGCACATCTTTAGTCTTGCTGCAAAAATAAATATTTTCCTAACAACAATAATAAACTAAGATACTATTATATGAACAAAAGCATCAGCACACAATACTACTAATCCTACTACCACTTACACGAATACAATTACTAAAACAAATACCAATCTAGCTTTCACTACTACTACTACAACTAATACTAATAATACTGCCAATACCACTATTACCACTAAAACTACTACCAATACTACTAATATTAATACCACTGTCACTACGAGATCTACCACTAATACTATTACCACCACGATGATGGGAGTTAAATTATTAAAATAAAGGACTGATAATAAGGTCTTTCAGCCTTGTGGGAAAATGAATGTGGGAAGGAGTTGCCCTTGTTTACTCCTGTAAACCGGTTTGATGTTAGGACACTTTTAGCAACACTTTTTAATTTTTTATGAATTAATCTAAGGCCATTTAGTGCTGTAGTAATGATGGACAAGTGGCCGATCCTCTAATACATTACAATAAGGTTGAATAGGGTTGAGGTGCAGACACGGGTCACAAGAGTGCAAACTGGAAAGAAAGTTTTTATGAATTACTCAAGTATTTTTAATGCACTACAGATTTATTTAGACATGTTTAAATAACAGGTAGTACGTTACATGCCATTTTGAATATAGACACTAATAATGGAGGAGAGAGCCTGGCTTACAACTTTCATTCTAGTTTATCCCTAAGGTGTTTGATGACGTTGAGGTCAGGGCTCTGTGCGGGCTCTGTGTGGGCCAGTCTAGACACACCACTTAAACACACACACACACACACACACACACACACACAAGTTCACATCAAACACACTAATCCATGCATGTATAGACTTGCAGGTCATGATGGAACAGTAAAGGATCCTCTCCATCTATTCCTACAAAGTTACAGTTGTCCAAAATGCATGACTAGTTAATTGATTTTGGAGTTTTGGCAATTTAACTGAATAAAATAATTAATACAGATACATTCGACTATGTGATGTATTGTAACTTTAATATCACACTGCAGGGGCACGGTGGCTTAGTGGTTAGCACGTTCGCCTCTCAGCACTAGGGATTCCTGCTTCGAATCCCCATTTGGGTGGAGTTTCCATGTTCTCCCCGTGTCCGCGTGGGTTTCCTCCGGGTTCTCCGGTTTCCTCCCACAGTCCAAAAACATGGATCAATTCAATTGAGTTCTCCAAATTGCCCCATATAGAGTGTGCATGTGTGCGTGTCTGTGTGAGTGAGTGTGTGTCCAGTGATAGATTGCCCCCCTGTCCTGGGTGTATCTGCCCAGCGCCCGAGACGTTCTCCCCTGGATGGGCATGAGGACTCCCCCCCTTAGAGGATAAAGCTGAAGATAATGGATGGGTGGATATCACACCTCAACATAAGTTTAATTTGAAATACAAACCCCACGTGTTGCTAAATTGACAACTGAAAATAAAAGCGATCACGTGTCATCGGTTCCATCGTACAGCTCTATTATTTAAAATCAGCACGGCCCCGCCCATTTTCGCCCGTCACCATTTCCAACCGCAAGGGCTAAGCGTGTAAATTGGACTGGCCAATGGAAACGGGCTTGGCACGGCACCTCGGGTTCTGATTGGCTGATATGACAAAAGCCCCGTGGACAGCCACACCCAGAGCGATTTGATAACGAGGGTTAACCCCGCCCCCTCGAACTACGCCGGGAGGGGCGGGGCCAGTTCGCATCCGCTGCTCCGTCAACCAGGAAGCTCGTGCGCTTTGCTGTTGGATTTAGCTTTAAATGAATAAAAACCGCGGGGATTAAAATGTTACCTTTTATTTTTAGTGTTACCAATATTTCGTAAAAATTCCGCCGAAAAAGAGAAAACGGTTTCCTTTAATAAGTACAATTTTCTCTCACGTAAGTATGCTAAGCTAACTAGCAGTCTTTACTTCATTAGTTCTGGTTCCAACCGGTTTCATTCTGATTGTAATAAACTTCTTTAAATATATGTTTCTAAATTTTTAAACAGGATTCCAATAATATAGCTATATATAAATTCACGTCGCTTCATTTACCGGAAGTATGTAGTAATCTATAAATGTAGAATTTTATAGTAAACATCGGTCAGCGTTTTATAAATATAAATATTTATTTTAATATATTTATTTATATTTATTATATATATTTGAATTTATTTACCACGGTAAATTTGGAGAACTCAATTGACTTGATCCGTGTTTTTGGATTGTGGGAGGACACCGGAGGAAACCCACACAGACACAGGGAGAACATGGAAACTCCACCCAGATGGGGATTCGAACCGGGAATCCCTAGTGCTGAGAGGAGAACATGCTAAACCACTAAGCCACCGTGCCGCCGTAATACAGATCATTTACCTAATTAGATATAATATTATCATGGACACCATAGTTGTATAGTCCAGAATTTAGTCTTTTGTTTTGTGTCTCCCGTCAGGACACAGGTCATGTATTTTGAGATGTTGGTTGTGTCGTCGGGACCTGTGGTTGTGTATTTTGTTGTTCGAGTCGTGTGCATTGTGACCTTACTTGTGTAATGACGGTACAGTTGCGGCCCTAGTTAGGTTAATTATTCAGTTCTGTACCCGGTCATGTAGTTAGATTAGTTATGATATTGGTTGACACAGACAGTTAGTGTCTCGTTTAAGAACCCACCTGAAGTAGACTAACAGTGCTGGTTCACAGAACCATCGGTCTCATGTTCTTTAGTCAAGAATCAAAACGAGCGAGCCACCATTGCTTTTGAGCCTGTCGGTTTGTTTATAATCAGGATTAGTTTTTTTTTTCCCTCCTGTAAGTATTGCGTCACTTAGAGGTTCTTAGAGGTTCTTAGAGGTTCTTAGAGGTTGCTTATAGCCTGAGGGTCGTTACACACTGACTGGAAAAGTGCCATGAAATATTCCCCGTATAAGATTTATGTTCTTATTATATTTCTTATTCTGTGTAGAAAAAACGGTGGAACATGAGCTGTCATAACTAATACTATAATAACATAATAATAACAATAATGCTTCAGTATGCAGGTTAAACCTTTAGATTGACCTTTTTAATATTTACATTACATTCATCCTTAGTTGCACAGCAGACGCTTTGATTCAAAGCAGATTACAACTGAGAGTATGGTTTATAGACAGTTCATAGTTGGTCTTTGGTCTATAGTTAAAAACTTGAGCTGAACACTTCATGCTCAGGTGCTTTTTCCTTTCCTCTTTTGCAGTTAACTTGTTCACAGGTTTTTGGGGTTCTCTTAAGTTACTTTGAGACAAGATTCATTAAGACTGTTGTGAAAATGCTCCGTGTTAAAACGTTAGTAAAATTGAAATTGTCTAATGACTTTAGCTTTAGCATTCTCTCTCCTGCTGCTGGAGCAAGCTCTAGTGACGTGCAGGGCTAAACTGAGGGTGCTTCCTGTAGTTGGGGCTGATTTTGTTTTAGGGGAAGCACTTGACTGCTGTGTCCCTCCTTGGACGGCGCTGACGCATGGCAATTGGATATGACTGACACGGGAGGAAACGAAGAAAAGCAGTCTCATACATGAGGGCTTTGTTTGTTCCTATGTTCATTAAGGACCTCACAAATTACACTTCTACATCTGCACTTGAACCAAATGTCAAGTTTGGTTGATGGTGAAGGTGAATTCAACCTTTTTTGACATTGCTTCTTGTGTTTCAGCAGTTTGTGACCTGTGAGAGCTGCAAAGGGGTGTCTGTGTGCCGAGAGTGGTTGGACTTCAACGCTGAGCCACCTTGGGATCCTAGCTGATAAACGGAGGGGTCTGGGTGTCAACCCCACCCTGTACGTTAAATATGGTGCTAATTTAAATTGCTTAAAATGATCTATCGTTGCACAAAAAAAAAAAACTGACACTGAAAATAATATTTTATTATTATTCATATTCCCTACTTTTATTTTGCAGTGGATATCAGTAGGACCCAGGAGTAGTGAGGCTCTGCTTATTAAGTGACCTGCTTTATGTCTGTGTTGTGACGAACCGGAGGCCGAGGATGAAGGCGACGCTGGATGAGCTGTGCTGTTCTGTTGAGCTGCTGGAAGGAGACACTGCACTTCGAGACGTTATTGTCAAGCATGTCTCCAACCAAACTCAAGTAAGTGTAAAAGTTCATTCATTCATTATCTCCTGCTTTATCCTCTATTAGGGTCGTGGTGGGGATGCAGGAGAGAACGTTTCGGGCGCTGGGCAGATACACCCAGGACAGAGCGCCAATCCATCGCTGGGCACAGACTCACTCACACAGACACACTCTATATGGGGCAATTTGGAGAACTCAATTGACTAGATCCATGTTTTTGGACTGTGGGAGGAAACGGGAGAACCCGAAGGAAACCCACGCAGACACGGGGAGAACATGGAAACTCCACCCAGATGGGGATTTGAACTAGGAATCCCCAGCACTGAGAGGCAACATGCTAAACCACTAAGCCACCGTGCCGCCCTAAGTGTGAAAGTGTGGAAGGGATTTGGGGAAGAAGGACTTTAAGCCGTTGAGGATGAATTTTTTTCCCCCTGGTTCTCAGAACTGTCACTGCAGAACTGACAATAAATAATCCACCACCCAAATTATACCTGACCAGTAGAAACCTAAAGGGAACTAATAAGAACACAGATTGACTACATTCTGTTATTGTCAAACTAAAAAGTCTGGCTATAGGGTTAGTGGAGGAAACGATGGTGCAAGAAGGTGGTGTGTCCAAGTTTTGACAAGTACGGTAAAGTAGAGAAAGCTGGGGTTTGACTCTTGCAAATGCAAAACTTAACCCAGTTTTAATATTTAGTTTTATTTATATTAATGTTGGTGCTTGACTGTATTTCTCTTTCTTTTAGACTCGGAACAGTGCTTTCTATGTGGCTGACCTGGGGGCCATCGCCTGGCAGCAGATTCGGTGGTCTGCTCATATGGAAAATGTTCGGCCTTTTTACACGGTGAGGTGTAACAGCGACCCCGTGGTGGTGGAGCTCCTGGCTGCTCTGGGGACCGGCTTTGTCTGCTCCAACAAGGTAACGAATCACATTTAGGTTCTAATGCCTTTATTTTATGATTCACAAGGTTATGGATTACTGCCATCATGAGGATGTGATTGGGTTGGAAATTTGGGATGTTGTCACCTAAGATGGTAAAAACTGCACCTTTCTGTTGGGGCAGCAATGTAAACATGTTCTGTATCTTATTCCAGCGGGAGTTGGAGTTGCTGCAGAGCGTCGGCGTCCCATCTCAGGATATCATTCTGGGTGGAGTCTGCAAACAGCTTTCGCTTATTAAATATGCTGCTAAACACGGTATCCATAAGCTGCTGTGTGAAAATGAGGCAGAGCTCAGAAAGATTGCTCGCTACCACCCAACCGCAAAGTAAGGAAGGGGTTTCTATCCAATAATAAATTAATTCATTCATTATCTCCCGCTTTATCCTCTATTAGGGTCGCGGGGAGGGGGGGGGGGTTCCCCATGCTCATCCAGGGGAGAATGTTTCGGGCGCTGGGCAGATAGACCCAGGACAGGGCGCCAATCCATCGCTGGGCACACATTCACTCACTCATACACACTCTATATGGGGCAATTTGGAGAAATCAATTGACTTGATCCATGTTTTTGGACTGTGGGAGGAAACCGGAGAACCTGGAGGAAACCCACGCGGACACGGGGAGAACATGGAAACTCCACCCAGATGGAGATTCGAACCGGGAATCCCTAGCGCTGAGGGGAGAACATGCTAAACCACTAAGTCACCGTGCCGCCCAATAATAAGTTCTTTAAAGTTAAATGTGATCTTTTTTGCCTACTGTACTTGCACACAGAGGAATTTGTCCAGTAAAACACACAAATACACATCTGATAATTTTTTCGGTATTATTTTGATATAATTCATTTTATAATTTTGTCACTGGCGCAGTGCGCTGATCTCCGTGGACTGTGTTTGTTTGTAGGCTGCTGCTGCAGATGTACTCAGCGTGTCACTGTAACCGTGAGGATGTGGCCATGTCATTCGGCCTCAAGCTGAAGGACTGCAGGCCCCTTCTGCAGTGTGCGAAGGAACTGGGCTTGGACGTGGTGGGAGTCAAGTAAGCAGCATACATTTTCATCGATGAGTCAGCAGTCAACATCCCATTGTCATAGTGTTTCACGGTTTTAAAGGGATTCATAACACATGTTGGTGTGGAAAGTTACATAACCGGAAAATGACAGGGGGCCTTGTTTGCTCGGCTTTTTGTTCCAGGTTCCATGTTAACAGCTGCTGCGCTACGTCCGAGACCTTCGCTCACGCTGTGTCCGTTGCACGCTGTGTTTTTGACATGGGGGTAGGCCAGCAAAGTTCATTCATTCATCCATTATCTTCCGCTTTATCCTCTATTAGGATCGCGGGGGGGTTCCCCATGCCCATCCAGGGGAGAAGGTTTCGGGCGCTGGGCAGATACCCCCAGGACAGGGCGCCAATCTATCGCTGGGCACATACTCACACGCACAGAAACACACACAAACACACTCTATGGGGCAGTTTGGAGAACTTAATTGACTTGATCCATGTTTTTGGACTGTGGGAGAAAACCGGAGAACCCGGAGGAAACCCACGCGGACACGGTGAGAACATGGAAACTACACCCAGATGGAGATTCGAACCGGCACTGCCTAGTGCTGAGAGGAGAACATGCTAACCACTAAGTCACCATGCCGACAGCAAAGTTCATTCATTCATTCATTATCTTCCGCTTATCCTCTATTAGGGTCGCGGTGGGGTTCCCCATGCCCATCCAGGGGAGAACGTCTCGGGCGCTGGGCAGATAGACCCAGGACAGGACGCCAATCCATCGCTGGGCACACACTCACTCACACCAACACACTCTAAATTGGGCAATTTTGAGAATTCAATTAACTTGATCCATGTTTTTGGACTGTGGGAGGAAACCGGAGAACCCGGAGGAAACCCACGCAGACACGGGGAGAACATGGAAACTCCACCCAGATGGGGATTCGAACCGGGAATCCCCAGCGTTGAGAGGCGAATGTGCTAACCACTAAGCCACCGTGGACAGCAAAGTTATTTTTTAGAAAATCTTTATACATTTCTTTGTGATTTCAGAAGAAAAAAAAAAGTAAACACTGATTGTGCTGGTTGTAGGCGGAGCTTGGCTTTGCCTTGAACGTTTTAGACATCGGAGGGGGTTTCGATGGAACTGTGCCTCAGCTGGAGAAGGTAACGTTTGAACCGATGCATAGTAAATTTAACACGAGATGGGGACACTGACGGGGGCCGTGTGATGCAGGTGAACAGCGCACTGAGGCCCATGCTTGATTCATACTTCCCCGAAGAAACCGGCGTCTCCATCATCGCAGAACCCGGAGCGTACTATGTCTCAGCTGCTTTCTCTCTGGCTGTGAGCGTCGTCTCCAAGGAAACGTCGGCCCGAGATGCCGAGCATCACTCTCCTGGTGAGCACTTTGTAAGAGGACGGGCTGCTGGTCATCACAACTGTGTTAGACTGTACCAGAAATTCATGTCAAATAGGAGAACTGTGTCATATATGTTACCATGACAACACTCCAGAACTGTGAGCAGAGATGGCACATGTTCTATCCCATCAGTTATGCCACATTGGCCAGTTATGGGAGTCTGGTGCAGCATTTTGTTTGACTTAAATCTGTTTTGGGTTTAATTTGTAGACCTGCTGTCTGGAAACGATGAGCCACATTTCATATATCGTATGGAGGAGGGAGTGTTTGGACCTTTCGCCTGTAAGCTGCTCGAAGAACCTGTTCCTGCTCCGTCTCTATTAAAGGTATTGCGATTTAAATTCTCATCTTATTAACACCTTTATTTCTATACTCCATGCCCATCCAGAGGAGAACGTTTCGGGCGCTGGGCAGACATACCCAGGACAGGGTGCCAGTCTCTGTGTGCACATGTATAAGCAATTTGGAGCATCCCATTTACCTTGAATCCCTGTCTTTGGTAGTTCATTAAATCTAATTGGCTAAGCTGTTCGTTCAGACGTGACATTATTGAGGACAACGCACACCTCTGACCGCTGTCTGCTGATGGCTATACTCTTTATTACTCTTTTGTAGAAGGTGTCTGCAGCCGAGCCGCTGTTCTCCAGCAGTCTTTGGGGAACCTCCAATGACGATCTAGACCAGGTCCTGGAGTCCTGCCTCCTTCCAGAGCTCAGCGTTGGAGACTGGCTGGTGTTCAGCAGTGCAGGGGCTCGCAGCATCAGCATGACAGAGGAGCACATGTTGCCTGTGCACTTTTTCATCACTGCAAGAGACTGGTACAATCAGATTTCTGTTCTGATTCAGAGCACTATTCAAAACCGGGTGGCACGGTGGGGATCCTATGATCCACGTTCTCTCCGTGTTTAATGATGGGGGAGACATTGGGGTAAGATGCCTTCCCCAAGGGCACTTCAACCATAGTACTGGGTGGGACCGGGAATGGAATCAGAGACCTTTAGGCGTACGAATGCCCTGTGTGTTTATGTATTATGTGTTTCATTCTCCCTTTAAATCGGCGGCACGGTGGCTTAGTGGTTTAGCATGTTCTCCTCTCAGCGCTAGGGATTCCCGGTTCGAATCCCCATCTGGGTGGAGTTTCCATGTTCTCGCTGTGTCCGTGTGGGTTTCCTCCGGGATCTCCGGTTACCTCCCACAGTCCAAAAACATGGATCAAGTCAATTGAGTTCTCCAAATTGCCCCATATAGAGTGTGTCTGTGTGAGTGAGTGTGTGCCCAGCGATGGATTGGCGCCCTGTCCTGGGTCTATCTGCCCAGCGCCCGAAATGTTCTCCCCTGGATGGGCATGGGGAACCCCCACCGCGACCCTAATAGAGGATAAAGTGGAAGATAATGAATGAATGAATGAATTCTCAATTTAAATCTGTGTAATCTGTTCTCCTGCAGGAATGAGATTCAAAACTGCGGCGTCACTTTGGAAACAGCTCTGAAGAACTTCACTCTGGTTCCGTGTTTTCAGAAGCACGTTCTCAATGAGGACGCCGTTACGACTCCAGCATAGTAGAGTCCTCCTAACCCTTGTAGTAACATTTAAAGGAGAGCTTCTGGACATTTCCAGGACTGCAACAGGGACGTCGGGAGGTTTTAGTGAAACGAGAAGAAACTCATTTACTGCCTTATCGCTACGTTGATTTGTTACCCGAGGTTTTAATTGTTATGCTGTTACATTTATAAACCTGCTAGAATATTTAATTTGGAAATGTGTTCTTCTATGCATTTATGTGGTGTGGCTTCCAGTTATGCTGCCTTAGTATATCTTTAATATGATATGTCATTCTTGTCAGAGCTGAGTATTTATGAGAGTGAGCACTGCCAACAGGGGGCAGTGTAACACTGAAAACTAGCCCCTTGTGACTTCCTCTTTAAATCTGTCACCATCTTAAGGAGACTGCAGAGATGTTAATGAGAAAACATGGCATGTGTTTTTAAAATGGCAACTTAACTTTTGTTAACCAGCTTTATGTTCTTCCTGGAAACATATACACTGAAAAGAGGAAGACATACAAATGCCCTAATCTGCCCTGCCTGGAAACAAACACAGACATGGGGAGAACATGCAAACTCCAAAGGCCCTAGTCTCTCTTTCCGAAAGTCTCGGTTTCTGCTGTTTTTAAATCACTGGTATCACTTATGAATAAAAATGCATTGTGCGTTAAACTGCATCTTCAGCTGACTATTTACCATGATCTTTATAAAACACAGCTGACGTTCAGCATGTGACTGGAAGCCTTATATTCATGCAGGTGGAGAACGAATGTGATGAACAGGTTTCAGTAAGTAATGAATTGATTTAGTTTAAAGGAGTGTAATGTGTTAGAAAGTGATTCCTTCCTGATGGTTGTTGTGGTTTTAGAACTTGAACCAGCCTCACAGCAAATGAATTAAATTATGGTGTTAAACACTTGATGTCGGAGGTTCCAGGCTGGATGTGTAGCATGTTCACTGTCAGTAAATGAGTTTGTTCAACGTCACGAGTGTATCTGTTTATTTCTCTACTTCTTTAGACTGTCAGGGATGTGCGAGATGAAACAGGATTCAGATGAGATTTTACACTGTGAGAGAAAAACCCATATACCCACAATGTGCCCATATGAACCCATCAAAATTAACATATTTGAATCCATATTTTTACCATCCAATACCCAAAATATAACCTTTATTTTAGACTATTTCTTTCACAATTGGGCCCACTCGGAAAAATAACCCATTGTTCTCATCTGAATTTTCCCAAATTGTGAATTTCCCCAATGTGGGGACCAGTGAAGCCATATCTTATCCTATACTATCTAAAACCCAAATAGAAGTCAAAGCTTGGTCTGAGATGAGGCTCACATATGGCCTAGTTGGGCCTGATCACAGACCTGTTCTATTTTCAGACTAAACCCAAGGTGAATCATGAGGTAAATAGAAATGATATATTTATATATACATATAAAGCAGGTAGGCGGCTTAGTGGTTAGCACGTTTGCCTCTCGCGTGCTTACGTGGGTTTCCTCCGGGTTCTCCGGTTTCCTCCCACAGTCCAAAAACATGGATCAAGTCAATTGAGTTCTCTAAATTGCCCCATGTAGAGTGTGTATGTGTCTGTGTGAGTGAGTGTCTATCCCAGCGATAGATTGGCGCCCTGTCCTGGGTGTATCTGCCCAGTGTCTGAAACGTTCTCCCTTGGATGGGCATGGGGACCCCCCCCTAATATAGGATAAAGTGGAAGATAATGGATAGATAAAGCAGGTAAAAATATTAAGCCCACTTCGGTAAACTGCAGGACACAACATGAAACCCATAATCAAACTGGCCCTGAGTTGGAACTTATACAAGTTACTTAGAAGAGCTGCAACAAAAACCCTGTATGTTTCCATGCAAAATAAACACGTTTAACATTCCCAATGGAGCCAAACAATCCTATAGGACCCGTTATTAAAATATCATTTCATTACATGGTTTCCACAAACAAATAAAAAAAACCGAATTGAACATTTTAAAGGCGTTTGGTTTCAATGTTTTTTTTTCTCCAAATTAAGTACATTTCTTTAGAACCTATTTTCAGTCCCTGCTCGGCCAATCAAACAACGAGCTGCATGCTTATAGGGCGGGATCATTAGGTACTGACCAATCAGAATAAGGAGGTCTTGCCGGGTGGCGTGCATATGATGGAAAAAAGCGGCATGAAAAAAATAACGTTTGCTGCTGTTCGACTCCCGAAACAGTGGAGTCGACTCTGAATCAACTCCGTCCATCAAAAGAAAACTATTATTGCGAAGAGTCAAATCCCTGAATCGGTTCTCTGGACTGCGGTCAGGAATAAATCCGCTGAAAAATCACCGATAAAATATTTTACGTGTTTAAAAATATAATTCATCCAGTTAGTTCATTAACGAATTGTGTAATTTTATTTACTTTAAAATATTTTTATTTTTATATTTTTTACTTTAATTTTACAAAAAAAAAATAATAATAATTATATATATATATATATATATATATATATATATATATATATATATATATATACACCCAGGACAGGGCGCCAATCTATTGCTGGATACACAATCACTCACACATACACACTCTATATGGGGCAATTTGGAGAACTCAATTGACGTTGTTTTTGGACTGGGGGAGGAAACCCACGCGGATAACATGGAAACCACCCAGATTGGGATTAGAACCCCTAGATTGGGAATCCCTAGTGCTGAGAGTTGAACGTGCTACCCACTAAGATCCTGTATGTCTTAATTAAATAAATAGATTTATGTATTAATACTTATTTTTAAATCAACCTGTAAGTAAATGTGTTGTTTTATTGCAGCATGTTTTTCTGATTAGGTATCATTATACTGGCAAGACTAAGGCTTTTTGGAGTTGGCATGTTCTCTCCATGCCTGCGTATATGTTTCCAGGAAAGTCAGACTAGACAATAAGCTTCTCTTTCATACTTCCATTATCTTCCGCTTTATCCTCTATTAGGGTCGCGGGGGGGTTCCCCATGCCCATCCAGGGGAGAAGGTTTCGGGCGCAGGGCAGATACACCCTGGACAGGGCGCCAATCCATCGCTGGGCACACACTCACTCACACAGACACACTCTATAGGGGGCAATTTGGAGAACTCAATTGACTTGATCCATGTTTTTGGACTGTGGGAGGAAACCGGAGAACCCGGAGGAAACCCACGCGGACACGGGGAGAACATGGAAACTCCACCCAGATGGGGATTCGAACCGGGAATCCCTAGCGCTGAGAGGAGAACGTGCTAAACCACTATCTTTCATACTTATCTTATGAAATAAATAACAAACATAAGACACCGTGCTTCGTCGCTGTGCTTCCTGGCATTTATTTTCTAAAAAAAATAATGTCGTAGAACATGAAATCTGTCCCTCCGAAGCCGTCATCGTCTCGTGCCTCATTTTCTGGTACCACTCCTTAGCGCGCGATCACGAATCGATTCCTCTTTCTGCCCCCCTACCCCCCCCCCACCCCCGGAATCGCGCGTCTCGCCCCGGAGTCGACTCCCGACTCCCCACGCCGAGAATCGATTCGCGGCCCGTTTGAGTTAAGATGGCGGCGCGTGGATTGTAGTGGGAACGATAGGTTGTTGCGCGTCGTGTTCGGGTTTCTCTCCCTGAAAGCGAACTCGGCATGAACTAGCGGAGCCGAGGCCGAGCGTTTCGAGCGAGCGGGCTCATTTCCACGCGTTCACGACCGGGATCCGGACCGAAGCCATGACCTCGATCCACTTCGTGGTGCACCCGTTACCGGGGAGTGAGGATCAGCTCAATGACAGGTACCGTGTGCAAACGCGTCGGGCTCCATCTCGGGGGGGCCCCGGGGCCCCTCGACGCGGTCCGTCTGTGTCCTCCGGCGGCGCCGCGGCTCTTCGGCGGGGCCGCGGCTGAGTTCTGCGCGCCGTGTTCAGAACGAGAGGCCCGGGGTTCTTTAATCATAACGACGGCGGCTATGCTAAGCTAACCGTAATGATGGGACAATGCGGGTTGGGGGAGGGGAGGAAAAAAGACGGCTCAACTTCTCCAAATTGACATTTATCTGCGAGGAAAGTTTGTGAACGCACGCTGTCACCGCGTCTCACGCTTCCTAACATCATTTTAAAGCGTTGACCGAATGCGAACCACACGTCTGCTTTGCTTTACCTTTACGATCAGTCGAGCCGTTAGCAGCAATGCTAACCGTAAGCTTTAAGTTGGTTAGAAAATGCCGAGGTCGCCGTCGAATCTGCGTTTTTTACGAAATAATTCCTCATATTTACCAATACGGTGATTTTATTTGTTGGAATCACACTTAACGTTTACATGCTTTGGATAAAAGGCGGATAACTGATTGTTAGCTTCGCCGCACGCAGCGCTGTCTGCTTTCTATCTGCCTTAGTTAAAAATAACTTTCTCATTCGGCTGCTTTGACTTTTTATTAAACTCATTTTTTGTTGTTAAAAAAAAGATCCTGTATAAGATTGTCTAACGACACGTGATTGCCTGAAAGTTTAGGACGTTAAGTTTATTTAGGTGTAGAATGCGGCGTTGGGTCGGGCTGGGTGTCGATCCGCACACTTGTTTGTAGTTACACGTCATCATCGTGACGTTTCACCTCCATCGTCGGGGCGCCGTCGCACCTGCAGGTCAGGGCCGGCCGGCCTCGTGCGGTTTTGGGCGGTCGGGTCTGAAACAAAGGTCAACATCCAGCGTCCGTTCGACTGATGCTGAGGGATGATGACGGAGCTTTGAAAGAAGCATTAATTGAATGAGTTATTTATGGGGGCGGCACGGTGGCTTAGTGGTTGGCATGTTCTCCTCTCAGCGCTAGGGATTCCCGGTTCGAATCTCCATCTGGGTGGAGTTTCCATGTTCTCCCCGTGTCCGCGTGGGTTTCCTCCAAGTTCCTCCCACGGTCGAAAAACGTGGATCAAGTCAATTGAGTTCTCCAAAATGCCCCATATAGAGTGTGTTGGTGTGAGTGAGTTTGTGCCCAGTGATAGATTGGCGCCCTGTACTGGGTGTATCAGCCCAGCGCCCTAAACGTTCTCCCCTGGATGGGCATCGAGGAACCCCCCCCCTCCCCCACGACCCTAATAGAGGATAAAGCAGAAGATAATGAATGGATAGTTTTTTCTGGTTTAGTCCCATTAGCGTCATAAGCATTTGTTTTTTCTCTGAGTGTAACCCAGATTCGTGGCAAGAGAATGCAAGGAATGAAAATCATAGGCTTGTGGTTAAGAAACCAGCCTTGTGCCCGGACGAGCCCCGGTTCGATTCCCGGGCCCGCCAAGTATTCTGGCTGAAGTGCCCTTGGGCAAGTCATCTAACCCTTAATGCTCCCCAGGCGCCGGGGCTGATGCTGACGGGGGCTGCTCATGGCTGAAGAGAACGGTCAGGACAGCGATGGCTCAGTGGTTCAAGTGCTTTTATTAAGTGGTTATATTTGCATTATTTTAGACTGTTTGCTCCCTTTCTTTTCTAAGGACCAGCTCTGTGTTTATTAGTAAATCTTAATGCCGCATTAACACATGGCCTCTGTGTTTAAAGCCAGAGGTAAAGTTTAAGGTCACTCTTCCACTGCACTGAACACCATGTCCGTATGGTAAAACCAGTATGGATGATGTGACTTGTCTAATACAAACACGAGTGCCTGGAGAGTGTTTCCACACACATGCAGATCCAGAAATCTGATAAGTCCGTTGTGAGTCCTGAATAAACTAATTACTGTGTAAAAACATGGGGGGTTGATCAGATTTCTCCTTTACTGATGGGCTTTATTTGTGCTCCTCTGTTTTTATGTGTCGTCATGGGCACACTGCTTCCGATGAGAATATTCCAAACTAAATTCCAATGTTTTAATAAGAGCAGAGTTCACTTCAGACCTGTTATCACAAACGCCGTGCTGCTAAATCATTCAAATCCAATTTTATTTTGTAGCCTGATGACCAACGATGTGTACTAACAAGCACTTGGCCATGGATTTGGAGCGACTGTTTGTACAACCTTGTGGGAATAATTTAGGCAAGGTCCCGTATTTTTAGTGTGCACATCAAGGTCCGCAAACCAAACCCATGGTTGGTTGAAATTGGAGTGGAAGGACTTGCTGCACGGAACATTAATCAGAATCAAAAGGTGTAACGATGAGCCAAAATAAAGACTGCAAACCAGACACACACACACACACACACACACTCAGATCTGTATCAAGCCCAGAAGAGTGGGAGCTTTTAAAGCCGTAAAGGGGGAACTTATTTGGACTGGCATGTCATAAAAGCTAAAGTGTAACATGTAGTGTCCCAGTACTTCTGGTTTTAGATTACACTCACCGGCCATTTTTTTCTCTAATAGTCCAGTTCCACAATGCACTGTGTAGTTCTACAATTACAGACTGCAGTCTATTTGTATATGCACTAGAGATGAGCCATTCAAGACAGCCTTAACATCGTCATGACGACATGTGTAAAAAAAAAAAAAAAAAAAAAAAAATTGCATGTTATGCTGCTAGCCGGAACGGTAAAGTGGCGCAACTCGCACTGCAGGAAAATAAAGTTCTATTTGCCGCTCACCTGTCTGTTGACTGAAACAGTTTTCTTTCAAATGGATATGATTTATGATTTGTCTTTAATAACGTGGCTGGTGAGTGTGAATGCGCTTCAGGTTTTATTACACAGAAGTCGTTTAGGACGAGACAAGCCATGAGGTTAATGATGAATGATTCTCCTGTCAGTTTCAGTGTTTGTGTTTTTAAAACCCCTCTGTTCACAGTACGTTTGGGTTTTATGTAAAAAGTGATGCTGTTGGTTTAGTGTGACATCAGTGCTTTAGGCTCATGCATATCAGCAGCTCTGAAAACTGAGCTTCACAGAGCAGGACAGTTGTTTACTCGGGTTGATGCCGGCATCTGATTCAGAGTTGTTTATCAGCTGATGTTGATTTATCTGGGTGGGTCAGAATTCGCCCGGAGTATCTGTTCCGACAGCGGGATGTTAAAGTAGGCTGAGCCGTGCTTGCTGCCAGTGGCTTGTTAGATCGTAGGAACAGCTGTGATGACACCCTTTTCTTTCCACAGTCTGGAATAATGGGGTTTAAACTCTGCATCCTTTGTCCACAGTAAGGTCATGGTTTCATTCAGCACACTGAGTGGCTTCGATCTGTAGTTTGCGACGGTAAAGTTTTGGACTGGAAGTTGATGTAATTGATGTTAAAAATCCATATCGTTATCTGCCGCTTAATCCTATACTAGGGTGGTAGGAGGGGCATGCCCATCTAGGGAAGGACGTTTTGGGTGCTGGGCAGATACACCTAGGGCAGAGTGCCAATCTATCACTGGGCACATGCTGAATCACACACACGCACTATATGGGTGTGCAGCCAATTCCCCTTGAATCCATGAAACCGGAGAACCCGGAGAAAACCCAGACGGACATGGAGTGAACTCCACTTGCGTCAGGATTCACACCTGGATTTCCAGGGCTTAAAGGAGAACATGCTAACCATTGAGTCACAGTGCCACGCGGTGTTAAAAAAATTTGGAAAAATGATTGATATTCGACTCCAGCTGCTGGTCCGCTCATCTTTATTCAGTGCACATGATTCTACGAAGGGATCTCAGTGACTTCCGTCTTAGTGTTTAATTTTCATGTTTAATAAATTGGGGTGGGGTGGGGTGGGAGAGGGCTGCTTTGTCACTGAAGGGTTTAGAGCCCTCAGAGGCTAATCAGAGCTGTTAGTCTGCTTGCTTGGCTTGTTTCCAAGGGGACCCAGAGAGGTGTTTTAAAGGAGTTGGTTGTACCTCCCATGCGGGTGGATTTTTAGACAATGCCGAATGCTTGGAATCGAACTTCCAGGTTAAAAGCACTCAGAAGGGAAACACCTGCTCACGTTTCTAGCAGTGAGGGAATAGTTCTTAAAGGGCGAAGCTCAGCTGCTTGCGAGGGATGAGGTGGAACATATGGCAACCGCCGTAGAAACCTGAGAAGAAAATGAAATGTGGAGCAGCACTACTGCGGCTGGTGGACTCCAAGGCTGTGTCCCAAATTACATACTACCTACTGAGATGCGTTAATTAGTATGTGACCATCCTGAGGAGGGGCTGATCCTTAACAGGGCTGCCAGTCAAACAATTGTTTTTATTTTTATTTTTTGCTTTCGAGCTGTGACCCCCCCCCTACCTGCTATAAAACAAGTGTGCATGGTGTTATTTTACAGCAGGCACATGTTAGCTGTGAAATCCCATGGTATCTGGGGGATTGTGGTGTTTGGTTCTCATCTTATTGGCTTGTGAGTTAGATTTTTGTGTTGTGTATAATGGTCTGTGTGTAGAACTGAGTTCTGTGACACAGTTCTGCTCAGCAGAGCAGCTGCAGGGTGTAAAGTGCTGCAGTGGGCACAAAACTCCATGAAATTGCACTTTAAGGTCTCTGACTGATTACAGACTCGTTGCTTCTGTTTTCTGTTTTTTGAGTTTTTACCAGATTTTTTTTCCCACAAGACATTTGATATTGAATGTCGAAATGAGAAGTTGCTGTGCAAATGCACTGTATAAAAATACACATACTTTTGGGGTGTTTTTTTTTTTAAATATTCATTTTTTTAAATTAAATTTTTGAATTTTTATTTGGGGGCAGCAAGGTGGCTTAGTGGTTAGCATGTTTTCCTCTTAGCACTAGGGATTCCAGGTTCGAATCGCCATCTGGGTGGAGTTTCCATGTTCTCCCCGTGTCTGTGTGGGTTTCCTCCAGGTTCTCCGGTTTCCTCCCACAGTCCAAAAACATGGATCAAGTCAATTGAGTTCTCCGAATTGCTCCCTATAGAGCATGTTGGTGTGTGTGTGTGTGCCCAGCGATGGATTGGCGCCCTGTCCTGGGTGTATCTGCCCAGTGCCCGAAACGTTCTCCCCTGGATGGGCATGGGGAACCCCACTGCGACCCTAATAGAGGATAAAGCTGAAGATAATGAATGAATGAATAAATTAATGAATTTTTATTTATTTTTTTGGGTCGTAATGACAAATCAGAACACTGCCGGCATGGGCTTTAGCATAATGCCCTCAGTATGTAAATGTTGTAAAATATATGAAAGGCCTTGATGATTTTCTTGTATGTAGGGATCCTTACATAAATAAATAACTGGTTGAATAAAGTAGCTGGTTCTGTCCCAATATAATCCAGTTTATAATCCAGTCTCTCATGGTTGTAAACTCATCGTAATCTCATTCTTATTACAGACTCCGCGAAGTGTCCGAAAAACTCAACAAATACAACTGCAACAGGTAGGATAATGATTTCAGTATAACTCATTCCTCCAGCTGTTTTTTTCACGTTAGCTGAAAATGTAAAATGTGCTTTTCTAGATGCACTGCTCATAATTCTGAGTAATTCCTCATTCTGCATATAAGATTTAGATTCAGTAACATAATCTGACGTCCTTTCACAAATCAGATCTAAATAAACCTACATTAACATCATAACTTTGATTAGAATTCAGTCTCTAACTCTACTTTGACCTCATGCGGGTCGGATAGGTGCAGTCAAAGGGCCAGATGTGCCAAAGAATACCTGCTTTGTTGGGCTTCAGATGCTTATACACTAATAAAAAAAATTGTGTAATTTACATTGGATGTAGTGTTTAGTGTTAACATGGAGACTGTAATTTTGTTTCAGTCATCCACAACTGAACCTGCTTGAACAGGCCACACTCAAACAGTGTGTTGTTGGACCAAACCACGCTGGCTTTCTGCTGGAGGTAAGGTTCTTCCCGTCTCAAACTCGATGGTAATTGTGTTAACACATGACGGGAGTGACGAGGCGCTCTGTTGCAGGATGGACGGATCTGCAGAATAAGCTTCGCTGTACAACCCGATCGTCTGGAGCTGGGCAAACCAGATGGAAATGACGGGTGAGACTTCATCTCTTTACCTTCATTATTTTGAAAAGCAGAGTTGGTTGAGAGTTGGCTTACGTTGTGTTTCGAGCTGCATTGATTACTACCATGTTAATAAAATCATATAAACACAGATTTATTACAAAGCCAGGGCGCCGCTAATCTACATGTATAAATATATATTTAAATTAAATGAAATTGAATGCTGCTTTTTTATATATTAGAAGTTGAACAGTAACACCCAAGTAAAAGGAATGTGAGTGTGTTTTGTGATATTTGTCATTATTATTTAATCAAATGCCTTTTTTTTTAAATATCAGACCTATTTTTGGTATTTGCTGCTCTTACAGCCTTTTCGAAAATCTGTGCTCGAAGCTAAAGTTCTGTATGATTCAATTCGTCACGCAGGACTTTTGTTCTTTCCTAAGAATAGCTGCTAAAAGCGTTGTGAACATGGCAGCCAGATAACTGCATTAAACAAAGTGGATTTGGAGAGATAAGAAAAGTCCTTTAAGGCAGTTTCTCATTCGTTTAAAGCTGTACATGGTTCCAGTGGTGGTCTTGAATGAAGTGGCTCTGCATAATGCAGCACATTATTTACTCTCCGTTTATAAAAGATTTTTATTTTAACGGCGTTACCGTGAATTAAAGGTTTTATTACTTAGGAATGAGATGAGGGTGTTTTTTTTTTTTTTTTTTTTTTTTTTTTTTTTTTAAGCTTATCCCTGCCTCTTGGCCCTATCCCAGTCCTGCCTCCAGTCCCTCTTTGTGCAGAAGTGGTTGGTATTTAAATGCCAACTGAAGATTCTGAGCTTGACTAAATAAGGGTTATGTGGTTGAGGGGAGGGGGTAAGTGGGTGCTGCTCACATTGATTCTTGCAAATAGCATTAGCAGCACTAGTAGGAGCCAGAGACGTCGGTTTTCTGACAGTTGTTTAAATATGATGCATTAATTATATTCGTTTCTCGTTTACCTTCTGCAGCTCTAATATATCCAAGGGTGTTGCCGTGTTATGTAACCCTTTGTATCAGACAGTATTAGACAGGCGAGTGTCTCAGACGCCCATTCTGTACTCGGTAGTCCCGTGCTGGGACTATGATGTTGTGACTATAATCTGCGGTCTTTTGTTTTCAGTTCAAAGTTGAGCAGTGGCTCAGGGACAGGAAGGACCTCCAGGCCAGGTAGGACTAGTGATCCGCCCTGGTTCCTGTCTGGTTCTGACACTTTGGGTCGACTGGCAGGCAACACCCTTGGGTAAGTGGCAGGCAGAGGGCAATCCTTTAAGCCTAACAAATTCACTAAGGTTTTCATTTTCTCTGTTTTATAACTGTAATGATTGACAGGATTATTTAGCCATTAAATGAAATATTTATAATACTGATGTCTTTAATCCCTCATCCTGGGGCGGGTGATGGGATTGTGTTAAAGCAGTATTGTAATACAAGCTAAGTTTAAACATTGTTTTTATAACTTTAAAGCCATTAATACCATGATCCTTCACACTGTTTATTTCGAGCTGACTGTATTTAGTACTTAAGCAATAGAACATCAGAGGCAGTCAGGAATTTGGTTCAGCAAACCGTTTTCTGGTTTCCTAGCAACTTATAAATATACTACACTCATTAAGTGTGGATATGAAACATTGCACCTGATAGTCTGTGTCTGTCTAGGAGCCGCTGGAGCTCAGGGGTCAGTGGAGGAGGTGGAGGTAGTGGAGGCAGTGGTGCTGGTGGAACAGGTGGCGGTGGGGGTAGCGGCGGAGCTGGAGGCGGTGCAAGCAGCAGTGGTGGAGCGGCGTCCGGCCGTTCGAGCGCCGCCGCACGTGATTCCCGCAGACAGGCTCGTGTGATTCGCACGGGCAGAGACAGGGGTTCGGGCCTGTTGGGCAGCCAGCCGCAGCCCGTCATTCCGGCCTCCGTCATCCCCGAGGAGCTCATCTCCCAGGTAACGCAGACTCCGCGGGGCCCTACTGATTCGTGAGACCTCGGTACCATGGTGGTACAAGTCTGATCCTGTCATTGTGGGTTCTGTTTTAGGCTCAAGTGGTTCTGCAGGGGAAATCGAGAAGCGTCATCATCCGTGAGCTGCAGCGCACCAACCTGGACGTCAACCTGGCAGTGAACAACCTGCTGAGCAGAGACGATGAGGACGGAGATGATGGCGATGACACGGCCAGCGAGTCCTACCTACCAGGAGGTGAAACATTCTCACTTACTGTATTTAACTGGGGCGGCACGGTGGATTAGTGGTTAGCATGTTCTCCTCTCAGCGCTAGGGATTCCCGGTTCGAATCCCAAGTTTCCATGTTCTCCCCGTGTCTGTGTGGGTTTCCTTCAGGTTCTCTTGTTTCCCCCCCACAGTCCAAAAACATGGATCAAGGTCAATTGAATTCTCTTAATTGCCCCATATAGTGTGTTTGTGTGAGTGAGAGTGTACCCAGAGATAGATTGGCGCCCTGTCCTAGGTGTATCTGCCCCCCCCCCCCCCCCCCCCCCCCCCCCCCCCCCCCCCCCCCCCCCCCCCCCCCCCCCCCCCCCCCCCCCCCCCCCCCCCCCCCCCCCCCCCCCCCCCCCCCCCCCCCCCCCCCCCCCCCCCCCCCTCAAATCTAAACCTCGCTTATTTAAGCCTGTGTTCTGGATTTAGACTTTGTAACTGCGTCCTTTCACACCCCAGTGTACTCTGATCATTTCCCCACAGAAGACTTGATGTCGCTGCTGGATGCAGACATCCACTCCGCTCACCCCAGTGTCATCATCGACGCTGATGCCATGTTCTCGGAGGACATCAGCTACTTCGGCTATCCGTCGTTCCGTCGCTCTTCACTGTCCCGTCTCGGCTCTTCCAGAGGTAATGGGCAAATCATGGTTCAGTCAGCAAACTCGAGATAGAACCAGGTTTTAAAAACACGTCATGTTGCTAACAAACACCACCGAACCTCAGACTGTAATCTTGGATGTAGACGTTGTCTCCGATGTTCTGCTACAGTTTCCTGCTGCTCCCCTGAAATTTAGCTGATTGTTTTGATATGCTGCTGAAAGAGGTTTTAAACTAACTGTGTTAGATATATGTATTTCTGAGAGTCTCCTTTCAGAATTATACGCAAGAAGGACAAATTGTGTGTTTCCTTATTCAGGAGTGGACACCAGTCTAATTTATTGTGTGTGTGTTATATAAGTATAAAACCAAAAGTTCTCAGAGTTTAATCCTGACTTCATAAATAAATCAAATGTGGTTGAGATTTAAAACTGGACAAATAACATTGAAACGTTCAACCCAACTGATGTGACTCTTTGTTAGAAGCCTGAATTAAATAGGTGTATCGTAAACGGTTCTCACGTTCTGTCATGTCTTCTTCTATAGTTATTAATAAGTTTATAAATCTGCCTCATTATGAGGGTCTTTCCCAGAGAGTGGCTTATGTGTATCCCACTGGTGTGACCCTATTGCATACCAGTTCTCCTTCTTCCCTTAGAACGGGACTCTGAGCTGCTGCGCGAGCGCGAATCTGTGCTGCGTCTGCGCGAAAGACGGTGGCTGGATGGTGCATCCTTCGAGGCGGAGCGGGGCTCTACCAGTCGTGATGGAGAACCGAGTCTGGACAAGAAAAGCGTTCCTCTGCAGAGTCCCGTCTCGCTTGGAGAGGAGTTGCAGTGGTGGCCTGATAAGGTGGGAAATGAGGGGCATGTGATTGTATTAATTTTTTTTTTTTTTAAATATATAAATAGTAAATATATTGGAAGCCATCCATCTAAGGCTCAGTCTTGGGTAAAAGAAGAAGGCTTATTGGTATTTGCTTAATAAATTTGAATAAATAAAAAAAATATATCTTTTTTTTTTTTAAATAAATTTTAGGCTACTTTTGCATTATACACCATCATGGCACTGTGATGAACGTAGGCACATGGTCTTAGGAGTACTTTAAAAAAAAAAACAAAAAAAAAACAACGGTTCACTGCATCAGGAAATGTAAAGGCCAGCTTTATTTCCTTGTCCTCGTTCCTCAGGATGGCGTGAGGTTTGTCAGCATCGGGGCGATGTTCTCTGAGCTCGTTGCTGTCAGCTCCAAAGGAGAGCTTTACCAGTGGAAGTGGAACGAACCAGAACCCTACAGAAACGCACAAGTAAGAGAAGCCGTGTGAAACTGAGTGGTGGTGTTTTTTTTTTTTTTTTTTTTTTTTTTTTTTTTTTTTTTTTTTTTTGGTGAAAATGTCTTGAGGTTCTGCCCGAATTCACAAGTCTGCATCTTTTTCCCAGAATCCTTCCATTCACCATCCTCGTGTGTCTTTTCTCGGCTTGGCCAATGACAAGATCACACATCTGTCTGCCAACAGTATTCGGGCCACGGTAGCTACGGACTCCAACAAGGTACCTGTATCTTTAAACCACTGCTCATCACATCACTCATGTGTTTGTTTTGGTTGGGTGGAGGGTTAACTGAAAAGGAGGGAAAAAGGGACTTGTGCATAACTTCTGACTTGTAATGTTCTCATTTGTAAGTGCTTTGGATAAAAGCATCTGCTAAATGACGTAAATGTAACTGGATTTAATGGAAATCAGTGAAAAACGACAAATGTGGTAGATGATGGTAGTTATCAGTTGATTGGTGGGGGGGGGGGAGTAAATGAGAACGTACATGAATTTTCAATGATTTAAATGCCTAATTAAACCTTTTCATGTGTCTGTACTCCTGTGGGGCGGCACGGTGGCTTAGTGGTTAGCATGTTCTCCTCTCAGCACTAGGGATTCCTGGTTCGAATCCCCATCTGGGTGGAGTTTCCATGTTCTCCCCGTGTCTGTGTGGTTTTCCTCCGGGTTCTCCGGTTTCCTCCCACAGTCCAAAAACATGATCAAGTCAATTGAGTAATCCAAATTGCCCCATATAGAGTGTGTGAGTGAGTGTGTGCCCAGTGATAGATCGGTGTCCTGTCCTGGGTGTATCTGCCCAGCGCCCGAAACGTTCTCCCCTGGATGGGCATGGGGATCCTCCCCCCCCCACGAATATAGGATACAGCGGAAGATAATGAATGTACTCCTGTGTTTGTGTGTCTGTCATGTGGATGCTATCCTCACTGTGTCTGTGTATATCTATATCTCTGTGCTTGCCTGTGTCTCCTTGTTCATGTATAGGTGGCGACATGGGTGGACGAGACTTTAAGTTCCGTGGCATGTAAGCTAGAACACGGAGCTCAGACTTTCCCGGAGCTGCAGGGAGAACGCATCGTCTCGCTGCACTGCTGCTCTCTGTACACCTGTGCTCAGCTTGAAACCAGCCTCTACTGGTGGTAAGGATGAACTCGTGTTCATTAGTGCCTCCGAACCCTCACTTTCTGTTCTACAGTCTTCCTTTAGGCCCTTTGTGTTTCATTATGTTCTGTGTAGAGTTTTGTCCTTTTTATTAGACTTCCTTCTTTCCTCGTTACTCAGTTTCTCATGGTCTGTATGTCTTAATATATTAATATTTATGCATTATTTCTCTGTTTTGCAAATCTGCACTTTATAAGTAGAATAAGGAGAACATCTGATGGTCTAACATCTTTAGCTTTCTTGGTGCTGAGCCTCAGGGCAGCATGCGACACAGATTCCAGCGCACGTCTGAGTTACCCGTCGACGGATTAGAGCGCTGCCGTAATTGCTTTCTCATTTCTGCAGGGGCGTCGTGCCTTTCAGTCAGCGCAAAAAGATGCTCGAGAAAGCCAGAGCTAAAAACAAGAAGCCCAAATCCAGTGCTGGCATTCCATCCATCCCCAACATCACAGTGGGCACTCAGGTTGGTCCGAGCACAGATCCTCCTCACGTTGGTGCTGTTGTTCTCTCTCGGTTTAACGGAGTTGTTTATTGTGGCATGCTGCACTTCAGGTGTGTTTAAGAAACAATCCTCTGTACCATGCCGGCGCCGTGGCCTTCTCCGTCAACGCTGGAGTCCCCAAAGTCGGTGTCCTGCTGGAGTCTGTGTGGAACATGAACGACAGCTGCCGCTTTCAGCTGCGATCCCCTGAAAGCTTGAAGAACATGGAAAAGAGCACCAAAGCCCAGGAGACCAAGTATGAGTCCCCTGTTGGTTCTGTGTTCTCTTTTCGTCTTTTCGAACTATCACAGAACAGGTATCATTTGGGTGGTGGATTGTTTGTCAGCTCTAATCTGTGTGTGAATGTGTTTCTCAGAACTGAAATCAAACCTGAAATGGTCAAAACCGAAATGGGTCCTCCTCCATCTCCAGCCTCCACCTGCAGTGATACCTCCTCTATCGCCAGCAGTGCCTCTCTGCCCTATAGTATGTACCGAGTTACTTAATTATTACTGTTTAAAGTGCAGATTACTATGATGTAAATAATAAGCTCCTTTTAAAGGTGTGTAAAATCCTGTTTGTCTTGATTTTTTCAAAATATGATGATATTAATGTCCTTATTTTATAAATATTATTTTATATTTACTTTAAGGCAGGACACCTTCCAGGCACTGGGCTTCTGTCTTATAGCAATTGCATCAGTTGTCTCTGTTTCTAGAAGCTGTGCATCAATACAGCCGCCATATTGTTCAGGAAAAGTGAAGTTTAGTTGGTTGTAATCTGTTACACACTGCACAATTTTAAGTATTAATTTGTATTCAGGGCGGCACGGTGGCTTAGTGATTAGCACGTTCGACTCTCAGCACTTGGCATTCCCGGTTCGAATCCCCATCTGGGTGGAGTTTCCATGTTCTCCCCGTGTCCGTGTGGGTTTCCTCCCACACTCTAAAAACATGGAGTTCTCCAAATTGCCCCATATAGAGTTGTGTATGTATGAGTGAGTGTGTGCCCAGCGATGGATTGGCGCCCTGTCCTGGGTGTATCTGCCCAGCGCCGGAAACGTTCTCTCCTGGATGGGCATGGGGAACCCCCCCGCGACCCTAATAGAGGATAAAGCGGGAGATAATGAATGAATGACTTTGTATTTACTATGTGTGCAAGCTTTAAGTTTAACAGTTCATTGTCTGGCCTGCTTTCATACGGCAGCATTAAGTCCTTTAGTGACCTGTTGATCTTTGCAGCAGAACCACACCCAAACCGTTCTCTGGTAATGAGGAATATGCTCTAATGTCTTTAATAAATCCTTAACAGCACCATGATGTCAGTCACTGCATTGTAAAAAAAATAACAGTTCATTATTATAGTAAGAAGAACTGACAGAGTGGGTAATTGGTGTAGTAACAAAGAGGAGAACCTAATAAATCTGATATAATTGTAAAGTCTAGAGGGTTCTTTGAATCCAGTCTCCTTGTATTTGGAATATCACTTTATTCATCTCTGACCACAAAAGCAAATGGAAAATGGAGCAATAACAAAATCTGATGCCTTAAGACTCAGCAATAAGACCTGTGCCTACATCCAGGTGGTCCAGGAATTAAAATAATAAAGAAATACAGCTCCTCAACACAGCTGCCAAATCTGAGCCGATACAGACTGTGATTTAGCTGCGTGCAGCAGATTTATTTCTGCTCTTTAATTTATTTAACAGAGATCTCTGTCTAAAAAACTTTAACCTGCAGTTTAGTTGATTTGAAATGAATGAAGTTATTTGTTCAGGTCATGTGGCCTGTAGTTTCATCGGGACAGGTTGAACTGCATGCTTATCGATCAGAGAGCGGGTCGGGATGATGATGAGGGTTCAGATGAGAACTAAAGCATTAAATGAGGTTCAGACTCTGTTTCTTTCTGTGCCGCAGAGCGGAGGCGCTCCACACCGGCTCCTAAAGAGGAGGAGAAGGTGAACGAGGAGCAGTGGCCTCTGCGAGAGGTCGTCTTTGTGGAGGATGTTAAAAATGTCCCAGTAGGGAAGGTAGGTGATCCGGCAGGATGCGGCTGCTACTGTGGAAAATCTAAACCAACAGAGCCGCAGCTTCCCACAGTTGCCAGTTAATAACAGTGATTTATTACTCTGCTGCACTTTTGGCCACAATAAAAGGGCCAAAGCCAAAATTGAAAAATAAGCAAGAGGGAAAATGCTCTTCCGGGATTTTTTTCTGTGTGGGGTTTGCATGTTCTCCTCACATCTGTGGAGGTTTTCTTACCATAGCACAAAAACCTGCTAGTAGGTAAATGGATGATGTAATGTTTTCCATGGGGCAAGATGTTCTGTGTCTGCCCTGCAGTAAGCTCCCGGAAATCACTGGGATAGGCTCCAGCAGCTCGTTTGGTTGTAATTGGGTCAATCCATGTGTGCTTTTGCACTCTGGCTCTGTTTAGGTTCAGGAGTGTACAGTAACGACAGTTTCTCAGAGCTCATGCCGACTTTCTGTGGATGATGTTTTTCTCCGTGTGTTGACGCCTCGTTTGCAATAAATCTCTCTTTTGAACTCAAGGTGCTAAAAGTCGATGGTGCATATGTTGCTGTGAAATTTCCAGGGACGTCGAGCAGCGTGAGCAGCCAGAGTGCGGCTCCCACTGACTCTGACCCGTCCTCACTCCTGCAGGACTGCAGGCTGCTCCGAATCGATGAGCTCCAGGTGTGTGCACACACACACACACACATCCATCTATTATCTTCCGCTTTATCCTCTATTAGGATCGGGGGGGGGTCCCATGCCCATCCCCATCCCCATCTCTGTCTCTGGTGCTGGCAGATACATCCAGGACAGGGCGCCAATCTATTGCTGGACTCTCACTCACACAGACACACTCTATATGGGGCAATTCGGAGAATTCAATTGACTTGATTCATGTCTTTGGACTGTGGGAGGAAACGGGAGAACCCGGAGGAAACCCACGCAGACACGGGGAGAACATGGAAACTCCACCCAGATGGGGATTTGAACCGGGAATCCCTAGTGCTGAAAGAACATGCTAACCACTAAGCCACCTTGCCGCCACGCGCTCACACACGCACACGGAGTAAATGTATCAGGGGGACCCATCAGCTGAGTTAATGGAGGTGAATTGTCAGGGAAGAGCTACGGAGTTCAATGGAATCCGACAAACTGGATAGTGTAAATCTAGGTTTAGCGACTACATGGCAACAAAACAACTACAGATATAGATAGATAGAATACTTTATTCATCCCGAAAGAAATTTAGCAGCCAGTAACAGTACAATAAAAAATAGACAGTATTTTAATAGAGGGAATAAAAAATAAAAAAAAATTATATATATATAAATATATACAATTTACCGTTATAAAGCGTCAAGTGTGTAATAATAACAAACTTAAAAATAAAGTGTCCAGTATGGATGGAGACCTAAGTGGTACAGTGCAAAATACAATGGACAGTTTTTAAATGTCCAGTTTTATTTGTTCTTCCGGCCCAAAACAGTTGTATTATAGAGTCTGATGGAAAGACCTCCTCAGATGCAGCCGCACGTGATTTTATTAGTTGCTTGGATTCTGTCTGTTAAGCTCGACCTCTGTCTCTCAAACAGGTTGTTAAAACTGGCGGAACTCCCAAAGTTCCAGACTGTTTTCAGCGCACTCCTAAAAAACTTTGTATACCTGAGAAAGCTGAGATTTTAGCTGTGAACGTTGACTCCAAAGGTAAGGTGCATTTCAACCGGTCATTACGGTGCGTCGTAGTTTATATCTGTGAGAACTGGTAGGTCAAAGAACCCCTTCTTTTTGGTTCCGTAGGAGTCCATGCTGTTCTGAAAACAGGTAGCTGGGTTCGGTACTGTATCTTCGACTTGGCCACAGGGAAAGCCGAGCAGGAGAATCACTTCCCCACCAGTAACCTGGCCTTTTTGGGCCAGAGCGAGCGTAACGTGGCCATTTTCACTGCTGGTCAGGTGAGCGATTTAATATATCAGATTTTAGCTCGATTTAAAGGTCTTTCAAAGGGTTTCAAGGTTTTTTTTTTTTTTTTTTTTTTTTTTTTTTTCTCTTTCTGCTGTTCACAGGAGAGCCCAATCATCCTTAGGGATGGCAACGGCACCATTTATCCAATGGCCAAAGACTGCATGGGTGGAATCAGAGACCCTGATTGGCTGGACCTGCCACCCATTGCCAGCCTGGGGATGGGCGTGCACTCTCTTGCCAACCTCCCCAACAACTCCACCATTAAGAAGAAAGCTGCTATTATCATCATGGCCGTTGAGGTACGTTGTTCCCCTGATTTTGAGAACTGGAGTAAATGCGTCACGTGTCCGGATTAAGGTGGCGGACCGCTGGACCCTCCCTCACGAGCGGCACCACCTAATGTTTCTATGCCATGCTAAAGTGCTTCTACATGTCTATAGAAGCAGACTCTGATGCAGCATGTGCTGCGCTGTGATTACGAGGCGTGTCGGCAGTACCTGGTGGGTCTGGAGCAGGCTGTGTTGCTGGAGCAGAATCCTCACGCTCTGGGGTCCCTGCTCGGGCACCGGTGCGACGGGAACCGTAACCTGCTACATGCCTGTGTCTCCGTCTGCTTTCCAATCAGCAATAAGGAGACCAAAGAGGAGGAAGGTCAGAGAAGTGCTTTATTGTGATGTCATAAATTTCTGGTGTCCTGCTGCGATTCCACTTAAGATAAAGTATCTGTATCATTTAATTGTCACATGATTTAATGATCATGTTCTCCCCGTGTCCGTGTGGGTTTCCTCCGGGTTCTCCGGTTTCCTCCCACAGTCCAAAAACATGCATCAATGTCAATTGAGTTCTCCAAATTGCCCCCTATAGAGTGTGTTTGTGTTGCATGTGTGAGTGAGTGTGTGCCCAGCGATAGATTGGCATCCTGTCCTGGGTGTATCTGCCCAGCTCCCGAAACGTTCTCCCCTGGATGGGCACGGAGAGCCCCCCTCGACCCTAATGGAGGATAAAGTGGAAGATAATGAATGGATGGAAGTTTTAATGATTGTTGCTGAATTTATCATTCCATCTGTTCCAGAAGCTGAACGCTCGGAGAGAAACACGTTTGCAGAAAGGCTGTCTGCTGTGGAAGCGATCGCTAACGCCATTTCAGTAGTGTCCAGCAACAGCTCAGGAAACCGGACCGGGTCGTCCAGCAGTCGAGGGTAAGCGTGAAGAAAAGCCCAGCGTCTTATTATAATGCATTGAGTTAAAGTCTGATCTACACTCGCCGAACCTTGGACCTCACAAAGTCCCTTTAAAGTCAAATGCAAACATTTATGATATTCACTGAGCTTATTTCGTCACTGTTCAGGCTCCGTCTTCGGGAAATGATGAGGCGGTCCCTTCGAGCAGCAGGATTGGGACGTCATGAGTCCGGCCCCTCCTCGAGTGACCATCAGGACCCTGTGTCCCCACCAATCGCTCCTCCCAGCTGGGTACCCGACCCTCCACCGATGGATCCCGGTATGTGCCCCACCGTGCATGGTTTGCCACTTTTACCAGCAGTCTGGTGCACGTTTTGGAATGGGATCTAATCCCCCATACTCCTCTTTGCTGTACTAGATGGTGACATTGATTTCATCCTGGCCCCCGCCGTCGGCTCGCTCACCACAGCCTCTTCTGGACCCAGTCAGGGACCGAGTACATCCACCATTCCAGGTAAGTGTAGTCACCCAGGAGTTAAATGACTGAAGGCTGTTGTATCTTTATACTGTAGTGATGTCCGGACTGTAAAAGCTGAACTTTGTGGCATAACTAAAACAACTTGTTAACCCTGCACTCCAATATTTGCACAAAAAAAGCACAACCCACTTTTATAATTCCATTTTCACTGTGTAAATACATAGTTACATTTTATTTTTATCTTTATTCTATTCTTTTTTTTCCTTATCCTTTTAAACAAATTAAATTTTCGGTGGAGAGGTCAGGAAAGAATTTCACTGCTGGCTGTACCATGTATAACTACACATGTGACAAATAAACCTGATTCTGAACGCTACCTTCTGATTTCTCACAGGCCCATCATCTGAAGCGTCTGTAGTGGAGGGGAAAGATCGCAAGGCTAATGCTCACCTGATCCTCAAGCTGATGTGTGACAGCGTGGTCCTAAGACCCCACCTGCGAGAGCTCCTGTCTGCAAAGTATGTACAGTAATCCTAAATGTGTCGTCATCATAACCAGCATTTTTAAACAGGGTTTATTTCTGTGGCTCGGTCTTATATTTGTGTGTGTGTTTATAAAGGGATGCTCGGGGTATGACTCCCTTTATGTTGGCTGTGAGTGGGAGGGCGTATCCAGCAGCCATCACTGTCCTGGAGGCAGCACAAAAGATCGCCAAGGGTGAGTGTCTTTCTTCGGCCCAGATTCACTCAGTGCCAGGTCTGTAGAGAAGCCATGGCCCACATAGATGCATCGATACTCTGGCACACTTTAGAGTTTGGCTTCCATCGTGTGGAAGAAAGCACAAAGAAATGCAAATTAGGAAAAAGTTACAGGATTGTAAAGGTCAAGGGATGAACCTAACGATTATTTTTCTATTGAATCTACCGATTCTTTTTTTCGATTAAGTTGATTCAATCTAAAAACTATTACTGTGATGTGATTGTGTTTGGAATTAAAATAACTTTTCCAAAATCATGAAAAATAAAAATGAATGTAGAAATATATTATTTTTAATCAGTTTTTTAAGGGCTCTTTTAAAACACAAATGTTTTAGCTTTAACTGCTTTATCGTAGATCACATCTCAACCACAAGAGTTTCAATAATTTTAGTATACTATAATGCACATTTAAAATGATGGTGTAATATTGTGAAACAAGTCTTTTACTATTACCAAGATGTCTTATCAAAAATACTGGAAGTAAAAATGTTTTTCTTTCTTTCTTTCTTTCTTTTCAATGTGAAAAATAAGTGATTTATTTATTTATTAAAATTTTTTTGCAGGAGAGTCAGGTATTGGAGAAAAGGATGACGTGAACTCTGTGTTCATGGAAATGATCTGTCCAGCGGGAACAAACCCAGACGACTCGCCGCTTTATGTTCTCTGCTGTAATGACACTTGCAGCTTTACCTGGACGGGGGCGGAGCATATAAACCAGGTTAGCACTACTGTTATGTATGTAAATAATGTATAATAAAAATAATTTAGTGAAACAAGGGGTTATAACTTCACATGCCATGCACCATGGTGCCTAATGGTTGGAATCAAATATGATATTTAATTATATTATTTAATATTCTCATGTTTTTGACATTTTATTCTCACTCTTTTGAATTGTGCTGAGCAAGAACTTGTGTGTGTTTAGGACATTTTTGAGTGCAGAACGTGCGGTTTGCTGGAGTCTCTGTGTTGTTGTACTGAATGTGCCAGGGTTTGCCACAAAGGCCATGACTGCAAGTGAGTACACACCGTTCTTCTTTTGGGTTCGAGCCTCCCATCATGTTTGCCACTGCTTTTTTGTGTTTTAAAGGACATTTTGGTTTCAAAAGCAGCTTATGAATCCATTGGTTCAGTTACTAACTGGCGATCGTCCCCAGGTTGAAGAGGACGTCCCCTACTGCCTACTGTGACTGCTGGGAGAAGTGCAAGTGTAAGACACTGATTGCAGGGCAGAAAGCGGCACGTCTGGATCTGCTTTACAGGCTGCTGACCACCACCAACCTGGTTACGAGTCCCAACAGCAGGTGTGCTTACGTTCCTGCAGTGCATACATCGGCACACAAACTCGGGGAAGGATGGAAGGACAGACAGAAAAGTATGTTGGCAGATAGAATGACAGTGAGAGGGACGATGCAAAGAGAGACATATATTGTAGTTGTATTATGTATTGTAGTTGTATTTTTTTTTTTTATATATATAAAACTAATATTCATAGTTGTATATTTCACACTTCTATATACTGTATTTTTGTATTTAAAAAAAAAAATCTTATTTTCTTCTTTAAAATAAAAATTTTAATGATAACTTTAAAATAACAGGGTAATCGGGTCCGTGACCCATAATTTCGTTCTTATCTCATGTACCACATGTGATATTAATAATGATAAAATTTTCTTGAATCTTAAAGTGGTGAGAGATGAGCGAGAAAGATTGAGACAGAAAGGCAGGCAGACTGATCAGGCAGAAACCTCAGATAAAAACAGGAGACTGTAAAAAAAAAGGAAAGTTCATCATTAAACATAGATAGAGTGAGAAATGCTGACTGATGAAAAGGAAAGAGAAGGAGACGGAGCTTGTGGGTATCTGACTTCCTTTCCTATTAACCGTCTGTGCAGAGGCGAGCACATCCTGCTGTTCCTGGTTCAGACAGTTGCCAGGCAGAGTGTTGAGCACTGTCAGTATCGACCTCCTCGTATCCGAGAGGACCGCAACCGCAAGGCTGCCAATGCAGAAGGTACCCATTCCCATCATTACCTCCTGCCCTGATGCCGTTAAACGTCTCTGCGTTGAACTGACCGAGCTGCTTGTCCTTGTCCTCTGTAGATTCCGACATGCCGGACCATGACCTGGAGCCGCCGCGCTTCGCTCAGCTGGCTTTGGAGCGTGTGCTGCAGGACTGGAACGCCCTCAAATGCATGATCATGTTCGGCTCTCAGGACAACAAGGACCCGTGAGAGGCTCTCTTAAGTTTGAAACGACCATAACGCCGTTTGAATCGGTTCCTGTTATTAAAAGACGACTCTGACATTTGTCTGTGTGCAGACTGAGTGCGAGCAGCCGCATCGCTCACCTGTTACCTGAAGAGCAGATGTACCTGAATCAGCAGAGTGGAACCATCAGGCTGGACTGCTTCACTCACTGCCTTATTGTCAAGTGTGCTCCCGACATCACTGTAAGAACTACATCCATCCATTATCTTCCGCTTGTCTGGGGTTCGGGTCACGGGGGCAGCAACCGAAGTAGGGAGACCCAGACCTCCCTCGCCCAAGCCACCTCCACCAGCTCGACTGGGGGAACCCTGAGGCGTTCCCAGACCAGCTGAGGGATATAATCCTCTTCCCCGGGGTCTCCTCGCAGCTGGACTTGCCTGGAAAACCTCCCTAGGAAGGCGCCCAGGAGGCATCCTTACCAGATGCCCGAACCACCTCAACTGGCTCCTTTCGATGCGGAGGAGTAGCGGCTTCACTCCAAGTCTCTCCCGGATGACCGAGCTTCTCACCCTATCTCTAAGGGAGAGCCCAGCCACCCTGCGGAGAAAACCCATTTCGGCCGCTTGTATTCGTGATCTTGTTTTTTCGGTCATTACCCAAAGCTCATGACTATAGTTGAGGGTCGGAATGTAGATTGACGTGGTAAAGAAGGAGCTGAGCCATAAGGCAAGGCTCTCGATTTACCAAACGAACTACAACCAATAAGAACCAATCATCTACTGTAGAGTTTAATGAAACTGTAAAGCGCCCCCCTTCTGCTCCACTTACCATAAAGATGGACTTTGTACTTAAATTCCATCTGTTTGTGTTCTACAGTGCATACTGTGTACTCTGTTCTCTAATGGTCAGAACCCCAGTAGTACTTATCACAGAGCAGGTGTTTTTTGGTGGGTGCATTATTCCTTGCCCAGCCGTGTCACTTGAAATCCATCATAATCATGATTAATTAATTAATAATTACCTTAATTGACATTTAAGTTAATAAAATATCCAACAATTACCAGTTTTTCCCATATTTTCAGCTTGTTTTTTATTTTTTTTTTTTCATTCATCCATTATCCTCCACTTTATCCTCTATTAGGGTTGTGGGGGGGTTCCCCATGCCCATCCAGGGGAGAACGTTACGGGCGCTGGGCAGATACACCCAGGACAGGGCGCCAGTCTGTCGCTGGGCACACGCTCACACACACACTCTACATGGGGCAATTTGGAGAACTCAATTGACTTGATCCATGTTTTTGGACTGTGGGAGGAAACCGGAGAACCCGGAGGAAACCCACTCGGACACGGGGAGAACATGGAAACTCCACCCAGATGGAGATTCGAACCGGGAATCCCTAGTGCTAAACCACTAAGCCACCGTTCCACCCTATTTAATTTTTTTTAATTAATAATTTTTTTGTTTTACAGTTTATCGACACACTTCTGGGCACATTGGTGAAGGAACTGCAGAATAAATACACACCGGGCCGTCGAGAGGAGGCCATCTGCGTCACCCGCCGCTTCCTGCGCTCTGTTGCCAGAGTCTTCGTCATCCTGAGTGTAGAGATGGCGTCGTCCAAGAAGAAAAAGTAAGTTTAATGAAGGGGATTGGAGGTCAGTGTGAGTGTGACTGTTTTTTGAAGTGTTGTGTGTTAATCTGCTGCTCTGTGCTTCTACAGTAACTTCATCCCGCAGCCCATCGGTAAGTGCAGGCGAGTGTTCCAGGCGCTGCTGCCCTACGCCGTCGAGGAGCTGTGCAACGTGGCCGAGTCTCTGATTGTGCCCGTGCGCATGGGCATCGCCAGGCCGACGGCGCCATTCACGCTGGCCAGCACCAGCATCGATGCCGTTCAGGGCAGCGAGGAGCTGTTCTCTGTGGAACCTCTTCCTCCGCGGCCCTCTCCAGATCAGTCCAGCAAGTGAGTTAATGCACAACATTAGGGTGCGGTAGCTCAGTGGTTAGGGCGTTGGGCTCTCAATCTGAAGGTTGGGAGTTCAAATCCCAGGTCCACTGAAGTTACCAGTGTGGGTCTCTGAGCAAGGCCCTTAACCCTCATTGGGGATGTTTTGATGAACCCTGTGCTCACCTTGTATGTCGCTTTGGATAAGTGTCTGCTAAATGACCAAATGTACAACAGCAGTGTGCTGTGCGTGTTGTACTCTGTTTTTGGTACCAATTTGGTGAACTGTTTGTTCTCTTCGCCCCAGTTCCAGCCAATCGGCTTCCTCCTACATCATCAGGAACCCTCAGCCACGGCGCAGCAGCCAGTCCCAGGCAGCGCGTGGACGAGACGAGGAGCAGGATGACATCGTGTCTGCTGATGTCGAGGAGGTGAGGGGCCACAGACCTGTCCCTTAAATGCTGTGTAATGTATTGGGACTCACACCAAGGTTTTCATTACATCAGAGTTTATTAATCTGTGAAGGCTTTCTTCAACGTTTTGAAGGGAGGTCAAAATTGAAACAAGCACACCATGCTGGAACTGAAATCTTTATTTGTCCCACAATGGGGTAATTCACATTCTGAGCAGCAGATGCATTAGAAGAAAGGTAAAAAAAAAGGCATTTAGTCATTAAAAAGAAATTTCAAAGAAATGTAAATAGATTTAGGGCGGCACGGTGGTTTAGTGGTTTAGCATGTTCTCCTCTCAGCACTAGGGATTCCTGGTTCAAATCTCAATCTGGGTGGAGTTTCCATGTTCTCCCCGTGTCTGCGTGGGTTTCCTCCGGGTTCTCCGGTTTCCTCCCACAGTCCAAAAACATGGATCAAGTCAATTGAATTCTCCAAATTGCCCCATAAAGAGTGTGTCTGTGTGAGTGAGTGTGTGCCCAGCGATGGATTGGCGCCCTGTCCTGGGTGTATCTGCCCAGCGCCCGAAACGTTCTCCCCTGGATGGGCATGAGGAACCCCACCGCGACCCTAATAGAGGATAAAGCGGAAGATAATGAATGAATGAGAATAGGATTAGAAATCTGTATGTACAAGATAAATTCTAATATTCAGTTATGTACAGACATAATAGAGGAATAAAATGAAACATATTGCACCATTTTGTGGTTTAGCATGTTCTCCTCTCAGCACTAGGGATTCCCGGTTCGAATCCCAATCTGGGTGGAGTTTCCATGTTCTCCCCGTGTCTGCGTGGGTTTCCTCCGGGTTCTCCGGTTTCCTCCCACAGTCGAAATACATGGTTCAAGGTCAATTGAATTCTCCAAATTGCCCCATATAGAGTAAGTCTGTGTGAGTGAGTGTGTGCCCAGTGATAGATTTGCGTCCTGTCCTGGGTGTATCTGCCCAGCGCCTGAAACATTCTCCCCTGGATGCCCCCCCCCCCCCCCCCCGCTACCCTGATATAGAACAAAGAGGGAGATAATGGATGGGTATTGCACATATGATATAGTTTGGTATCGGATTAAGCAGCAGACCGGTATTGCACACAGATGATTGAAATGTATTGCTACATCAATGATGCGGCCTTCCCCTGATTGTTTCTACATACAGAATACAGGCCTAGATGAAGCACCTGTATTAAGTAATTATGTGTCCTAATACTTTTGTTTCTATAGTATGTTCTGTATGTGTAATGATTTCTCTTGGGTTTCTCCAGGTGGAGGTGGTGGAGGGTGTTGCAGGGGAAGAAGATCACCATGACGACCAGGAGGAGCAGGGGGAGGAGCCCGCTGAAGCCGAGGGGCAGCATGACGAGCACGATGAAGACGGTCAGGATCTGTTTAATGTTGAGGACCGGTACCGTGTGAACATCCGACGTGTTGCTTGATGCAGCGGGTTTACGGCCTTCTTTCAGGAAGCGACATGGAGCTCGACCTGTTGGCTGCAGCTGAGACGGAAAGCGATAGTGAAAGCAACCACAGCAACCAGGACAATGCGAGCGGGCGCCGCAGCGTAGTGACCGCGGCCACAGCTGGATCTGAAGCAGGTGTGATGAGTGATGCAACAAATCAGACTCATTTTTACAGATTATTCGGGAAGTGCGTTAAATAAGGGATCCATTTTTGCCTCCTGTACTTGCACACAGAGTATCTCACACTGAGGGAAGTGGGCTGCCTTGTACATGGCACACAGGGGGCATTTGGGGTTATGGGGCTTTGCCCTAGGGCACTTCAGCATTAGTATTCTTAGTATCAGCCTTCACCCTTGATGGGGCCGGAAATCAAACCGGGGACCTGTTTCCTTACCCATAAGCTTAAGACTGAAATACACGAGTCCTTTATAAAATGCATTTCATAGGAATTACAGAAATTTAGTTCCTTTACAGGGTGGTTTAGCATGTTCTCCCCGTGTCCGCATGGGTTTCCTCCCACAGTCCAAAAACATGGATCAAGTCAATTGAGTTCTCCAAATTGCCCCATATAGAGTGTGCGTGTGCCCAGTGATAGATTGGTGTCCTGTCCTGGGTGTGTGTGTGCCCAATGCCCGAAACGTTCACCCCTGGATGGGCATGAGGAACCTCCCCACGACCCTACTAGAGAATAAAGTGGATGGATAGTTCCCTTACATCCACCTTATTTCTCCTGTGACCCCTGAAGGTGCCAGCAGCGTCCCCGCCTTTTTCTCGGAAGACGACTCCCAGTCCAACGACTCGAGTGACTCGGACAGCAGCAGCAGTCAGAGCGACGATGCCGATCAGGAAACCTTCTTGGTGGATGAGCCGCTCGAGAGGACCACCGGCTCGGCTCACGCCAACAGCGCCGCGCAGGCACCGCGCTCCATGCAGTGGGCGGTGCGCACTACACCCAGCCAGCGATCGTCTGGTGGCGCCCCCAATGGCTCCTCCACACCTGCAGGTGGGTGGATCGTCCTTATGTCTCTTCTTTAACACGCTCTTGTAACTCTTTAATAATTCTGGCTGGGTGGATGTCCTCCAGCGAGCTCCACTGGCCTGATCTACATCGATCCGTCCAACCTGCGCCGCAGCAGCGCCATCAGCACCAGTGCTGCAGCGGCCGCCGCGGCTTTGGAGGCCAGCAACTCCAGCAGCTACCTGACCTCAGCCAGCAGCCTTGCACGGGCCTACAGCATCGTCATCCGTCAGATCTCCGACCTCATGAGCCTCATCCCCAAATACAACCACCTGGTCTATTCACAGTATCCTGCTGCAGTGAAGCTGACCTATCAGGACGCAGTCAACCTGCAGGTGAGGAGAGCTTCTTGTGTATTTTTACGGTGGCATGATTGTTGATGCCAGGCGGTCAGATGTATGAACTCTGATGTATCGACTGTCCTGCAGAACTTTGTGGAAGAGAAACTGGTCCCAACATGGAACTGGATGGTGTCCATCATGGATTCCACAGAAGCTCAGCTCCGGTACGGCTCAGCGCTGTCCTCTGCAGGGGACCCGGGACACCCGAGTCACCCGCTACACGCGTCGCAGCACGCTGGCCGCAGGGAACGCATGACGGCTCGAGAGGAGGCCAGTCTTCGTTCTCTAGAGAGGAGCAGGTCTGTCACTGTGAGGGATGTGGATTAATAGAAGCTGCATTGTAGCTTTTTTAATCTCATCTTTTGTTTTCGGGGTTCAGGCGTACCGCCACGCTGTTATCAGCTCGTCAGGGCATGATGTCTGCGCGCGGCGACTTCCTGAACTACGCTCTCTCACTGATGCGCTCTCACAACGATGAGCATTCGGATGTGCTGCCCGTTTTGGACGTGTGCTCGCTCAAACACGTGGCCTACGTCTTCCAGGCGCTCATCTACTGGATCAAAGCCATGAACCTGCAGACCACGCTGGACACCACGCAGATGGACAGGAAGAGGTTCGGAACATCACGTTTAGTGTTTTTTATTATTTTTAAATTTTTTTTCTCTCTCTAACGTAGCAGTTTGGTGTAAAATACTGATCTAAAGTTTTTCTCATTTCAGAAATCGGGAGCTGCTGGACCTTGGGCTGGACAATGAGGACTCCGAGCATGAGAATGACGAGGACACCAATCAAAGTAAGTAGTTCACACATCAATTTTATGCAAACCAGGGGGGGGGGGTGTGTGTGTGTGTACATGTATGTGTGTGTGTGTGTGTATATATATATATGTATGTATGTATGTATGTATGTAATCACACGCACACTTGGAGGAAATGGACAATGATCAAAGTCAGAAGCATGTGTGTAAATAGTAATATGGACTTATGAGAACCATATATTTATGTGTCTGTAGGCTCCACCATCCAGGATAAAGAGGAGGAGACTGTCTCATCAGAAACGGGTCAGCACCATCCGTTCTTCCGTCGCTCCGACTCCATGACCTTTCTCGGCTGCATCCCTCCAAATCCCTTTGAGGTCCCCGTGGCTGAGGCAATTCCTCTGGCTGATCAGCCTCATCTGCTTCAGGTGGGGTTTGTTTTTACTTTGTGGGGTTTCCTGCAGCCATGAGCTGGATCACATTTCTGAAAAGTTTTTATTTATTTGTTTTTTTACGTACAGTAAATTTAATTGTGTTGAAGTACTGACTTCTTATTTCTTTTCTCTTTTTCAGCCCAATGCCAGAAAGGAGGACCTGTTCGGGCGTCCGAGTCAGGGCCTTTATTCGTCCTCATACATGGCAAGCAAAGGCCTGTCTGATCTGACCGTGGACATGAACTGCTTACAGGTGAACGTCTGATTACATCAGACCATTTTATATGATCGTTGTTGTGCATCAGGTGCCTCAGCCAGTTTAATGTAAAATTGCTCTGCTGAAACACCAGATGATGCTGAAATGACTGGTTTTGCTGAGTGTAAAGAACTTTTTAAAGCTGATTGCAATGAAAATAGATGTTAAATCTATCGTTTTCAGATCCTCCCCACGAAAATGTCTTACTCTGCCAACATGAAGAATGTGATGAGTATGGAGTCTCGTCAGAGGGGAGAAGAGCATCCGGCATCCGCTAGTGAGATGGACACTTCCAAACCTGGACCCTCCCCACATGACCTCGCTGCTCAGCTAAAGAGTAGCCTCCTTGCAGAGATTGGTCTGACAGAGAGTGAAGGCCCGCCCCTTCCTACCTTCATGTAAGAACTGTTTTTTTATTTTTATTTTTTAATTTTTATTTATTATTAACTGTTTAATGGTGTGCTTTGTTTTAGTCCTCACTGCAGTTTCATGGGGATGGTGATTTCTCACGACATGCTGCTGGGACGATGGCGTCTGTCTTTGGAGCTTTTTGGCCGTGTGTTTATGGAAGATGTGGGAGCAGAACCTGGATCAGTGCGTATCTCTCATCGTGTGTGATGATTTCTGGTTTGAATCGTACTCTGATCTGTGTGAAATCCTGACCCACTGTTTTGTGGTTCCGATCGTGATGGCAGATCCTGACTGAACTGGGTGGGTTTGAGGTAAAGGAGTCCAAGTTCAGACGGGAGATGGAGAAGCTGAGGAACCTGCAGTCTCGTGATCTGGCTCTGGAAGTGGATCGCGATCGAGACCAGCTCATCCAGCAGACCATGCGCCAACTCAACACACACTTTGGCCGCCGTTGCACCAGCACGCCCATGGCTGTGCACAGAGTCAAGGTCACCTTCAAAGATGAGCCAGGAGAGGGCAGCGGCGTGGCGCGTAGCTTCTACACTGCGGTCGCACAGGCCTTCCTGTCCAACGATAAACTTCCTAACCTGGATTGTGTGCAAAGTGTCAGCAAGGGCATGCAGGCCAGCAGTAAGTACCGCATTCACCCGCTCCCAGTTCTGCTACTTCATAGTGAGCGAGTGTGTGTGTGTTGCGCGTGTGTGTATAAAGCTATGTTTGTGTTAACTGATTTTTATTTTAAGTTATGCTTACACAGTTTTAAAATTCTACTTAAAAGCCATTTATTGTTTTTGGCTCCATCTTCTGGCCAACTGCACAGGCACACTTAAACTGGCCTCATGTATGAATGCTGTGTGTATCATCTCCTTCGATCATGTTTTTTGGACTCATCTGGTCAAGTCTCTTTTTTTAAATGTGTATCGATCACAAACATAGCCCTTGCCAACCTGGTCTGTTTATTAAACACTGACTTTTAGACAAGTGCACTCACTGTCACTCTGATGGCGCTTTCCAAATACACACAAATGAGCAGATGTCTGATGGTAATTACTGTTCTGTTTGTAGATCTGATGCAGAGACTAAGGAACAGGGACCGTGAGAGGGAGAGGAGGAGTGGAGGACTTAGGGCCGGATCCAGAAGGGACAGAGACAGGTACGGTCCAACTGGTGCTGTATGCGTTCAAAGATTTTTCTTTCTTTATATATATATATATATATATATATATATTTAATATAATTTTTATTTTTATTTTTTGCGCTTGGCTGCCTTGCGGAGAAAGTCTGTTGTGAAAATGTTCCTCTGACATTGTTGTGTGTGTGTGTGTGTGTTGTGCTGCAGGGACTCTCGGCGGCAGTTGTCGATCGACACCCGGCCGTTCCGTCCTGCTTCAGAAGGAAACCCAAGCGATGAGCCGGACCCCCTGCCAGCCCACAGACAGGCCTTGGGGGAGCGTCTGTACCCCCGTGTTCATGCCATGCAGCCGGTGTGTGAAAGTCAATAAATCTGATCCAGATCATTTTGTTTTGACAATTTTCTCCAGTCAGAATTCAGTACACTTAAAAAAAAAACTTTTGTGTTCTGCAGGCGTTTGCCAGTAAGATCACCGGTATGCTGCTGGAACTCTCCCCTGCTCAGCTTCTGCTGCTTCTAGCCAGTGAGGACTCTCTGCGAGCTCGTGTGGAGGAGGCCATGGAGCTCCTCATTACACATGGAAGGTCTGAACCCAAACCGGTCTCCTTCATCCTCACAGTTTTCATTAATGTCAGTCGTCTCGATCCTCATCTTTCCCTTTTTTATCATTGCAGGGAGAACGGTGCTGATAGCATACTGGATCTCGGGCTCCTCGACACCCCAGAGAAAGCACAGGTACGGTGTGTGTGAATAACTGGTTCCACAGAATTTGTTCTAATTTGAATTATTGTTGACAGCTTTTGCACTTTTAAGCAGTAAGTCTTTGTGTGTCCACAGCAAGAGAACCGGAAGCGTCATGGCTCCACCCGCAGCGTCGTGGACATGGAGCTGGATGATACAGATGACACCGATGATACCGCTCCCCTGTTTTATCAGCCTGGAAAGAGGGGCTTCTATTCCCCACGGCCCGGCAAAAACTCTGAGGCCAGGCTTAACTGCTTTCGGAACATCGGCCGGTGCGGCCCCGCCCCCTTTTTTATTTTATTACTTAAGACTTCTATTTTCTAAAGTAATATTCCTTTCTTTTCCAGAATACTTGGGTTGTGTCTTCTACAGAATGAACTTTGCCCCATCACCCTGAACAGGCACGTCATCAAGGTTCTGCTGGGACGGAAGGTGGGTGGACTGATCGCTCGGGTTCTGCAGTGAATTGGCTGAAGGACTAATCGTCGTCCGCTTCGGTGTAATTAATTGCAAAATAATGAATGGGTGTCGTGTGTCATGCAGGTGAACTGGCACGACTTTGCGTTCTTCGACCCGGTGATGTACGAAAGCTTACGGCAGCTGATCCGCCACTCGCAGGCGAGCGAGGCCGAGGCCGTGTTCGCCGCCATGGACCTGGCTTTCGCCATCGACCTCTGCAAGGAGGAAGGATCCGGACAGGTAGCACCATTTAAGCTGCTTCCGGTCAGTAGAATGTGCTGTAATTCTATTGGAGGGGAGCTCAGTGGTCAGAGTGATGGACCGTCACGTCACTTTGGATAAATAATTTTAAGCATTTCATTTGTGTGTGTGTGTTTCTCAGGTGGAGCTGTTGGCCGGGGGCGGCAGCATGCCGGTGACTCCACAGAACGTTTACGAGTATGTGAGGAAGTACGCCGAGCACAGGATGCTGGTTGTGGCGGAGCAGCCACTGCATGTAAGTGCACAGATTCTGACACCAGACAAATGTATAGACATGGAGGAAAATTTCATTTGGCCCCTTAAATTTAGGGGGTGGCACAGTGGCTTAGTGGTTTTGCATGTTCTCCTCTCAGCGCTAGGGATTCCCGGTTCAAATCCCCATCTGGGTGGAGTTTCCATGTTCTCCCTGTGTCTGCGTGGGTTTCCTACGGGTTCTCCGGTCTCCTCCCACAGTCCAAATACATGGATCAAGGTCAATTGAATTCTCCAAATTACATCATTTATGGAGCGTGTGTGTCTGTGTGCCCAGCGATGGATCTGCGCCCTGTCCTGGGTGTATCTGCTCAGCACCCCCTCCCCCCCCTTCTAGTAGAGGATGAAGCGGAAGAAAGCAGAAGATAATAAATCTACTTTAAGTCAATTTAATTCTCCAAATTGCCCCATGTAGAGTGTGTCTGTGTGAGTGAGTGTGTGCCCAGTGATAGATTGGCGCCCTGTCCTGGGTCTATTTGCCCAGCACCTGAAATGTTCTCCCCTGGATGGGCATGGGGAACCCCCCCAAGACCCTAATAGAGGATAAAGCGGAAGATAATAATTGAATGAATTAAATTTAGGTTAAAACTGAGGGATCTTACTTAATGTACCCTCCTCAGAGCAGAACTGTTAAAGTTCTACACTGTTAATAACCGATGACATCATGAGTCTGGTTACTGGTTCTTTTATCTTGTTTGTGTAAATGAGCTCGATTGTGATCCAGACTTTTAACCGCTGACGCACTTCCTTCTTTCTTTCTTTGCTTCTCTGGTGGATGTCTGTTCTCTCAGGCCATGAGGAAGGGTCTCCTGGACGTGCTCCCGAAGAACGCGCTGGAGGACCTTACAGCTGAGGACTTCAGGCTGCTGGTGAACGGCTGTGGTGAGGTCAACGTCCAGATGCTCATCAGCTTCACCTCCTTTAACGACGAGTCTGGTACAGTGTCCCATTTTTAAAACCCCTTTATACTCTTCCTACTCACACCATGCATTTTAAAAACCACCTTTATTTACATTTAAGAAATATTACAAAAACTGAATTGACTTGCATCACTGAAGTTTTGTAATCCATATAGAATCTTTTTTATTATTATAAATAATTTATTGAATTTTTTAGGGTTTTAGGATCTTGGTAAATAAATCGTGCTTTAATTTTCACCTTTTTACATTTACATTTAGTCATTTATCAGACACTTTTATCCAAAGCGACTTACAAGGTGAGCACACATTGGTAACTTCAGTGGACATGGGATTTGAACCCCCAACCTTCTAATTGAGAGCCCAACACCCTAACCACTGAGCTACCACACCCTCACTACCACCTTCTTGTTTCTTCACTCATTTATAGATACTTCAGCTGCTTTGTATTTAATCATGAAAAATGTTTTTTTTAATGGCGCAGGTGAGAATGCAGAGAAGCTGTTGCAGTTTAAACGTTGGTTTTGGTCCATTGTAGAGAAGATGAGCATGACTGAGAGGCAGGACCTGGTAAGAAGACACTTCATTAACGTTGGTGTATTAAAGCAGTTTGTGGGCAGATACACCCAGGACAGTGTTCCAATCCATCACTGGGCAACACACACTGTACAGGAGCAAGTTAAAACGGCCAATTTACCTTGAATGCATGTTTTTAGACTGTGGGAGGAAACCCACACAGACACTGGAACATTAAACATGGAAATTCCACCCAGATTGGGTTTCAAACTGTTGTCTAAATTTTATACATCGTTACGAGGAACCACGTGGTCTGCAGTAGTTTCAGCTGCACGCGCTGAATTTGGTTTGAGTCTCTGAGCTGCAGCCCTCTCCAAATTCCATGAGGATGAACTTTAAGTTACTTAGTCCAGAGAACATTCATTCATTATCTCCCACTTTATCCTCTATTAGGGTCGCAGTGGGGTTCCCCATGCCCATCCAGGGGAGAACGTTTCGGGCGCTGGGCAGATAGACCCAGGACAGGACGACAATCTATCGCTGGGCACACACTCACTCACACAGACACACTCTATATGGGGCAATTTGGAGAACTCAATTGACTTGATCAATGTTTTTGGACTGTGGGAGGAAACCGGAGAACCCGGAGGAAACCCACGCGGACACGGGGAGAACATGGAAACTCCACCCAGATGGGGATTCGAACCGGGAATCCCTAGTGCTGAGAGGAGAACATGCTAAACCACAAAGCCACCGTGCCGGCTCCGGAGAACATTTATTATAATGATATTCCGATCCATATTACAACCTCCTCATCACAATGTTCTGATGACGCGCGTCTCCACCGCAGGTTTATTTCTGGACGTCCAGCCCGTCTCTGCCCGCCAGCGAGGAAGGCTTCCAGCCAATGCCCTCCATCACCATCAGGCCGCCGGACGACCAGCACCTGCCCACTGCCAACACGTGCATCTCGCGCCTGTACGTGCCGCTCTACTCCTCCAAACAGATCCTCAAACAGAAGCTCCTCCTCGCCATTAAGACCAAGAACTTTGGCTTTGTGTAGAGGGTGCCGCCCCCCACCCCACCCCCCACTGTGTAATATTCCTAGTTCCATTTTTGTAGATTTTTTTTTGTCTATACAGTTTTATGAAGTTTAAAAGAAAGTGCTGTCACGTCGTTGGTAAGCTCCTTTAGTTCCACTCCTCCTCTTGAACCCCCCCCC
>JAFMOD010000046.1:589807-702730 GCA_019802435.1 Corydoras maculifer
AGGAAAATCTGGCCAGACAGCAACCCGTTCGCCAAACTCCAGCCAAAGATGACAGCAGATGTATTTAAGGAAAAGGTTTCACTGTGATTGAGATTTGTTTTCCCCGCCGTCGTCCTGAACGTTAACGTGTAACGACTGAGAGTTTCACTGCTGCCTTCGTGGAAAGTCAGTTTTTCTTGTATAGGGGGAGTAGGGAATTTCAGAATAAACTTGGATGCAAACCATCAACTTGTTGTTTATTAATGTGCTGACTTTCAGCTCCATACACTCTCACCTGACTTCAATTCAATACACACTGACCTCCATCATTCAGCACACACTCGTACACCCGGCAATTTAGAGCAACCATTCGTTCATTCATCATCTTCCTCTTCATCCTCTATTAGGGTCGCGGTGGGGTTCCCCATGCCCATCCAGGGGAGAACGTTTCAGGCGCTGGGCAGATAGACCCAGGACAGAGCGCCAATCTATCGCTGACACATAGACACACTTTATATGGGGCAATTTGGAGAACTTAATTGACTTGATCCATGTTTTTGGACTGTGCGAGGAAACCGGAGAACCCGGAGGAAACCCACGCAGACACGGGGAAAACATGGAAACTCCACCCAGATGAGGATTAGAACCGGGAATCCCTAGTGCTGAGAGGCGAACGTGCTAAACCACTAAGCCACCGTGTGCCACCTTAGAACAACCACTTCACCTTTAATCCATGTTTTTACACTGTGGGAGGAACCTGGAGGAAACCCACGCAGACATGGAGAGGACATGGAAACTCCACCCAGATGGGGATTCGAAACGGGAATCCCTAGTGCTGAGAGAAGAACATGCTAAACCACTAAGCCACCGTGTGCCACCTTAGAACAACCACTTCACCTTTAATCCATGTTTTTGGACTGCGGGAGGAAACCGCAGAACCTGGAATAAATCCGTTCGCAGGGTGAACATCTGCGCTGCCACATTCATGATTTATTTTTTATAGTAATGTTGTTAGACGGGCAGCATTACAAACGGCATTAACAAACACACACACATTTCCACAATCTTAGTAGCATCTTAGTAATGATATAGTGCTTAACTTTCTGAATGATTTGCATGTTCTCCATGTTCTCTCAGAGATAGTTGTTTGCCAAAGTACCTGAATGAAAGGATGCTGTTGCCACCCAAGTGGATCAGGAAGAAATTCGGGTGCTTGCAATCTGCCACATCACCACTAGATGGTGCTAAATCCCACAAACTTGATTTCCTCAGAACCTGAAAACGGACTTTACGGATCTGCTGCAGACACTGAATGTGATTTTGAAGTAACGACAACCTACAACAGATTATCGATACGATTATCGATACGATCTGTCTGTTTTCACTGATTTAAAGCACGTGGGGATTCTGTTGACCTGAATCGTTCCACAGCAAACGTCTGAATGAACTGACTGATATTCAGGCTCAAGTCAAAACCTCTGCAGGAGACGAGCTCATTAACAGATTACATTAAACTGATCATCAAAACTAATTCCCACTGATCTGCACGCCTTTAATCAGCGCATCAACTCTTAAGGTACAACGTAATACCTCACGATCGCTCACCTTAAACTCAACATGACATGAAAATCAGTATGACAAGGCCTTCCATACAAGTGTTGTGTCAGCCTTATACCACCTTCCATATATATATATATATGTGTGTGTGTGTGTGTGTGTGTGTGTGTGTATACGTTTATTTATTCTTAAAAAACACACAGAAGAGGTTCAATGAGTTTTATCCGTCTTTCAACTGTGCACTGATTCATGGCGGTTTTTGGTCTAACGGGTAATAAATCTAACGGCATTTCGCGTGTTGATTCCTTTAAGAGCTTGCTGCAGTCTGACTTTAGCAGTTTGCCATTTAAACGGCACACAAACTAATTACACGTTAATGTGATCACAAGCTGCTAATAATAAAACCTTTATTTCACGTTTACTGTATTTTATGACACTTATTGAAATCATTCAGTTCAAACTTACATTAAAAATACTGTTTTTATTTTTAAAGAAGTGAAGAGTCATTGGTTCATTGATTGTTTCAGTTGTGTAGTAGCAGCTTACAGTGTGTACACACATTCACTCGTTTTAGACTTTATGTTGACTACATTCATTCCACTCACCCAAAGCTGAATAACACTTATCAACTCTACATCAGTCTTAAACATGATCTTTACATTTTTTTGTTGTGAGAATCAGTTTTAGTTTTTACATGAAAGGACTTGTATGGTCCTCACAATGTTTGCATACACACTCTCTCATTGGCTCCTTAACAACTTGAAAAACCCACAAATTCTTATTTTAAACAAAAATCACAATCAGTGGAAAATGTTTCATACTTCTATCTTTAGTGTTTTAGTGAAGTGTTGAAACGGAAGGTTTTAGAGCCTAATTTAATTCTAAAACCCTAAAAAATTGCGAGTTTGGAAAGGTTGCCATCTCCTCTGACGGATCACCCATTTGAGAATCACACAAACATCAGTGCTTGAGAAAACAGCTTTAATAGTTTGAGACAAACCGAAAATCACAACTACAGGAGTCTCTCCCCTTTTATTAATAAAACATCACTTGAGAATTTGCAAAATGACCCAAAAAAACAAAAAAGAAAACCCTCTGAAACGTTCGATGCTGGAAGACAATACAGGAGACTTCACCTCAGAGAGGCTTCGGAGAAACAATGATGATTTAAACCACTCACAAAAAAAAAAGAACCAAAATGTCCGTATGAAATAAACACTGAAAAAATACTGCATTGTTCTACCGCAAACCAAACACTCACAGAACCCAAACGGTTTAAAAAGATTGGCCCTTTTTTTCTGATGGTGAGCTGACTGAATGTCAGGAGCCTGAACTGAGTGCAGGAGGAAAGTCGCTCATAAAAACATTCACTAATCAGCTACTGACAGCAAAACCGCGAGACCAGATCCCAAACCCAACACGAAGATGAGACGTCCACACCAGTCCTAATGCCCGCCGGATTTCCGTGCGTCCCACGACCGGGAGCGAGAGCGCGAACGGGAGACGGAGCGCGAGCCGGAGCGAGAGGCGGACCTGCTGTGCGGCTCCTCGTTCGGACGGGCGGCGCTGGACTGGGGGACTTCCTCCGGGACGGGGGACGTGCGAGACGCAGAACGAGACTTCCTGTGCTTCTTAGCCCTGGCGTCGGGGGAGCGCGAGGCGGAGCGGCTGCGGGAATGGACCGGAGCGGCGCGGTGTCCACGCCCGTGTCTTGCCCTGCGGGAAGATGAGTCGTCGACAAATGATTCAAACGTTTCAGCTCAGAACTCCTTCAGCCGGAGGGTTGAGGTTTCCATAGCATTAAGCATCTGTAAGTTTTAAGACCGTTTCCATCTTAATAAATTTAGAACTAAATAAATGCAATCAGAAGACTGACCTTTTGAACAGAAAAACACCTCATACTCAAAGATGCTTAGAAGCAGACAGGGTTCTGGATTTCTGTTTGAACATTTATGGATCCTGAACTATGAGGTCATTTTGGAGTCATATTAACAGCGCTGTATACAAACGCCCTGACCACTGAGCTACTGTACCCACACTACCACCTTCTTGTTTGTGTTATAGATTCTTCAGCTGCTTTGTATTTAATCATGAAAATAGCTTTTTTTTTTTTAATGGCACAGGTGAAAATGCAGAGAAGCTGTTGCAGTTAAAACCCTGGTTTTGGTCCACTGTGGAGAAGATGAGCATGACAGAGGCAGGACCTGGTAAGAAGACACTTCACTAACGTTGGTGTATTAAAGCAGTTTGTGGGCTCTTAAGGAAAACGTTTTGGGCAGATACACCCAGGACAGTGTTCCAATCAGTCACTGGGCAACACACACATTGTCGTTATACTAACAGCGCTATACACAAACTAACGCTCCTGCAATATAAAACATTTATTAAATAAGTAACGCAACCTGACTTCACAATTTGATTCATTTCATTCCTGTAGGACTGTAAATAACTAAAATTAGATTTTTATTTTGTCTATATAGATTTCTAACTATTTAAATCTCTTATGACTGGATACCTTTTCACCCTCCTCTGTATCTGCTGCTGAGTAATGTGAATTTCCCCATTGTGGGACAAAAATGTTTCTCTTATCCTAATTCAAAGAATCCAACATCGATTTTTCAGGAACACACACAAAATCTAACAGATCAGGTTACAAACATTTATCCACCACAGAAAATGAGGAGGAAAGTGAACGTTATGTTAATTAATATTCTCACCAAGCACCAAAACATGTAAACCCACCTTTCATTTTCACCACGGCTTCTGCTCCTCCTGCGTCTGTTGGAGGATCGCGATCTGTTTTTAAAGGGGGGGGGGGGTGATTAATATAAATACAGTAACAATGCTTGAGAAGCTTCAGTTGATATGACAGAGGAAGGTGCATTAATAAAGCCCCACTCACTCTCGGGGACTGTCGGAGCGCCGGGGACGACGCTCGTATGACGGGCTTCTAGAGCGCCACCTTTCGTAGCTGCGGCTCCTGGAGCGCCTGTGCCGCCCTCCCTCACGCTCGTAATCGTCGTATCGGGAGAAACTGCGAGGAGAGTGTCTCTCTTTAGACCTCATCTGACTGGGGGCTAAAAGAGAAAGAGAGAAGTGGAAAAAAAAACTAAAATAAAAAACAGACTGATTAACTCATGTTTTAATAACAAGTTACATACTGTTTGTAAAAATAAAAACATTAAATTTGACTACTATTAGTATTGTGTGTGTGTGTGTAAGGACGAGCTATATGAACAGCTGTATTGAAGAACATACCCTTAAGTATACAAGCTACTAACACTTATATTTTACAGCATTTCATATTATCTTAGATTTAGTCATTTAGCAGACGCTTTTATCCAAAGCGACTTACAAACGAGAACTTTACAAGTCAGAAGTTATGGAGAAAACCAACTACACTGTAAATTCATCAAACCTGATTGTTATTTGATTCTGCACCCCCCCCTTTTTTTTCTACAACAGGTATTTGTTAAAGAGATGCGTCTTCAGTAGTTTTTTAAAACTGTTTAGTGATTCTGCTTTGCGAACAGAGTTGGGAAGACCGTTCCACCATTTTGCAGTGGTGAACGCCACGGAGTGAGAATGAGCTCCTCAGTGAGGTGGAATCGCCAGGCGGCAATCATCACTGGAGCGAAGTGAACGAGTCGGAGTGTATTTTGAAAAGATAGAGTGAAGGTAGGAGGGTAAAGATCCAGAAATGGTTCTGTAGATCAGAGTCAGTGACGTACTGAATGTGAGCAGCATTACATGAGTTCTTGGGTGGTTAAACACAAGTCGGGCCGCAGAGTTTTGAATTAGTTGAAGAGGTCTGATTGTGGAAGCTGGGATACCGGCAAGTATCGCATTACAATAATCAAGCCGGGATAGGACTAAGGCTTGAACAAGCAGTTGGGTAGCATGTTCAGTCAAGAAGGATCTGATCTTCCTTATGTTGTATAGAAGGAATCTGCAATTCTTAAATGTCACCAGTTAGTTTTATATTTACAATGGGTCAGATTTGAGTCAGATTTTGCAGAAGGCTGTGTTGGTTTTCTATATTAGACAGCAGAACCTTAAACATAGCGATGTTTGATGACTACTTTATTTTATTTACAATTACAGAAAGCTCTGTAAGAGATGAATAAACATGAGCTTAAAGTTTAAAGCACTTTTACCGGAAACAGTAAATTGCCCGACCCTCTAAAGTTCCTGTCGGGAAATGGCCCCGACGCCATTCTACGCCCCTCTTTAGCAAGATAAAAGATTCAAAGTAATCAGGCCACATGTCTGAAGTGTGGAAGAACACTGGGAGTCACTGAAGAAAACTCACACGGGAAAAGAAAGGTCATACACTCCTCACAGAGAGGACTGAGAGACGCATTTGAGAGATCCTAAATGTTAAGGCAGACGTGATGTCCACTGAAATACCATCACTAAGGGAAGAATAAAATGCTCTAAAAGGAGGAAAACCGGTGTGTACAGTCTTGGGTGCCATGCACATTTGCGTAAAATTTGATATGAGGATTAAGAAAAAGAACGAAGCCCAAAATGTCAATAGCACTGGACTTCAATTAAGGAATGTACACGGAAAAGCCTTCCACATAGAACAAAACCCCTAATTCTACACCTGCAGGATGTCTCCCCATCCTGCACACAGGGCACTTTCCGAACCCTCAACCATCACAAAGTACAAACAGGTTGCACCAGAGTCAGAAGTCAAACCCCCACAGAGAACCTGGAGTGAGAACAACATGCAGCTTAAAACACACTTACTTTTTCTGTCTCCTTGAGCGAACTGGATTTCGATCTGGCGTCCACAGACCCATTTGTGGTCGAGGTTGTGCAGGGCGTCCTCTGCGTCACGGACGTCCTCAAACATGCTGCGGCGGTTAAGGCTTTGTATCTTAAAGCACCGAGTGGCGCCATAACCAGACTAACACACAACGTCGTAGAGCAGAAAGGATCTCAAAGATTCACTTAACCTTAAACGTTTACATCAGATGTCGACATTATGACAATGGAAATGGGGAGGGGGGTAATTAATCACTGATTTCAATTAACGACTCATTGGATTTAATTTGAGCACAAATTAAAGAACCAACATGGATCAGGTCAAATTCAATAGTATGGAATCAATGAATGCCAAGTTGGAACAAAAAGCAGCAAAGGTAGGATACAACAGTTAACACTGGTTACCTTTAACATGCTTGAGCTTTGACCTTGAGCTTGACCTTTATTCTTTTTAAGTGCTTCCCAGAAGGCCTTGGGAGGTTTCCTGCTTGTCTTTGCCCCTTTATCTTTTGCTCTTTTCCTCTCTGTCTGGAACAGGTGCCCACTTTTTCTCCTCTTTGAATCTTCAAGCTTTAACTTTCTGTTCTTTCCCCTCTATCGCTTGGCGCCTGAATCCTTACGGGCTCTTTGGCTTCGATCTACTCTACTTCAGTCTTTACTCTTAAATATTCTTTGGAGGGACGGGTCTCCAGAACTGTATGTCTTTACATTTTCTGAGACAACAGAAGAAATAGCAGTTAGGAGACAATGGCCAGAAATGTCAGATCAGATTACATGTGCTTCACCGTCAAACCTTTGGCCGAGTTTCTCGTCACTTTAAGGTGAACGAATACGCATCAAGCATTAATTGCTCTCCAAAACACATTGCTCACAAAGGATATTGAATGTATGCAAATCCTCTTGGTCGACGGGAATAGAAGTCGAGTGGAATGTAGACGTCTACAATAGGGCCGTAACGGCCGAACTCACGACGCAAATCCTCTGGCCTAAAGCATCATGAGATCATAGTTCATACACGTGTCTGATGGACAGCTTTCTCTCACTGTCACACCATGAAGAAACAATTCTCCCAAAAACAACATTGATACCATCATCTGCTTTATCATGTTCTAGGTTGCCAGCATAAACCTAGTACATTATTTACAGTAATACACACAAAACCTTTTATACTTACACTTATAGAACTAAGTTAAACATGGTTTAAAAAATGAATAATGAAAAGAACCACATTTAGTACATATATAATATATATAAGCTGTATATAACACTAGACATCTTGCATAAAAAGCTATTTAAATAAGTTTTATGTAGTATAGAAAGATTTATCCATTTCAAGTCAACATAATCTAGAAAATAGATAACACTTATTTTTGCACCAGGTCCTGATCACATGAACAACCTACAATAACATGGAATAGTCAGAAATATTGGGACACCTACAAGTACCTTAAATAATATTCTAATTCTGGATCGTGCCTTTAAGATTGTGTCTCTATGGAATGCTTTGTTTATTGAGAATAGCAGTTGTTTGTGAGGCAGAGACTGAGGAATGATGGGACCTGGTTTTTAATATTCAGTTGTATAAGATATGATGATCCATTATTGGTCCCACAGTAGTAACAGCAAATAGAGCAAATTCTGAACGGAACATCCGAAAACTGATTGTTCATGGTGTCTCCCAATACTTTTAACCACATAACACACGAACCAGAGCTGTAAAGCACTGCCTCAAATAAAAAAAAAGTGTTCTGATAAACATTAAAACAACTTTTGGTCCTGAAAGGAAAATTAACTTTCATTAAACAAAAAAAGAATTATGAAATATTAATAGATTAATCATTCTTGTAAATGTACAGGAATAATTTTGCACTTAATTCACGTAAAACTAAACATTATGAACTAAGTAAACGATTAACAAACGAATGATTAAAATAACTACCGCAGACCACGTGGTAAAAAGAACACGACTGAAAATAAACGCGCTTCAGACGAATCCGTTGGCAAAATTTCGAAAGACCCTGCATATTAAAGTTATAAAATGTAAAGACTACGTGTTAATTACACTTTATGATTCATTAAATCACAGTTATTTATGATTACGTTGGAATTAGCCGTTTAGCATAGCAACCAATCAGTTGGTCTTTGCCCTTATATGGTAATGGTTTGGTTTCGAACCTTTAATTAGGTTCATAGTTACAGCGTCTTCGTGAAAATATTGTAGAATAAGTAACTTTGGCTTTATGGTTGTACTAAGCGGCATTTTAAACTACCCGAAATCTAATCCATACTACACATTCTGTAAGAACGCCACACGTAATAACGGTATGAGCGGCGCATTCGATTTCTCCACACTGCGCAGTACGCAAGTATGAACAGCCGTGATGACGTAGAAAGCCCGCCAAGTTGCTAAGCCGCGGCGACAAAAAAAGCTCCCGTTCGCTGTTTTGTGGCTGTACCTGCTCTCGTCGGAGATATTCCGGATGAAGAGCGAGGTGTTCGGGGGTCGCAGGTACCGCGCCATGTCGCACTCAGGACGCCGAAATGCCGAGAAACACAATGGAGCTTCTGCAGGGCCTCTCTCCAACGTCGTCGCTTCGGGCTCGCGCATGCGCGGTCACCTCACGGGTGGGGGGTGGTTTATGCAACAGCGCGCATGCGCATTGGCCGGTACACGTGGTGAATGAAAATTGCCCCACTTACCCAGAGGTCTGTTTCTGATGTATCATGAAATATGGACCAACGATTAGTGTTAGGGCGGCACGGTGGCTTAGTGGTTTTGTCTCTCAGCACAAGGGATTCCCCCGGATCGAATCCCCATCTGGGTTTCCATGTTCTGCCTGTGTCTGCGTGGGTTTCCTCCGGGTTCTCCGGTTTCCTCCCACAGTCCAAAAACATGGATCAAGTCAATTGAGTTCTCCAAATTGCCTCATATAGAGTGTGTCAGTGTGAGTGAGTGTGTGCCCAGTGATGGATTGGCGCCCTGTCCTGGGTGTATCTGCCCAGCGCCCGAAACTTTCTCCCCTGGATGGGCATGGGGAACCCCCCCGCGACCCTAATAAGATAATGGATGGATGAATGAATGATTAGGGTTATGACCACTATCACTTATCACGATAAATAACCAGTACAGCCCTGCGTTATGTGACTAAGCATCTGTTTGTAAGTGCAAAGCATGCAGACCCACTGTCATTTCGTACCAAGATAATGATAAAACAACTCAAAAGTAGATTATTTATTATCTTCTGCTTTCTTCCGCTTCATCCTCTACTAGGGTCGAGGTTTCCCATGCCCATCCAGGGGAGAAAGGGTGCTGGGCAGATACACCCAGGACAGGCTGCCGATCTATCGCTGGGCACACAGACACACACACTCTATAATGGCGTAATTTGGAGAATTCAATTGACCTTAATCCATGTTTTTGGACTGTGGAAGGAAAGCGGAGGACCCAGAGGAAACCCACAGGGAGAACATGGAAACTTCACCCAGATTGGGTTTTGAACCGGGAATCCCTAGTGCTGAGAGGCGAACGTGCTAAACACTAAGCCACCGTGCTGCCCGATTATTTATTATAGATTATAAAAATGATAGAAATCCGGTGCATAAAACCCTGCACATGTGGTCTGGCCACTGCAGTGGGGAAACAGACACATTTATATCAAGGTGACAACTAAAGTATCGTAAATATATTTAACAGCATGTGTTTACCCTGTAAGAAAAAAACCTACACAGGCATTGGGAGAACATGCAAACTCCCGCTGAAAGAGTACTGTCTAACATGTAAAGGATTTTAACATATTGACTTATTACTGTCTGGCAGTACAGGGTACAACAACTCCTTTTAAAGTGCAAGACCCAGTTGTGTAAGTAATGAAGTTATGAAAACATAAGCACAATCTATTTTGACTACTCTGCTCACACAGAGGAATTTGTCCTCCACATTTAACCCATCTGTGCAGAGAATTACACAGATACACAATACACAATACACAATAGTGAAGTGAGCGGACAAGCCCGGAGCAGTGGCATTGTACACGACACCCAATTGGGCTAAGGTTTTATCGAACCAGGGACATTCAGGTTGCAAGGCTGGTTCCTCAACTACAAACCAACAATATAAATACACTGCAGTACACTTACAGCACACAATGTCTTTTAAAATGTTAAGATCCTGTAATGACTAACTCGTGTGTAAAACTGATTTCTAATTCTCCCCGAACCATATTTTTTCCCCAAAGAGTCCTGGTTTGTCATTCTGAAATATATGAACATTGCTGAGATTACCACGTCATTCAGAATATTCAGATACTCAGCCAACTTTAATTAAAAGCTGCATAACATTGCTGGGCTTAGACCTGACCAACTGAAACATCCCGAACTCGTACCTGTGTAATGGCAGGATTCTTTAGTTTGGTAATGTACGAATAGGATTAGTGATGGTGTTCATTCTTTCTCTCTTGACCACGTGACTAATCAATATGCAATTATAACAGATTTGTGTTATTAGTGTAAAGAAGAAAAATAATGTGCAAAATTCAAAGTATTTTAAAAAAACAGGTTTTATTTAAAAAGCTCCAATATGAGGTCAGTCCATCACACCTTCTTGCTCTTCCTGATCATAGTGGTGCCTCCTACAGACAGAGTCTGTAAGACAAATTTTACAATTACAATCATTTAACTTTGGAGTGTAAAAGGTACAACAATAATATCTATAAAATGCATCTATATAAATATATGTAGTTTTAACACAGAATTAAAATCTAATTGTCTACAAAATACAATCAGTGCTTATAATAGCTTATATACCCAACACACAGTTATTCCATTTGATATGAGGGAACAGGTGGAAAGTGTTTGGGTAAAGTTTGGGTGAAGTACTCACCTCGATCATCTCTCCTCCCTTGATCTCTTGCATGTGGGAGAACTTGTCTGTCTGACAGATGAGCTTCCCTCCTTCCATTTTCACCGTGCACTTCAAGGAACACAGATTAAAGACAGTGAGATCAGAGATGCTCTCAGCATCACCCTGCTGTCTGTATGTGCTCTATATGTTTTAAAACCTTGAGCTTCTTCCCGTCCATAGTGGTGATTTCAGCCTCTTTGCCAATGGTGAAGGAGTTGGTGACCGACTTTCCTGGTGTTTTGGAAGTGATGACAAAATCATTGCCTGTTTGTTGGATTTCTGTTACTGGTTTGACATCCTTGGCTATCTTGATGATATCTTCGGGAAGAGCTTATACAGAAAAATGCACATGAATTACACATATGGTCTAGACACTGGACTGATTGCTGGTAAGCATCTTATTACCAGTAAAGACGTCATCATGTTAAGTCAATTTATCCATAATTAAACTACTGTAACTTTATGTTTTGTTTTAACAAATGAACTCTGGCAAATAAACCATGTTCCAATATAAACTGCTTTATTTAATGGATTTATTTGTGTGTGTATATATACTCATCTCATTATCTTCCATTTAATCCTATATTAGGGACTATATATAATATAATGAAAATGGACTCAAACAGTTATACTAGAACAGAACTCACAGATGGCTCTGAGGAACTCTTCATAGTTCTCCTGAGAATAAACCTGCCACGTTCCACTGAAGGCCATGTCTGCAGATGAGATCAGGTGCGATGTCTCCTTCACCACTGTGAGACGGCTGGGTGAAGCTGTGTACAGGGCAAAGAAGCGCACTCACCTCTACGGCTACTTATCCTCAGACCAAGTCACCCCTCCGTGAGTGTAATCATTAACACTCTGTTTAGATAACCCAGAGTTCAGTTACACACTGGGGTTGGAAATCGGGTCGGCAACCTGCCAGGTTAGAGAGTCAGATCAGATCCAGATCAAGAAAGGATTTAGATTTTGTGTAGGAAGGAAAATGTGCGAGTCGCAATAATTTGCTAAAATTTAACAAAAATTAGCTGTCTGTACTGGAACTGATCGGGTTCCAGGTTGGAATTCAATAGACTTGCCTCAGCAATAAGTGGAGCAAAGAGGAGGTGTGTGTGTGTGTGTGTATTTAAAAAAAAAAAAAAATAATATATATATATATATATATACATATATATATATATATGTTTTAGCATGGCACGGTGGCTTAGTGGTTAGCATGTTCTTCTCTCAGCACTAGTGATTCCAGGTTCGAATCCCCATCTGGGTGCAGTTTCCATGTTCTCCCCGTGTCTGCGTGGGTTTCCTCCGGGTTCTCCGGTTTCCTCCCACAGTCCAAAAACATGGATCAAGTCAATTGAGTTCTCCAAATCGCCCCATATAGAGTGTATTTGTGTGAGTGAGTGTGTGCCCAGCGATAGATTGGCGCCCTGTCCTGGGTGTATCTGCCCAGTGCCTGAAACATTCTCCCCAGGATGGGCATGGGGAACCCCCCCCCCCCCCCGCGACCCTAATAGAGGATAAAAGCAGAAGATAATGAATGAATGAAAATGAATAGGTGTTTTATGCTTAGTGCTTAGATGTCATCGCACATCTATGATCCACACTTACAAGCTTTAATCTACTTCAATTTATAAAATTTTGGAAAACGTCTTTTTAGTTTTGACGAAAATAGTTGCATTATCATGAGGGGTAAAGAGCACAGAAATAGAAACTCTGATTTGGAACTGTCACTGAATTTTTAAAGATATATTTGCATTTTAAATTGTTTTATGGTGAAACTATGAATACACACAAATTATGGAGAACATTCAAAAGGTCACTAAAACAAGAGCATAAGCAGCATTTTGTCATATCAGTCACAGAGCCGGCTGACGGTTAATGACCCCGCGGTTAACGACACTTTTGATATTTAACCCAGAGGGTCACTGCTTGCATAAATCAAGTGCCTCATACTTTTGGGGAATACAGCAGGTTATTAAACACATTTCTATAATGAAGCCTAAATCACGTAATAAGTAGCCAACTGCTTTTTTTAATACTGACAAAGCAGATGAAATGAAATTCTGCAAATCTATTTTTTTTTAATCTAGAATGTTCTTTAAAGCAGAGGCTGGTTTCATTTCACTGACCTCCATACTGCACATGTTCAATTTAATTAAACATCTGGGGACAGCATGTACATACCGAAGCTTCTGCTTAGAATTCTGTTGTTCTTCTGAAGTCCAACACAAGTTTATTTATATCAGGAGTTTTATGGTAATGTGGAATATTATGGATAAAAGGCTGGAACTCAGCGGGAAATCATCCAGAGCAGTAATTTTAAATATACTAAATGGCAAATATTAATTCAAAGTCTTTTATAAAGTTTGGATGTTTTTGTTTAAATATTATAAATAATCTAAATGCATGAACAGACACTCATCAGGTTCACTTACTTTAGGTCTTCACGTTTTTATCATACACACTGCCTGGTTAAAAAACACACGTCACAAACTCAATATTGGTTGGAACATCTTTTAGCCTGTAGTTTTGATGACGAAACACATTCACTGTGGCATCATTTCCACAAGCATCTGCAATGTCACTACATTTATTTTTTGTTCAGCTGCATTACTTTTCCTCTGTATCTTGTATTGATGTTGGAGATGTGGACCACTGCACCTTCAGCAGATCCCCCCCCCAAAAAAAATAATGGAAAATGAAAAAGGAAACTAAATCTATTTGAATGACACTTTAATCTTTAACACTGCAGACACCCGAACATAAACTATTTCACAGACACTCACATCACTGCAGTTTAAATGAACCCTCTGACCGACTGCACGACACGCCAGTTAGTATTTTCTTTCTCTATGCTTTTACATTTCCACTGCATCGGCTCGAGGTTTCTCTCCGTGCTTATACACACTCACGGTGACGTTTACAGTCTGCGAGCCAAACGTGTTGCGCACAAACACACTGTAGTTTCCTGAATCCTCCATACAGACGCAGTTGATGGTAAGAGTGGAGCACTTGTTTTCACGGGCCACGTGGAAGCGTCCAGTAGAGGTGATCTCTCTGTCGTTCTTCAACCAAAACATCTCGGGTGCTGGGTCTCCTTCAGCGAAACACGTCAGGCACAGAGACTGAGAGAAAGTGAGAGGAAGATGGGGCGAGAAAGAGAGAGAGAGAGAGAGAGAGAGAGAGAGAGAGAGAGAGAGAGAGAAGGAAAGAGAAAATAGGGAAAAGTGTAAAAGAGTAAAAAAATAGACAAAGAAATTGAGGCAGACAAAATTTGGCAGAGAGACAAAGTGAGTGCAGAAATAAGCAACAAAGAGACCAAAAGTGAGACAGACCTTGTCTTCCATGATGGCCACCACATCTGGTAATCCCTTTGTGACTTTGGCTCGATCTGGAAATGGAGATGTATATAATTATAAGACACGATTTATAAGATAGACCTTTATTTGTCCAACGATGGGGAAATTCACATTCTCAGCAGCAAGTTACATTAGGAAAAAGGTGAAAAAGCTATTTAGCAATTAGAAAGAAATTTAAAAAAAACAGGAAAATTTAAATAGAACTTTATATATACACAATAAATTCTAATTCATGCATGTACAGACATATAACAGAGGAATTATCACAATTAGAATACTTTATTAATCCACGGGGATTAATAAAGTATTCTGATTTATATACTAAACCTTTAACCCTGTATCATTCTGATTGGAATTCACTATCATTTACATGGCGCTTTAAATGATATGTACAGCCTCCTGTTGCTGTTTTATTAAAGAATGCTCTGGATTACCCCAACATAATGTGTGTGTGTGTGTGTGTGTGTGTGTGTGTGTGTGTGCCCAGAGATGGACTGGCACTCTGTCCTGGGTGCATCTGCCCAGTCCCTGAAACATTCTCTCTTGGATGGACATGAGAACCCCCCCCCCTCGCGACTCTAGTAGCAGATTAAGCAGAAGATAATAAGCTGAGATTTAGGAAATAAGTGTCACTTTACTTACTTCTCTCAGCGATTTCCACCTGTCTGTTTAATAAATGAGAAAAAAAGCATTAACGAGAATTTATAGTATGTAGTAAAATATCTATAAATCATCTATAAAAACAATCATGCTTACTTCAGTCTCTGGTATTCCAGAAGAGCATCTGCAAATGCTTTATTGAAAACAGAAAATGAAAAATTACTGCAAAAACCTCAAAACAACAAGACTTTAATGAGCTTATGTGCAAAGAATGTTATTAATATATTAAGTTACTAGTTACAAATCGTGCATGAATTTAACATGAATAAAACTGTTGATGAATTGATGATGGGAAAAGTCTAAGACTAAGACCTCACAGGAGTACAGATTCATGCTATTGTTGTAGAGGGATTATATTAGTTGTGGCAACCACTGTTTATAAGGTATTATTAGTAGTTGTGACAACCATTGTATTCAGGTATTATAATAGTTTGGGCTCTTTAAAGTAATTGTTCTTTTTAAATCTGGACACAAAGAGCTGGGGGAAAAGCTCCAGTTCTGTTGGATTGATTACTTTTTTCATGTAACAGACACTGAGCTCCCAGTGACTCACACTGAAGATGTATGTGTGCTGATGGTCTACCTTGTCCAGACAGATCCAGCGAGCGCTTGTGCATTTCCTGTCCATCGAACATCTCCAGTGTGTACTTCCCTTTATCATTCTCAGTCGGGTTGAAGATCTCAATCCAGAGCTTCTGCATCCCGAACCCAGGCTTCGTCCTCTCATCCAGATCGATCCTCCTCTCTCTGTCATTACATTACATCAATGTACAGACAATACAGACACAAAGTGACCTAAATATATCCAGACTTGCTGTTTGGGGTTTGGGGTCAGAACACAGGATAAGCCCCACTAGAGCAATGAGGGTAAGAGCCTTGAGCAACTTTTTAGATGCCCCAACATTTAGATGATAAGTGTAACCTAATTTAATGTAGAAAATACTGTTCCATTAAAATAAAATTTATTACATTAAAAGAGAAAAGCATGTGGGTGAGACTTGGGTGTTTGAAGGCTCCAGGGCGATTCAGCGCCAAGTGGAATCTGGCTCTAGTTTTGCGCACTGGGCTTGAAAATCAAGCGGAACATTACAGTCAGCCAGACGACAGAGCTGCCCTGGAGGATAGAGACTCACTTGAAGTGCCAACTGGTTTTCATGTAGCTCAGATAGTACTTGAGCGAGCAGTAGAGTTTAAAGCCAGCTGCTGTGCACTGGATCCTCACGGGACCGGCAGAGAGAGCTGCACATCGCACAAAGCAACAGAGAAACGGCAGCAGTGAGGCTCAGCTTTTGTCTGATACATAAAAGTGAAAACATTTTTAACTGTTGCCTGCATGGAACCTACCACACTGTTTACTGAGACTCTGCAGCAGCCTGTCGAACTCTGCAAAGATAAAACATTAAGAACATTATAATATATATAAATATCATAGTATATAACAGAATTACCTAAATAAATGTGTAAAATTCAACTTTTATTTTAATAGGTCAAAATAAAGCCTTTTGGGTGGATTGTGTGTATTTTGAGTTGCTCATAACCAAAATTATTTAAGGGGTGGGAGTTCCCATGCTTTCCACAGGGAGAACATGAAAACTCCACCCAGATCGGGATTTGAACCTGGATCCCCAGGGCTGTGAGGTGGACGTGGTTATGAGATGTAAGGATTAGTAGGCGTGGTAGCTCAGTGGTTAGGGCGTTGGACTATCAATCTGAAGGTTGGTGGTTCAAATCCCAGGTCCACTGAAGTTACCAATGTGGGTCCTTGAGTAAGGCCCTTAACCCTCATTGCTCCAGGGATGTTGTGATGAACCCTGTGCTCACCTTATATGTCGCTTTGGATAAAAGCGTCTGCTAAATGACAAAATGTAAGTGTATGTAAATGTAAGGATTACATTATTAAACTCTTTTTTACTTTTTTACATTATTTACTCTTCCTGTATGAGATTCTTACCTTCATTTAGTAACTCCATCACGCTCTCATCCTCCCCCCTGCTGTCAGACACCACGGCTCTGTACACGCCCGCTTCCTTTATAGTCACCTGTGGTATGATTAACGTGCCCACTCCAGATGGATCGTATGCGACCTGCGTGATCTCCAAACCATCTTTAAACCACTTTAGCTTCGAGTCCTTATTCATGTTCGTCACCTGCAACAGTGTAAACCAAAAATCTTTAAGTGTATGTATATTTTTGGAACACTCTTTATGTATAGAGCAATAAAATGTCTGTAGTCAGCTCTTTGGGTCTAAGAAAAAAAAACATGTTGGCTCAGTAAACGTAAGGCCTCTAAAGTCTACCTTTCAGCTGTTTTCATGCTGAGTATGAATGTGCAACTCAATAGAGGATCAGACAGCACAGTATAGAGTAGCATATTCATATATATATATATATATATTTATTTATTTATTTATTACTGACTTACAGACACAACCACACGAGCGTTTTCGACCCTTAGGCCTTCATTGCACTACAATGCACTACTTCAACCGAGTGTGTCTTCCCCCCGTCACGTAAAAGACACGTCACAGTTTAATACAAGGTGCAGACCCATGATTTTCATTCAAATTTCAATAAGATTATTTGTCATGAATCAAAAAACAAATGTATCATGAAATGAATCATAATGCATCATATTAATTAGCAAAATTTTAAGAAAAGACAAATCAAATAAAAAATTACTTGTAACCGAGATACACATACATACACACACACACACACACACACACACACACACACACACACACACACACACACACACACACACGTATGAAAACTTGTGTGTACACAATAATCTCAAATATAATGTAACAGAAATACCTTAAACCCACCACACCCCTAAATATAATGTGTACATCTACGTCTATGTCAGCTCAAACTTAACAGTTTAATATATTCAATAAACTAAAAATGATTGATTATCAGTTAAAGAAAACAAGTCAATTAAAGGTCATCATTCATTTATCCTTTAGGGCTAATTGGATTTAAGTTTAATATAAACCACGCCTCTTTTTGAGTGTGAATGTGTCCAGAACTCTGACCTTGCATTTCATCACCAGCTCACAGTCTTCTGTTACAGTCCAATTTAAAAACTGCTCAAAGTGAGGTCCTGTTACAAAAAGCACATTAAAGAGAGTTTAACTTTGTGTCAGGTTTAAGGATTTAAAGAATCAGCATTAATTATATTTCACAATCCTACAACAGCAAACACTGTACATGTTTATGATTTTATTGCTTTGGCAAAAAATTGGACCAGCAACTTAAATGGTATGTTCTCCAGCACCTTCTTTTGGCTTGTTCCCATTAGGGGGCGCCACAGCGAAATGATCTGTATCTTGCTGTTAAAGGTCAAAGGTTGTAAAAGCTCTTCTCCTCACCTGAGCGTCTCTTCCAGTCACGGCTGTTGGCTTGTGATTTGGCGAGGGTCTGCTTAAACTCTACCAAAGCAACCAGAACAAGAGCAGGAGAAAGACTTAAACAAGAAAAACAACACAAATCTCACTGAACTGAAACAGCTGTCTGAAACTAAACCTGGATCTGTAAGAATAAACCTCTGTACTTTTTTTTTAATCCACTCAGAACTGTTTTATACAGAAGGATGTTTTTCTTATCAAATATTAAATGAAACGAACATTAAACTCTTACTTTCATTCACCAGCACGAGGGTGAACTGGTTCTTGGCTCTGCCATCTTTAAGCTGTGCGGTGTACGAGCCCTCGTCCTCCTTCACCAGCTGATCGAACAGAATCTCCACCAAACCCTTTGCTCTGTCGAAGTTGATTTTTCGTGCCTGAGGGGTGAGACACAAAGATAAAGATGTGGAAGGTGTGCAGCGTGTGTAAATGAGGTTTAGGGGTATAGGGTCTGTGGAGTTGTGTGAGGTGTCGTACCGGAGTGCTGGATATCTCTCGGTCATTGAGGATGAGGTGTAACTCTGCAGCAGCAGACAGAGGTTCAGTCTGTAACCACAATCTGACATGACCCTGCTCTGACACCTTTACCTGCCATCCCTCAGAGAGTAAACTGATTACTACACACACACACACACACACACACACACACACACACACAGAGTAAACTTTAATAGTTACTAGAGAAAAAAAATAACAAATAATTTCATTATCTGATATTTTATTATCCACCCATTCATTATTTTCTGCTTAATCCTCTACTAAGGTTGCAGGTTCTCTGATTCCTCCCAAAAACATGGCCTCAAGGTTAATTGGCTGCTCTAAATTGCCCTTATATAATGTGTGTGTGTGTGTTTCTGCCCAGTGATGAATTGGCACCCTGTCCTGGGTGTATCTGCCCAGCACATGAAATGTTCTCCCCTGAAAGAGCCATCCCCGCGACCCTGGTAGAGGATTAAGTGAACTATAATGAAATGAGATGATGATGATGATTATTATTATTATTATTATTATTATTATTATTATTATTATTATTATTATTATTATTATTATTATTATTATTATTATAAATGTCCCTGAACACAAACAGTCTGTAACATTCAGAGGTTATATTTTCACAAAACAATACATTTGCATTTTTCTGATATGTACAATGTTACTGTACTTAAAAGGTCAATGGCTGCATTTTAACTTCCAATTTACCATTTTTTTTTTGGGGGGGGGGGGGGGGGGGTTGAGACTGGATACAATCCAGACATACAGAAATTATATGCAAACTCTTCACAGCGAACCGTCACCTGGACAGAGAACTGTGCCGCAGCAGCAAATCATCAGCTGTAATCAGATCAAGCGCGCTAATTTAATTAAGGGTTATGAGGATTATTAGATTTTTCAATAACCTTCAATTACATTCTTATCTTAGATTGAAACAGGTGGCATAATGAGTAAAGCTGCCGGCTCCACTGTTCATACTGACACCTCCTGTACATGGAGGTGATACATGTGTGGTTTAAAGTCTTAGTGCTGTTATACACTGAATACATCCTTTAATTTATAGAAGCTGTTTCATTGTCATGATAGCCATTTATCTTAGATCTTTTCTTTTTCCTCTTCACCATCCCAGCCCTCAATTTCTTTGTGCCCATGCACTGTATACCACTCTGCAACAAAAGGAATCCAATGCAAATGCAGTTCTGTTTTATTTGACAGAGCAGCATTATTCTTTCTGTAGCCTTTCACCATAAACAGCATCCCTGAACAGCCAGCAGAGGCCGCTGTTACCTATTGTGCCTAATATTGGTCCCTATCAAAGGCCTTACATGGGTTCCTGATGTGCCAGCTCAGCTCTGTCAGTCTGTCCAGATCTGCCAATAAAAATACACACGTACAGTATATGTATAAAATAGTTCTAGATTGATATGAGATATATAAATGTATGTATAATTATTTATTCAGATCAAGCAGAATCAAACCTTACCCTCTGCTGTGAAGAGGAAGCTGGAGGAGATATCAGGTCTGTTCATCACTTCAGCCGTGTAGAGTCCAAGATCATCTTCTGCCGCTGCTGTAAAGGTTAGAATTGATCTGCGACGTAAACACACAAGAACCGACATTAATTACTTTCCTGAGAACGTGGACAGCACTGATTAGCAGAGGAATGGTATGATTGTATTGTGTCAGTGCATTAAACAGCCATATAACGTCCTGATCCTAGTACAGGATTAAGCAGAAGATGATGGATGGATGGATGGATGGAACTCATAATCAGACCCCCCACCTCACTCCCCTCATGGTGCCCCTGATGACATGCGAACACATGCTTCATTTCTAAGCACACCTGTTGCCTTGCGTCGTCAGTCGGGCTCGTCCCGCATCAATAGCATCGCTGTAGTTCTTCTTCCAGTCGAACTGGATTTGATCTGGGGTCTCGGGAGCCTCGAAGCTCAAGTAGATAAATCCATCATTATCTACACCGATCTCAATGTCTTTAGTTCCTAAAAAGTAAATATCCACTTCAGTTTGAGGTGCTCAGGATTCCAGATGGCTGTCGGAACGGAGTGTGTACCTGCTTTACTCAGAAATGAGTCCAAATGGAGAGCAAATATAAATGTAAATGTGAAAGTCATTTTAAGTAGATTACACTCAGACAGACACTTCTGGCACCGGCGTCGCGCTGCTGGCTCACAGCCTGAACTGCCAAACTGCATATGAGCCAAAGGCACGCGAGGTTTCATAAAAGGGAACTGACCTGGCTTTGTCTGAGCTTCGATTGGCTCAGTGGGATGAGAAGGTCGACCCTCACCAGCAGCGTTGATGGCCTTCACTTGGAAACGATAGGTTCTTCCTTCCTGCAGTCCAGAAACCTGAAGGTGGAGAAGCAACATGGAGGCAGGTCGTACAATGATGTAATTAAAAGCAGCTGGTGGCATAATCATACTTACCTTCAGGTGAGTGTCTGTGATTGGTTCCTGTGTCACCGGATTCCACTCCATTGACTCCTCGCCTTGACTGATCTCCACTACATAACCAGTGATTTGTGATTGCCCTTTGTATAGAGGCTCCGCCCACAGGAGAACCAGGGAGCCTTTGCGCACCTCTCTAAACTCCAGGTCATATGGGCAACCTAAGATCAGAAGTTCCATCTCATTAATAAGACGAACCACCATCCATACATCCATCCATTCATATGATCAGTGTGATGGACCCTATGTCTGTCCATCACACCACCCACCCTCCCACTCTTTGTCTGTAATGCCAAAATCCATCCATCCATCCATTATCTTCCACTTTATCCTATATTAGGGTCGCGGGGGGGTTCCCCATGCCCAACCAGGGGAGAACGTTTCGGGCACTGAGCAGATACACCCAGGACAGGGCGCCAATCTATCACTGGGCACACACTCACTCACACCGACACACTCTATATGGGGCAATTTGGAGAACTCAATTGACTTGATCCATATTTTTGGACTGTGGGAGAAAAACGGAGAACCCAGAGGAAACCCACATGGACACGGGGAGAACATGGAAACTCCACCCAGATGGGGATTCGAACCAGGAATCCCTAGTGCTGAGAGGAGAACGTGCTAAACCACTAAGACACGGTGCCGCCTAATGCCAAAATCATTTATACCTCCACCCTATAAAAAGCTCACAGGTGAGATGAGCGGTTCTAACATTTGGCAACAAGTTCGAACCCCTGTGTCGTTCTTCATGTTTGCTCTCCATCAGGGTGTAATTTGTTCGAAAATGAAATAAAAAACATTCGTCATGTTTCATTAGGACCCCATTCCACTCGGGTCGATACTTGGAAGAGAATTATGCTGCGTCGTGTGGCTTCGCATCGATTCGTATGTCTGCAGCAGAAAACGGGGCTGACAGGCACTCGTCCTTGGGGCTGACAGGTTTGCACCGTCTTCCCCTTCCAGACGGAGGAATGCCCTTATAACAGCAAGGACATGTCACAGAGGACAGACAGAGAATGAAATAATGGACTGCATCGATCATTCATCTCTCTGGTTCTTATTTAGATCAACAGTATCACAGGTCTGCGCTCCGCAGCGGTACAGATGGGGAACAGAGCTCCAGATACAAAGCTCTTATCAGTTACTCATGTTTTTATGTTCAGTGGACCTTTCAGGCACTGGGCAGATACACTCAGGACAGGGGTGGCAATCCATAGCTGAGGCAAACACTCACACAGCCACAAACACACACACTATATAGGGCAATTTATATTTACTTTATCTCGATTGGGATTCAAACCCTAAATGGATGATCACAGTTGTAAACATCAAACTCTCACCAGGTTCAGCCATTATCCACCGCTCGCACAGGAAAGCATCGCTGGGCCCTGAGGCTCTGCCAAGTCCAACCATATTTGTTGCGAATATACGGAACTGGTAATAACATCCCTCTGTTAGACCAGGTACCTTGATGAGTTGAGGAATGAAAACAGAGCGTAAACAGATCAGAAAACCTGAAAAGGAATCGTAAAGATGATTTTGATGATTGGACTTCATCAAATGAACTGTTGTTGATCTACGTACGTGGTTTCTATAGAACTGAAGGGACCTGAAACCCTGCCAGAATTTTAAGGTGAAAACCTACAATCACTTTTATTTTTACCAAGGATCAGAGGGGTTCACAGGACTTTAACGACTACACTCAATCAATTTTATTGTGAAACACTTGGTTTCTGTTGGCTCTTGGACAGGGGTTGGGAGAACTGTTGTTTCCATTAAGCACAGACACAGGCAAAATATATATATACACATTCCTCCCACTGTCAAAAAACATGGATCAAGTCAATTGAGTTCTCCAAATTGCCCCATGTAGAGTGTGTTTGTGTGTGTTAGTGTAAGTGAGTGTGTGCCCAGCGATAGATTGGCGCCCTGTCCTGGGTGTATCTGCCCAGCGCCCGAAACGTTCTCCCCTGGATGGGCATGGGGAACCCCACCACGACCCTAATAGAGGGTAAAGCAGAAGATAATGAATGAATGAATATATCTCCATTATCTTCCGCTTTATCCATCCTCTACTAGGGTCGCGGGGGTGCTCCCCATGCCCATCCAACACATAAACACAGTATATATATATATATATATATATATATATATATATACACAAGTTTGCAGAAGTAAACCACTTGTCCTTTGATAGTGATGTCACAAAAGTACAAAAGAATATCTAATCAGAATCAGCATCCAAGAATAGTTTATGATTTCAAAATAATGTCTCTGTGTTCAGCTATAATTGAATTAAATGCAAATAAAGTATCCTGAGTGCAGCATGAGTCATCATCTCCTCTTCAATCATTTCAGCAAATTCAATTACAAACCTTTTCCAAAACCTCATTTTTATGTTTTCAAAATATTACATTACTCTTTTATCCAAAGCGAATTACAAGTATCCCAACTTAACCATAGCAGCTTCCACTCGTCAGGCAAAGCCTCGAGAGTGAGTGTATCTGTGGAAACTATAATCATCCGGAAGGGCATTTGTGAGGTTGGAGTCTGATGTCGAATAAAAAAAGAGAGCTATTGCAATAGGACTTCATGAAACCTTTCATTAATGCAATGGGTGTGTCCCAATACTTTTGCTGCTGTTGTGTATTTATGCCATTTGTCTGTATATTACAGAATGAGTCTCACTGCATTTAGAGCAAAGAAATTAAAATAACATCCATAAAATAAACCTCTGCTCAGTGAGCTGTTTAACAGACAGTCATATTAAGGGGAACTGGGAGAATTTAAGGGACAGCAGAGGGAGCTGTGACTTTGTGCATCATTCAGAATGTAGAGAATCAGCCAAAACATAAAAACCACCAAAAGAACTGTTTCTCTTTAGTTTTATTCATCTCTGGCATAAAAACTCGACAGGTGGAAACAAAAAAAAATTGTTTTTCGGTCCCAAATGCCACCATCTTTACATTAAAACTCTGTGCTTCGGTCCACCTTCTCCCTGAGCCCCATAAGCATTACCCTTTACTGAGGAAATATAGAGTCCATGATTAGGATGGTTTTTTTTTTAGCTTGAAAGAGTTTTTTTATTGTTCTGTGGCTAACTTAGCTGCTACACTGCAAAAAATTATCTTAACAGTCAGAGAAAAAAAAGTGTAGAAAAGATATGTACAAAAGATTGCATGTAAAACGTGTTTTGTCTTGATTTGTGTTGATGTTCCTTTTTTCATTCATTCATTCATTATCTCCCGCTTATCCTCTATTAGGGTCGCGGTGGGGTTCCCCATGCCCATCCAGGGGAGAACGTCTCGGGCGCTGGGCAGATAGACCCAGGACAGGGCGCCAATCCATCGCTGGGCACACACTAACTCACACAGACACACTCTAAATGGGGCAATTTTGAAAATTCAATTAACTTGATCCATGTTTTTGGACTGTGGGAGGAAACCGGAGAACCCGGAGGAAACCCACGCAGACACGGGGAGAACATGGAAACTCCACCCAGATTGGGATTCGAACTGGGAATCCCTAGCGCTGAGAGGCGAATGTGCTAAACCACTAAGCCACCGTGCCGCCTGTTCCTTTTTTTACATAGATATTTTGCAGTGTAAAATTCATTATGCTGACGCCGCTTGACATTTACGTCACGGTTGTTTAATTGCCTAAGATTACCCACTTTGCAAACTTTCAATGAATTATCATCGATTGACATGAATCTTTGCAGAACGAGACAAAATAGCCTTTCGAGCTGATTGCATTTAAATGTCAGGGTGACGTCTTTCTATTCACCTTTTATATTTCAAACTGTTCACCTGATTTACATAGCAGTAGGGTTACCAGATATTGTTTTGAATCTATACTTAAATAAAATGTACAAAATAGAATTTTTCATTTGTACTAGGAGACAAAATGTCAATACACAGAGATCCTGAAATTTACACTGCCTAGCCAAAAAAAAAGGTCACCTGGATGTATCTAAGAAAATCTGTAAAGAGGTAAAGAGTAGGTGTGGGTGTGGTCTCTTAGGGTGTTGGGCTATCAGTCTGAAGGTTGTGGGTTCAAATATCATCAAATATCATTTGCTTTGGTTCTGTATGGCCGAACCTGTATTCGGACCGCAACCGAGTTAAGATACTTATAGGTCCATCCATCCATTATCTTCCGCTTTATCCTCAATTAGGGTCGTGGTGGGGTTCCTCATGCACATCTAGGGGGGAAAGTCTTGGGCGCTGGGCAGATACACCCAGGACAGGGCGCCAATCCATCGCTGAGCACACACTCACACACACAGACACACTCTATATGGGGCAATATGGAGAATTCAATTGACTTGATCCATGTTTTTGGACCGTGGGAGGAAACCCACGCAGAGACGTGGAGAACATGGAAACTCCACCCAGATTGGGATTCGAACTGGGAATCCCTAGTGCTGAGAGGAGAACATGCTAAACCACTAAGCCACCGTGCCGCCCTGATATTTGTAAGTCATTTAATATAAATGTTTAAATGTAAATCTGTATTTATACTCCACAGTTGGGGTTTAGAAGTTTGAGTTGTGCTTTAAGTTGTGTTTCACTCTGTATCATCATGTAGAAAAACTATTTTAAAGAAGCACATTTCATGAAAATTTCAAGCACATTTCACATCAGAAAACGAAAAGTTCTAAAAGGCGACAATATCCTTCAGCTAATCATTGATTCCTTTGCCCCTCACTCTCTGGTGCAAAAGGCATGGAACACCTCTGATCTTCAGTATGAATTTAAGTGGCATGAAAGTCAACTGGCCAGAAAGAACTGACAAGAAAGCCGGCTGCCATCAGAGCACTCACAGTGTAGACTCTCTCCTTGACAGGTTTAACGTTGACCTCACGCCACACGCTCTGGTTTGTTTCCAGCTGGTCCAGGAAGTAGCCACGCACCGGATCCCCTCCGTCACAGGCGGGCGCTCGCCAGCCAATCACCATCTCCGAGCCCGTACAGTGCAGGAGAGATATTGCAGACGGAGCAGATGGAGCAACTGCAAAAGCAGAAGAACCTGATGGGTTTAATGTCCTTAATCTGCAGGCCATGAGGGGAAGCTACAATATTATTATTTAAATATTCCACCTTGAGGTCAGTTGTCTTTTGGGTTAAGTTTATTACAATAAGGTTTTTTTTTTTTTTTTTTTTAAAAGCAACACTCTTTAGACGCATGTGACGTGGGGTAAACGCATCTCGTTGATAGAGTTTCCTGTTCAATGATTCATACTTTTAGCCCCGGGTTGTATTTATATTCATACATAAAAATGATGCTAATAGACCAAATACCTCCAATGAAACTCTGGAACCATAAATCTGAAGTGTATGAGAACAGAACGGAGCCGGATAAATAAAACAGACAGGTTTATCTACACACACAGCCTCCTTTCACACTAACACGAGGAGGAAGAAGGACAGGATGTCATCCCTCTTAATGTCTGATCAGCCATGGGTGTATTTGTAAATTGTCTAAAGCGTGAGTGACGGGAGAAATGAGCGGTCATTACAGCACGCAGGCTGGAGAAGCGTGTTATCTGGAAGCCTATTACAGACCACAGCTGTGCCACGTACACATCAATTTCATCAGCGCTTTCACTCTTCAGCTTTGTTCTAATATGACGGCAGGAGGGGGCGCATGTACGGGTCTTATGTCTGCTCGGACCATTCCACCAGGAACCTGGCAGGTATCTCTAAAAATAGTCGTATATGTTAATAGTCTAATGTATGATGAGTGATTAGGAACCCTGATTTATAATTAAGACATTAAAATCTTATCTTTCGTCAGAATATAAAATAAAATCTTCTCTATTATCCATCCATTATCTTCCGCTTAATTCTATATTAGGGTCGTGGGGGGGTTCCCCATGCCCATCCAGGGGAGAATGTTTCAGGCGCTGGGCAGATAGACCTAGGACAGGGCGCCAATCCATCACTGGGCACACACTCACTCACACAGACACACTCTATATGGGGCAATTTGGAGAACTCAGTAGACTTGATCCATGTTTTTGGACTGTGGGAGGAAACTGAAGAACCCGGAGGAAACCCACACAGACACGGGGAGAACATGGCGACTTCACCCAGATGGAGATTCGAACTGGGAATCCCTAGTGCTGAGAGGAGAACGTGCTAACCATTAAGCCACCGTGCCGCCATCTTCTCTTCCACATAATTCTCTACTCTAAGCAGCACAGTGATTAAGTGATTAGCATGTTCTCCTTTCAGTGCAATCTGGGTGGAGTTTCCATGTTCTCCCCGTGTCTGTGTGAGTTTCCTCTCACAGTGCAAGAACATTTATTCAGTGTGAATTGGATGCTCTCAATTGCTTCTATATAGTGTGTGTATGTGTGTGTGTGTGTGTGTGTGTGTGTTCGGGCGAGTGAGTGTGTACCCAGCGATACATTAGTCCCCTGTCCTGGGTTTATCTGCCCAGAGCCCGACACATTCTCCCCTGGATGGCCATGGGACACATAATGAATAATGAATGTTCTTGGATCTTCCAGTTCTTACGTTTAGCCGCTTGGATGACAATAGGCTCAGACTCCCCTGAGTAGCGGCCGTTTCCTGCTCGGCTCACGGATTTCACCCTGAACACATACGTCTTATTAGTCCTCAGGCCGTGCACCGTAAATCTGGAACAGGAAACAGTGAAAAAGAGGATGTGACACCATCATCAACATGAAAATGTTCTACTGTAACTCAGAATCGCTGTAAACTCATATGATTGCATCCAACCAGTTCATGAAGAACTGTTGCACCTGGTGTCGGAGACGGGCTTGTTGTTGATGGTTCGCCACTGGGAGCTACCCAGCTCATTGTAATATAGGTAATATCCCAGAATTCCCTCTGTGTCCTTTGGCTCACTCCACTGCAGGAGGACTGAGCTGTCCGTGTCCTTAATGGCCTGAATGTTCTGGGGTGCAGCGGGAACCCCTGCAAACCGCACCATTGAAACGATTACAGTGAATAAAAACACAACTTAAATGATGACTTAAATGATCTGATCTGTGTTCTACAAAGCAGAGAAAGTATGTCAAGCCTTTAGATTAACCACTAAATACACAAAAAGCTGTAAATAGCTCAGTGGTTAGGGCATGGGGCTGTCAATCTGAAGGTTGGGGGTTCAAATCCCAGGTCCACTGAAGTTACCAATGTGGGTCCTTGAGAAAGACCCTTAACCCTCATTGCTCCAGGGACGTTGTGATGAACCCTGTGCTCACCTTATAAGTCGTTTTGGATAAAAGCGTCCAATTAATGACTGTATGTGAAATGTATATGCAAATGGATGCTGCCATTCATTAAGTTCTGAACTAATAACACACATTTTTTTGTCTTAACGATTAACATAATTTTGGTCCTTTACTCTTATCATAATAATAATAATTATAATCATTGCTTTCCAAAATCATAGAACTCACCGAGAGGTTCTCCGAGTGAGACAGGTTGGCTGGGTTCTGATGGCTCACTAATGCCGAATTTGTTCACGGAGCGCACTCGGAAGCAGTAGGCCATCCCTTTCTGTAGGTCGAATGCTGCGAACCGTGGCGAGCAAATGGTCATGTCCAGACTGGCCAGGTGCCAGCTCTCCTTACCAGCTACGGACTGCGAAAACCACCAGAGACCCATAATCTGCATCATGATCTAACATCATACATCATGGATACTTGTGTCCACAAACAGAACCAGCTAGATGTTTGGACACGCCCACTTTTTGCTTACTGTCCATGTTCTCAGTTCCACTGACTGTAAAGATGGACTTTGTAGTTCTACAATTTCAGACTGTAGTCCATCTGTTTGTGTTCTGCAGTACATACTGTGTACTCTGTTCTGATGGTCAGAACCCCAATAGCACCACCACAGAGCAGGGGTTATTTGGTGGGTGCATTATTCCTATCCCAGCAGTGTCACTGAGGTGGAGAAATGAAACTACAATGAACCCCCCTCACCACATCAGTGTCACTGCAGAACTGACAATAAACAATCCACCACCCAAATGATACCTGTTCTGTGATGCTCCTGACCAACAGAGAACAGAGAACCAACAGGGGACTAACAACAACAAAGAACACAGATGGACTACAGTCTGGAATTGTAGACTTACAAAGTCCATCTATACAGTAAGTGGAGGACATAATAGAGCAAAAAGTGGGCGTGTCCAAACTTTTGACTGGCATCATATGAAGACTAATAAAATAGGCAATAAATGTATGTTTCCTATTAAGTATGTGGTCAGTTTTTTTACGCAGGACGTTCGAAATAAGTGTATTAATCACTTTGTAGCTGTGCTATTAAAATAAAGGGGTTTTAGGAGGTCAACTGAAGGATTCAAGTTTTCATTATTACATTTTTATTTCTTGCATTAATACACATCCTCTCTGCTATCTGTTAGCACGGGTCTCCTATAAATTTAATTAAAAAACTTCAATATTAGATAGAAATTAATATCTTTTTCATCCTGAACAGACAGTGGAGCTTCACAGTCTCTGCCGCGCTTGATGGATCGGAAGGTTTTATTACAGAGCCACTGGTATTAAAATCGAATAAACTGTGTGTGTGTGTGTGTGTCCTGTGGCAGTCCACAGCCTCCGCGACTCATTACCATCTGCTTGTCTTCCTCCAGCAGCCTGATATAAGTTATTTCTGCACTTTCTGTGCATACATGAAACCATCACCGCGGGCGGTTTAACTCTTGACTGAGGCCTGATGAAATCTCTTAAAGATTCCCAGCAGTGAGCAAATATGTAAAAAGAAAATGTCTTCTTTCAATCTGTTTAAAGACCCGAGCTGCGGTAACAACGGGGGGGGGGGGGGCCCCCCCCCCCCCCCCCCCCCCCCCCCCCCCCCCCCCCCCCCCCCCCCCCCCCCCCCCCCCCCCCCCCCCCCCCCCCCCCCCCCCCCCCCCCCCCCCCCCGTAAGATGACGATGGAGGATAAAAAAAAGTATAATAGAACAAAGAGCAAAGAGGAGACTGCGATGAGAATGGAAAATATTAGAGATGAGGAAAGGGAATGGTAGATAATCGGGTAAGAGGAAAGGAGAATGAAGAGGTGGAGGGGGAGTGGAAGACAAATGGAAGGGAATAGAAGTTATGACAGAGAGACAGATGGGACGGAGAATGCATTTTTTCTTATGAGATCATTTCATCACACTCATACACGATTATGAGAAAGAGCAGGAAGAGCGAGAGAAGGTTGTGGGAGGAAGAAGAGGATGATGAACAAGAGGAAATAATCAAGGTGGAAGGGAATAATGGGGAAAGGCTGAGGAGACGAAGACAAAAAAAGGAGGAAGAGGGACCAGAACGTTGGAAATGGTGTTACCAGAAAGCACATGGTCGAAATGAAAGGTGGAGATGAAATAATATGCCAAATGTGATATTTCAGATAAAATTCAGGTTTAATAAGAGTTATTTACACCCCGCAGCTTGATTTTGGGCGTCTTTGCCATCATAACGTCTTTGCGTATCGTGATGCACTAGTGCGTTTTGGGCGTCGTGTGCAATAAACCAATCGGCGTGTCAGAAAAAAGCCAAAAAGTGACCATTCATTCATTCATTCATTATCTCCCGCTTTATCCTCTATTAGGGTCGCGGTGGGTGGGGTTCCCCATGCCCATCCAGGGGAGAACGTTTCGGGCGCTGGGCAGATACACCCAGGACAGGGCGCCAATCTATCATTGGGCACACACTCACTCACACAGACACGCACACATACACACTCTATATGGGGCAATTTGGAGAACTCAATTGACTTGTTCCATGTTTTTGGACTGTGGGAGGAAACCCGGAGAACCCGGAGGAAACCCATGCAGACACGGGGAGAAAATGGAAACTCCACCCAGATGGGGATTTAAACCAGGAATCCCTAGTGCTGAGAGGTGAACATGCTAAACCACTAAGCCACCTTGCCACCCAAAAAGTGACCAATTACATGTAAATTAACATTTAAACAGTTTGAGGAAACGCATCACAACCCCGAGCAAAACCGGGCTGGGGCAATTAATAAGAACATTGCACCAGCGTTGCAGCCTCATCATTAAATGATTGCAGGGATGAGTAGAATCATGTGTTAATAATGAAGCGCTCTGTAAGTGGAGATTTAATTGACTGACTGCGTTTTAAAGCAAACGTGAAGCGTTATTTCTGTGATATGTTAATACATTCAAAGTCAATTTGGTGGGAAGAATCATGGAGAAGCTGCGAGCAAAACAAAACGAGTGAAGCTAGTGATGGCAAGAGGCAAAAATAGCTGAACTACAGCAGAAACAATTAAGGAGCCTCAGCAGGGGCGTCGTTAGACCTGGGCTATGAGAGCTAAAGCCCCGGATGTTTTGTCAGTTGCCCCAAATCAAATGAGAGCAGCTTTCCCTGCCGCCTCTCCTCCAGCAGCGGGACCGAACGATGGAGTCACCGTCAGATGTTGTGTATTTTTCGCCCATATCAGGAGTAAAGTTACCGTAATAACTGTATGTTGTCTGTAAAGAGCAGCTTCTCAGCTTTCAGAAACTGTCAGAATTTTTCTGAAGGCACAAAACTGTCGCAGAATTACGGTTTAAAGCAAAACCTCAATAAAACTGTCTCATCTGCGACCGACTCGTAAAACGGATTCATGCTTTTCTGCCGAAGCTCAGGTTCCTTTATTCAAACGTTTTATCCAAAACCATCATTTATTAGAACGGAATGTGCTCTCCACTGCTGACAGACATATTTTCATTCATTTATTCATTCATTCATTATCTCCCGCTTTATCCTCTATTAGGGTCGTGGTGGGGTTCCCCATGCCCATCCAGGGGAGAACGTTTCGGGCGCTGGGCAGATACACCCAGGACAGGACGCCAATCTATCACTAGGCACACACTCATTCAAACAAACCCACTCTATATGGGGCAATTTGGAAAACTTAATTGACTTGATCCATGTTTTTGGACTGTGGGAGGAAACCGGAGAACCTGGAGGAAACCCACGCGGACACGGGGAGAACATCAGACATATTTCATTTGTTATTTAATTTATAGCTAATAAATGATGAGGGCGGTACAGTGTCTTAGTGGTTAGCATTTTCTCCTCTCAGCACTAGGGATTCTAGGTTTGAATCCCCATCTGGGTGGAGTTTCCATGTTCTCCCCGTGTCTGCGTGGGTTTCCTCCGGGTTCTCCAGGTTTCCTCCCACAGTCCAAAAACATGGATCAAGTCAATTGAGTTCTCCAAATTGCCCCATATAGAGTGTGTCTGTGTGAGTGAGTGTGTGCCCAGCGATAGATTGGCGTCCTGTCCTGGGTCTATCTGCCCAGCGCCCGAGACGTTCTCCCCTGGATGGGCATGGGGAACCCCCCCGTGACCCTAATAGAGGATAAAATGGATAAAAACACATGAAAGGGAACTTTTTAAAGAGGACAGAGGGGCAATAAGGGATCTGGGCTAAAGCCCCTGATGTTTCTAAACCTTAAAACTGCCCCTGAGCTTCAGCATGTATTTCAACTGAAGAGCGAAATGCAGAGGAGTTCATCGTATGCTTAGTAACAAGCGTGATAGCAATACTGCTACCTTCAGGCAAAAGAGCGAATCCTGATGAGGTGAATTCACACAAAGTCAGAGTGTGTGTTGTGTGTGTTGTGTTGTGTTGTATTGTTGAGAGTGTGTGTTGTGTTAGGTTCAAACATGGGGTTAGAGCTGCCATTCTTTAGCACAGGAGCTGTTTAGCCGTGTTTAAAATGTCACAGAGCGAGTGGCTAAAGCTAATTACGGCTTGTCTCTCACTTTCCAGCTGGTCTTTGGTGATGACGATCTCTCTGCCCCTGTCCACCTTCACTACTGAGAGAAAAGTGAAAAACAGGAGAGGCATTCAGACGGAGATAACAACCGCTAGAGGCAATTACACTGTAGATTCGAGGCGTGTAATGAGCAGAGAAGCAGCTAAAGGTGCGATATCAGTGATATCTAAAACCAACACCTTCCAAATGGACAGAATCATAAGCAGTGTGTCAATAAGACTGAAATCTCAGTGGGAAACCTAATCGATGAAGATGATAATATTAGGGAACTTGAAATATTAGTTATTATTTTATTCTAGTGCTTTGATCAGCGGCGAGTTTTAGGGTTCTTGAGTGGTGTGGGAGGGGAACCTGCTGGTCACTTGCTTCACAGCCATGACTAGCTGTGACAGGATTTCTAATGGGCGGCATGGTGGCTTAGTGGTTAGCATGTTCTCCTCTCAGTGCTGGGGATTCCCGGTTTGAATCCCCATCTGGGTGGAGTTTCCATGGTCTCCCCGTGTCCGCGTGAGTTTCCTCCGGGTTCTCCGGTTTCCTCCCACAGTCCAAAGACATGCATCGAGGTCAAATGAGTTCTCCAAATTGCCCCATATAGAGTGTGTCTGTGTGAGTGAGTGTGTGCCCAGTGATAGATTGGCGTCCTGTCCTGGGTGTATCTGCCCAGCGCCCGAAACGCTCTCCGCTGGATGGGCTGTACATAATCTGTACATGAGCGTCCTGCACTGTTAATGTCCCCCACTGAGTCTTGGTCCTTACAAGGTTTTTTTTTCTTAAAACTTCTTTAAAACTTTAACGGGGAGTTTTTTTCTTGCCACTGACACTTCGGCTTGCTTCAGGTTCGGAACTCTGTAAAGCTGCTTTGTGACAATATACTATTGTAAAAAGTGTTACATAAATAATTAAATGCACAGGCAGGTGGGCTGAACATGACTGCCTTTGCGACACTGATCTCTAGCAGAACTAGTAGTATTAATTGATTACCCATTGTCCTACTGGGCTCCATGGGGTCAGAGGTGATGATAGGGTCGGTGTATTTAGATGGGCGACCCACACCGGCCTGGTTCACTGCACACACTCGAAACTGGTACATGGTTTTTTCCTTTAAGCCCATCACAGGGTAATAGCACATCTTCTGAACAAGTTCGTTACAGCGCACCCACTTACCAACACCTAACTCACACCTGTGAAGAGAGGAGGCAGAGCGGACGGAATTAAGACAGAGTTATAACAGAAAGCAGAATTATTTTCACTCATTTATTCATTTATTATCTCCCGCTTAATCCTGTTATGCCCGTCCAAGGGAAAACATTTCGGGCACTATGCAAATACACCCAGGAAATACAGCCAAGCCATTGCTGGGCACACACTTACTCACACAGATGTCTTCACTATATAGGGGCAATTTAGAGCAGCCTATTTATATTGAAATCCACACATGGGGAGAACATGGAAACTCTGCCCAGATTGGGATTCAAACTTAGATCCTGAGCACTAAGACGCGAATGTGCAAACCCCTACACCACCTTGGTGTCCTATTTTCACTCAATCCAATTAATTACTAGTTACATATCGATGCTCAGTAGTTAAAGAACATAAAAACGTATCTGCACCGCGAATTTCTAAACCTTTTAGTGAAGGCATTTTGGCCTATGTCCATTTTCCAACAACAGAACGAAAAATGATGGCTTTTTCGAAGACGGCTAATTCTGAAAGTGGCATAACTGACGGAATCCACCGTACCTGCAGAACTAAGCCGAGAAAGAGCAGCATCTTGAGGAGACTTTTAACGTGTTGCTAGGAAACAGGAGGCTGCGGAGGATCCGAGCCCACCTGACATTTCATCCAGCTGCAGGAAGACGCGACCTCGTCCCTCTCTGTCTCGCTCTCGTACTGAATCACGGCTTTGAAAGGCAACGTTTTGAATGCATCTTCAAAGATGCACACCGAGTCCCAGCTCCACACAGGTAAACAAAGTTTCTTCCATGTCTTCAAAGCCATGAATCCTTTCGCTTTTCAGAGTTTGGATTTTAAAAATTAGTGTGAGGGAAATAATTACTGCCGGCACGGTGGCTTAGTGTTTAGCACGTTCTCCTCTCAGCACTAGGGATTCCTGGTTCGAATCCCCATCTGGGTGGAGTTTCCATGTACTCCCCGTGTCCGTGTGGGTTTCCTCCGGGTTCTCTGGTTTCCTCCGACAGTCCAAAAACATGGAACAAGTCAATTGAGTTCTCCAAATTGCCCCTTATAGTATGTCTGTGTGAGTAAGTGTGTGCCCAGCGATAGATTGGCGTCCTGTCCTGGGTGTATCTGCCCAGCGCCCGAAACGTTCTCCTCTGGATGGGCATGGGCATGACCCTAATATAGGATAAAGCGGAAGATAATGAATGAATGAATGAAATAATTACTCGTTAAAGCATGCATGATGTGAGATACAATAACCGGCCACTTTATTAGGTGAATCTTATTGCTTCTTACCTCTTGTCCTGCTGTACACAAATTACACCCAGAGGAATTTTACTCACCTTTCAATAAAGTAGCCTTGCACTGGGCTCGCACCGTCTGCACTGGGAGGCTTCCATGATAGAAATACATAGTCCTGGTTCACATCAGCACACTCGAGCTGCAGTGGAGAACCCGGTGCTCCAACTGCAGCCGCAGAACCATCTAAACTAAAGAAAGTGATCCATGAGAATGCCAGAATGCATTCGACAGCTCACCATATATTGCAATGGGCATTAATATTTCATTAAAACAAACAGTCTAAAGTTGCTGTGTGATGCATGATGGGAAACGTGCTTTACTAACAGTTTTACTGAGTTGTTATATATTTTTATTTCCTGATAAAATTGATTTAAAATGCAATTAAAAATACAGAGTTGTTCTGGTATACCACTGAGTGAATGTTTATTATGTTGCTTAGTCCTCAGGTAGCCTAGCAACTATGCTGACACAGCTTTCCATTACATTCCAAAATTCAGGATTAGATGGGTTTGAGCTAAATCCACATATATAAACTTATATATATAAACGGGACTCTTTACTTTTGTGATTTTCATTCATTCATTCATTCATCCATTATCTTCTGCTTTATCCTCTATTAGGGTCGCGGTGGGGTTCCCAATGCCCATCCAGGGGAGAACGTTTCGGGCGCTGGGCAGATACACCCAGGAAAGGGCGCCAATCCATCGCTGGGCACACACTCACTCTTACATACACACTCTATATGGGGCAATTTGGAGAACTCAATTGACGTGATCCATGTTTTTGGACTGTGGGAGGAAACCGGAGAACCTGGGGAAACCCACGCAGACACGGGGAGAACATGGAAACTCCACCCAGATGGGGATTCGAACCAGGAATCCCTAGTGCTGAGAGGCGAACGTGCTAAACCACTAAGCTACCGTGCCGCCTACTTACATTATTATTATTTTTATTATTTTTTATCTAATGTGCCTTTTCTGATTTTTGTTGCCATTTAAAAATGCAAAAAGCTGTAGAGGTGATTAATGTACGATCAGGTCTGACCTCTGATGTAAACATAGGAGCTGTGCTCAGAGATGCCATCAAAGGTACGGAGGCGGACGGTGTAAAGACCCTCATGCTCTTTGTGCACACCCCTCAGGGTCAAAGTGGAAGAGCGCAGTATTGTGTGTACGTCCAGCCGACTGGAAGCACGGAGAGGGACTCCTGCTCATACACACATATAGAGTAGGTTTAATTATCAGATCATCAATCCACCACACCAGACACATACCTCATGTTTTATACCCAAATATGCAATGCTGTACCACCTTAGACCTTTAAGGCTCGACCACCTAAACTAACTAACAAACCTTTTGTAATCACAAAACATGAACTACGGGGTAAACTGTACCATCTCTGAACCAGGTCACATCCTGCTGAAAGGAGAGCAGAGGAGATGAAAAACTGCAACTCAAGATTAAATTGTCTCCTTCTTTCACAAAGGCTGGCGGGAAGGTGGAGTCGAACAATGCCTCCTGCTCCGTCACAGGCACTGAAGGAGAAAATACAGAGGGAGAATAAAGCACCAGTAAAAACGAAAAGGACAGAATAATAAAAATAACAAAAGAGTAAAAAGGTAATCGCAGAAAGATAAATGACAAAAGAGAGAAGACAGTAAAAAACAGGAATAAAAAGTCACTCTCCCTTTGTCCTGCTCTCACACCTCCACATTCTCATGCTCTCTTATTGTTTATTCTTTCTGTTTTATACTCAAATACATTCTCTTGATTTAATGCTTCACTATTTGAAATGATTGTCTGTCCCTTTGCTCTCTCTCTCTCTCTCTCTCTCTCTCTCTCTCTCTCTCTCTCTCTCTCTCTCTCTCACAGGACAGAGACTCCATGAACACCTACATGTACACATTTGCACCTTGAGCACTTGTATTTTACAAATTTACCTACAAATCTGATTTTCAAACTGTGAAAAAAAAATCAGTGAGGTCTAGAGGAGAACATACAAAATGTTCGAAAAACAAATCCAAACTAAAGCCTATACCAAACTTAGTGTAACTTTTTAACTAATCCAGGATTTGGAAATACTTTACTCAATGTTTTGGATTATTTATGACATCATAAGATCTAGAGGGCGGCACGGTGGCTTAGTGGCCAGTACGTTCGCCTCTCAGCGCTATGGATTCCCGGTTCGAATCCCTATCTGGGTGAAGTTTCCATGTTCTCCCCGTGTCCGTGTGGGTTTCCTCTGGGTTCTCGGGTTTCCTCCCACAGTCCTAAAACATGGATCAAGTCAATTGAGTTCTCCAAATTGAGTGTGTATGTGTGCGTGTCTGTGTGATTGATTGTGTACCCAGCGATAGATTGGCGCCCTGTCCTGGGAGTATCTGCCCAGCGCCCTAAACCCCCCCCCCCCCGCGACCCTAATATAGGTTAAAGCGGAAGATAATGGCTGGATCATAAGATCTACAGTTTTCTCACGTTAGTGTTCTTACGTTACTTACTCTTAGTCGAGGTTCTTTTTATCCTCGCCTCGGCTCCGTGGACCGCTGGATTGGAATGAGAGCAAGAAGGAATAAACAGAATCAACACACACACACACTTTAAAAAGTCTCATTAAGCGTGGGCTATAAAATATTCACAACAACAAAAATAAAATAACATTTTATTTTGTGCAACAAAAACTAATAGTGCTGGACGTGTCTCATTACGTCTCAGAACGGCGGTCAGATCTTCTCCCTGCAACATCACACTGATTTATTTGAATTGATCCTGAACTCAACAGTTATTTTACTCTATTCTTTTCATCTGAGCTTTGATTCTTTACAGTACAGTACGACTCGATTGTATATTCTTTACTGGAAACAACCGTGTAATTGTATAAATCAAATAGCTTTAGGTTTTTTCCTTGAGATGTTTTGGGTAAAGCAGAGGAAGTTTAGGAAACATGAAAAGTGGCATCACAGCCGTCAGAGAACAGACTGAATTCAGAAGGGTTTACAGGTTTAACTTCATCTCAGGCAAAACTGCTGACAGTAAAAGAAATCCCTCAGTAAGGTGCTTAAGTCTCAAATGGCAAGAACCATTAAGCCTTTAATGAGCGTACTGACAAACTACCGGGAATAATGAGTAATTAATGAATTAATCAGAGCTAATTACAGAGCAGATATTGCAAATATTGCATTAGTTCAGGAGAGAAATCAAGGGGGATTTAAAAAACATACACATATATACACACACACACACACACACACACACACACACACACACATACACACTGACTTTCTCCCTTATTTTTAATAGAATCACTTACAGTTGACTACAAGTGTTGCACATGTTGCCGTTTTGCCTAGAGAGCTTTTGGCGAGCACTTTATATTCTCCAGCGTCCGCCGTACTGCATCTAAGAAACAAATCACAATAAAACAAGCTGCACCCGGGGGGCAGGTCTGACATTTAAATCTGATTTACGCAAACTTTCTCGTCAGGTCAGATGGTACAGGATGGTTAAAACAAGCCTTCAGGGCTGATTCAGCTTCTTTAGTCTTCTAATAGATTTTCATTTGCTGAAGGGTTTCATCTCTCAGGTTCTGACGAGAGCTCATCTTCCAATCTGAAGCACGTTCTTTAAACATTCATCACACGAATTATTCAAATCATGTTCAAATTGCCCCTGAATAAATGAACGGTTTGGACTTTATCTTTGCTTTGAAACTTTCTAATTAATAAAATGGAAATTCTAATACATTCTAATAGAATCTCTAGCTGAGCCCCTCCCCTCCACATCAGCCACATCTATTTGATAGAAACCTTGCTTTCTACACTGCTGAGTGTCCCTTCTGTGGTATTTGTGGATCTGTCAGAATTACCTTCTGATCTCCAGGACGTTGAGTCCATGTTTTTGTTGCAGTTTGTAGTTCCATGGCTGAGATGAAGCAGTCAGCGGAACATCATCTTTAAACCTGAAAGGAAACAACTCTTAAGATTCTCTTCTTATTTATCACATTTGTCTGATTATATTTGAATGAGGGTGCGGTAGCTCAGTGGTTAGGGCATTAGGCTATCAATCTGAAGGTTGGCAGTTCAAATCCCAGGTCCACTAAAGTTACAAATGCAGGTCCTTGAGCAAGACCCTTAAGCCTCATTGCTCCAGGGATGCTGTGATTAACGTTGTAAGTCGCTTTGGATAAAAGCGTCCAATGAATGACCAACTGTAACTGTAACGGTATTTGATAAAGATGCCAGGGGCTTTGTGGTTAGCATGTTCGCCTTTCAGCAAACCAGGTTTAAATCGCAATCTGGGTGGAGGTTCCATGTTCTCCACATCTCTGTGTCCATGTGGGTTTTCTCTATGATCTCTGGTTTCCTTTCACTGTCCAAAAACATGGATTCAAAGTAAACTGGTTGCTCTAAATCACCCCTATATAGTGTGGGTGTGTGTCTGTCTTTCTGTCTATGTGAATGTGTGCACAGCGATGGATAGGCGTCCTGTCTTACGTGTATCTGCCCAGCGCCTGAAACATTCTCCTCTGAATGGACATGGGGAACCCCTCAGAACCCTCGTCCTAACTATTGGATTAAGTGAAAGATAAATGAGATGACAAATTTTTTGAAAATCATGCTTATGACCCTCGCTAGGGATTCCCAGTTCGAATTCCCATCTGCGTGGAGTTTCCATGTTCTCCCCGTGTCCGTGTGGGTTTCCTCCGGGTTCTCCGGTTTCCTCCCACAGTCCAAAAACATGATCAAGGTCAATTAAGTTCTCCAAATTGCCCCATATAGAGTGTGTCTGTGTGAGTGAGAGTGTGCCTAGTGATAGCTTGGTGTCCTGTCCTGGGTGTATCTGCCCAGCGCCCGAAACGTTCTCCCCTGGATGGGCATGGGGAACCCCCTGCGACCCTAATATCGGATAAAGCGGAATATTATGGATGGATGGATGCTTATGACCCAGACATCCAAATATAGGCATAATGCAGAATACAGGAGTGTACCACCCAAATCGCCTACAGGAAATGCTTTAAACACCCACCTGCCCTGTTCTAGGGTTAGGGTTAGCGATATTCATTTTTTAAAACCCCTTGATGAAATGGTAATGCTGAATGTTTTGATATTCAATGCTTTTGGCTCTCTCACCAGGTGACCTGTGGAGCGGGATAGCCCTCAACGGTGCAGGAGAGCTTCACAGTCATCCCCTCCCACACGGTGTGTGGACGCAGAGGGACAGGAAAGTCGGGTGTCTTCATGCTCAGGTCTTCGAGATATTTCAGATGCACGGACGCCTTCCTTTCTGCCTGAGGGTGCCGAGGAAATATTCATCAAGGTCATGGATTAAAAGAGGTGCAGTCGGACAGGACACAGACGGAGAGAGGTGTTGTGCGGTTACCAAATTTCCATTTCAATAATATTTTTTTTTAAGTTTTAAGCCCAATTTATGTATTTATACAGAGCTTTTTACAATAGTACAATAGTACAATAGTCTTTCTGTCTATGTGAATGTGTGCACAGCGATGGATAGGCGTCCTGTCCTACGTGTATCTGCCCAGCGCCTGAAACATTCTCCTCTGAATGGACATGGGGAACCCCTCAGAACCCTCGTCCTAACTATTGGATTAAGTGAAAGATAAATGAGATGACATGCTTATGACCCTCGCTAGGGATTCCCGGTTCGAATTCCCATCTGAGTGGAGTTTCCATGTTCTCCCCGTGTCCGTGTGGGTTTCCTCCAGGTTCTCCAGTTTCCTCCCACAGTCCAAAAACATGATCAAGGTCAATTAAGTTCTCCAAATTGCCCCATATAGAGTTTGTATGTGTGAGTGAGAGTGTGCCTAGTGATAGCTTGGTGTCCTGTCCTGGGTGTATCTTCCCAGAGCCCGAAACGTTCTTCCCTGGATGGGCTATGTGGAACCCCCCGCGACCCTAATATCGGATAAAGCGGAATATTTTTTTACAGTTTTAAGCCCAATTTATGTATTTATACAGAGCTTTTTACAATAGTACATCATCATCTCACAGCAGCTTTACAGTGTTCTACACCTAAAGCCACAAAGAACAAGCTGCAATGGCAGGGGCAGGGAAGAGGTGCTTGGTATTTGTTTTTAAAGGATGAAACCTTATGTGACTGAGGATCAGTGTGGGACTCATCCTCCTTGAACAGCTAGATAGGACATTAAGGTACAGATTATCTATACAGTTCCAATCAAAAAATTGGACAATGTCCATGTTCTCAGTTCCACTTTCTGTAAAGATGGACTTTGTAGTTCTACTATTCCAGACTGTAGTCCATCTGTTCTACATACTGTGTACTCTGTTCTAATGGTCAGAACCCCAAAAGTACCACCACAGAGCAGGGGTTATTGGGTGGGTGCATTATTCCTATCCCAGCATTGTGACTGGGGTGTAAAAATAAAACTCCAGCAGCACTGCTGCACTAAACCCCCCCCCCACCACCACATCAGTGTCACTGCAGAACTGACAATAAACAATCCACCACCCAAATGATACCTGTTCTGTGGTCCTGACCAATATCACAAGTTCAATGTTTGTAACATTTTGTCTTCATTCACTAATAATATATAATAAATCATTTTCTTCAAGATGCTTAACCAGTTGCTTATGTTGTATTTGACACACATCCAAAGGTGTCCTGCACATCAGGTGTTGACTTCACCACCGTGATCTTTACCTCTCTGCGCAGTGCCATGCGGTCCACGCGACGCCGGACCATGTGCTGGTTCCGGATCACGTCTATTTCCACTTTCTCTGCCTCATTGCCAAACAGAGTCCACTGGTCCCTCTGGCGGAGTTCATCATTCTCCATGGTTTCTCTCAGAACCTCCCTGAGGAGCACACACATGCTCACCTTAGGACAGCAGCGTTAGTGTGAGTAGCTCTTACAATGAGTTGAGTCCTCCAGATAAAGTTTAATTAGTTCGAAAATAGATGGAATTTAAGCCTGTACCTCAGTAACTCACTATAAAAAGGCACGCACCACCTTAGTGTGAATAAAGGACTCACCAATTAATAAACCCCATCATTTTTACCCTTTAAAAGGGGCTCTTATGAAAAATGGGTAGAATGTGATATAGATGAAGGACAACGGCTCAGCAGCCCCACAGGGCAAACACATCGATGAAGTTTAAGAGATATTCATACTGACACGGAGAGAAAGACCCAGGCCACTCTATTGGGTATAGAACCCAGGACCTTCTTGCTGTGAGAAAACAATAATGTTAAACATTATCCTATAGGGGGCAGCATGGTGGGGTAGCATGTCTGCCTCTCAGCGCTGGCAATTCAGGTTCTGAGTGGAGTTTACATGTTCTCCCCGTGTTCACATGGGTTTCTCCCGGTTCTCCGGTTCCCTCCGACAGTCCAAAAACATGGATTCAAGGTAAACTTGATTGCCCCTATGTAAACTGCGTAAACAGTATAGAGTGTGTGCTCAGTGATGGATTTGCGTCCTGTCCTGGGTGTGCCTGCCCAGCGCCCGAAGCGCACGCTCCTGGATGGGCATGGGGAACCCTCCTCCAGAAACCCTTTAGAGGATCAAGTAGAAAATAATGAGATAAGATTATTGGTATGTTCTTCTTTTGCTGTAGCAGCAGAGCACACAGCAGCTGCATGAACCGGCTACTAGTTACTGTAAAATCGGATGCTCTATGTTTTTTAGCACGATGTCAAAATATTCTTTAGTATATTTTTAAAACGCGAGTGAAGTTTAAGTCGTCCGTTGGTGGAGAAAAGCCCATGACAGCCAGCACTCTGACATTCTTTATATTTGGTATAAAGCTCTGAGGTGAGTCCTGAGTCAAAGGTCCAGTATATAATCAAAAGAAAACAAAAGCACTGACAGCAGCCGTCCTTTTGCATTTATAAGATATTAGTATATGGATTAGCAGGATTAGTTTTAAGTGAAATCCTAAACGCGAGTTTATTTATAATCCACAGGCCTGAACCCCACGGCCTCTGAAACACACTCCACAGCGTCGGCACTGACAGCGGCGTGATGTGACCGAGCGATTCTCTGTCATTCATCCGACCAGAAACCCATATCGGCCTGTGTCAGCTGGGTGTCATTAAATAAACAGAATGGAGTGCAGGGACGGTTGGAGCGGTTTGAACTTTTCGGCTTAGAGACGAATATTACGTGACATTTCCCCGCCTGTCACTGAAAAGCTCGTGAGATGATAGACGGGAGTGCGTCTGTAAATCCGGACGGGTTCACTGCATAAAGATGGGGAGAGGCAGAGCAGCAACGGCTACTGAAAGGATGGCAGTAACACTTGTGAATCAGATGCTCATTCTCTGATACGTGCTCTGAAAAACACCGCTGCATTTCCACGGCTCTTCAATCTGACGTTTTGGTTTTAGAGTTTTATGTGAATTTTAGCTCTGTTTATTTTAACTTGGGAAACAATTTAAACTTAAAGTGAAATAGATCTAAAATAATCTTTTCAATGCAAGTGTCAACCTCTTTTTTCACCAACCCGGTGACAGGGGATCTGTAAGAAGCTGTGAAATATTCAGTTTAGTACTTGGTGGAGCCTGGAATAGAACCGAAGACCATCAGGTCGCAAGGGTGGTTCCTCAACAACAAGCGACAACAAATTGCCCCATATAGAGTGTGTATGTATGTGTGAGTGTGTGCACAGCGATTGACGCCCTGTCCTGGGTGTATCTGCCCAGTGTCCGAAACGTCCCCCCCACCTGTGACCCTAATATAGGATTAAACAGAAGATAATGGATGGATGGATGGGATGTGGCACAATGGCATGGTGGTTAGCATTTCCGCCTCTCGTAACTGGGGATCCAGGTTCGATTCCTGGGTGGAGTTTCCATGTTCTCCTCGTGTCCATGTGGGTTATCTCTGAATTCTCCGGTTTCCTCCCACAGTCCTAAAACATGGATTCAAGGTGAACTGGCTGCTCCAAATTGTCCCCAACTATGTGCCCAGTAATAGATTGGTGCACTGTCCTGGGTGTATTCGCCCAACGCCCAAATTGTTCTGTCCTAAATGGGCATGGGCAACCTCTAATATGACCCAAGTAGAGGGTTAAGCAGAAGATGAGATAATATTTTTAATTTGATTAGTTGTTGGGCGGCACGGTGGCTTAGTGGTTGGCATGTTCTCCTCTCAGCACTAGGGATTCCCGGTTCAAATCCCCATCTGGGTGGAGTTTCCATGTTCTCCCCGTGTGTGCGTGGGGTTCTCCGGTTTCCTCCCACAGTCCAAAAACATGGATCAAGTCAATTGAGTTCTCCAAATTGCCTCATATAGAGTGTGTCTGTGTGAGTGAGTGTGTGCCCAGTGATAGATTGGCGCCCTGTCCTGGGTGTATCTGCCCAGCGTCCAAAACGTTCTCCCTTGGATGGGCATTAGGGACTGCGACCCTAATATAGGATAAAGTGGAAGATAATGGATGGATGGATGATTAGTTGTTTTTGGTAGCCATCAGCCACTAGAGGGAGTATGTTGCTGTATTACAAAGAGGATTAAAGTAACAAATGCGCTTGTTGATTTATTATGATGTCATTGTTATGATCATGACATCTCATTCATACAGTTGTCAGTTATTTGGATTTCCCTTAGTGGGTGAAGCTTTTGGAGGAAAGAAAAAGAAAGACGTGGAGACTTCAGGTGGCATATTTGTCACTGGCTTTGAGGTGGGAGATCTGACTCTCTCTCTCTCTCTCTCTCATAGGCCGCCGCTGCTGATCTGATTGAATATGCACTTTGATTTGAAGCGATTCCTCCCCCATCGGTTCCTCTGTGCAGAGACCTGCTGTCTCTCTCCAAACTCCCCATCTACTCGCTCTGTCTCTCTCCTCCAGCCTCATCTGACTTTCATCACCCGCATGCTCCTGGCAGGTTCCTCTGTCTGCTCCAGCACTCAGAAAAAAATCAGTTTGCAAACTTTTCACAGGAAGATGAAGAGGTATGAAAATGAGATGAGGTCAAAATCAGCACAACAAACATCATATGAAGAAAAACGACGTGGGGAAGAACAGAGAGCTGGGGAAAGATGAAAGAGTCTAAAGAGGACATTTCAGTCTTTTCATTTCTGTTCAAAACCTCCACAAACCGCCATGCATCATTTAGACTGAGAGAGACCCTCTTATCCTGTACCACTCATTCACCCTCTCATCCTGCAAAACCCATTCACCCGCTCATTCTGTACAACTCATTTACCCTGTGATCTATTATTTATTCATCCTTTCATTCTCTATATATTCATTCATTCATTAATTCATTATCTTCCACTTTTATCCTCTATTAGGGTCACGGGGGGGGGGGGGGTTCCCCATGCCCATCCAGGGAAGAACATGTCGGGCGCTGGGCAGATAGACCCAGGACGGGACGCCAATCCATCGCTGGGCACACACTCACTCACACAAACACACTCTATATGGGGCAATTTGGAAAACTCAATTGAATTGATCCATGTTTTTGGACTGTGGGAGGAAACCGGAGAACCCGGAGGAAACCCACATGGCCACGGGGAGAACATGGAAACTCCACCCAGATGGGGATTCGAACCGGGAATCCTTAGCGCTGAGAAGAGAACATGCTAACCACTAAACTGCGTGCTGCCTCATTCTCTATATATTCATTCATTCATTCATTCATTCATTATCTCCCGCTTTATCCTCTATTAGGGTCGTGGTGGGGTTCCCCATGCCCATCCAGGTGAGAACGTTTCGGGCGCTGGGCAGATAGACCCAGGACAGGGTGCCAATCAATCGCTGGGCACACACTCACTCTAACAGACACACTCTATATGGGGCAATTTGGAGAATTCAATTGACTTGATCCCTGTTTTTGGACTGTGGGAGGAAACTGGAGAACCCGGAGGAAACCCACGCAGACACGGGGAGAACATGAAAACTCCACTGGGAATTCCTAGTGCTGAGAGGCAAACGTTCGAAACCACTAAGCCACCGTGCCTCATTCTCTATATATAAAAACGTAAATATATATATAAAACATGTTATTGATCATTCTTTTAGAATTCATAAATCCTTTATTCTTGCATCCTCCCATTCTGTAAAACTCAAACTTTAACCCCATATATTCACCATCACCACCAACTTCCTCTATTCAATGAGATTCAACCTCATCTGGATGTTCATGTTCATCCTCACATCATTTCTCTACATCTTTTGTGTAACTGATCACAGATCTTTAGAGATATTTTCACCATGAGCTGAGCTTCTGGTTGAGATGCAAACTTCGAACTTGAATGAGGGTGGAATGTGAATAACTATAATCAATCACAGACCCTTCAATGCTCGCCCTTCAGCTTAAAGATGCAAAAATCAAGAAATGCCAGTTTGTACATGAGTCCTTATTAAATCAATTTTTTCCCTTACAGTATTAAAAACACACCGCCAATAAATGTTGTTGTGAAGATGGTTCAGGTTTATGGATGAGAATAAGTTAAGCTTAACAGCAGTTATGGATAATGTAAACCTAAAGTCTAAAAATGTCTGAAAATCTACCACTGCATTGGAAATCATCTACTGCTGACTACATAGTACATAGTAGGCAAAAAGGATAGTATGTCTGAATATGCAGTAGTGTCTGTGTGTGTGTGTGTATGTGTGTGTATGTGTTACCATGTCCTGTGCCGTGGAAACTTGGGCTCCGTAAGGATCTCTTTTACAGACATGACATCACCTGGGATGATGGGATAGAACTCGGCATGTGAGGCCTCTTTATCACTAAGAAATACAAAGTGATCTTAGCATTAAAAAAAAAAAAGCACTTAACATCCTGCTGCATGATTTATACTGATACAGAACCACACTCAATTAAAATAAAGGTTAAAAGTATAAAACGTTTTTTAAAAAATCCTCAAGTTAATTAAGTAACCATTTACACAATCTCTCCAAAATTAACCCCAACCCCTGATCAATCTGCCCATTATTATCATCAGGCTGCCTATTTAACCCTCCAAATGCATCTCCTCGTTCATTCAACAGACCTCAGCTTCATCCTCACAGCTTCCTCAGCCTCTGCTCTGAGCGCTGAGACCAACAGAGGGCGCTCCACCATCAAGTTGCAGAAACGTTATGGCGACCATTAGAGTGAAGCGTTGGGCTTTCATGACGCTTCGCTGAAATGATCTCTCTCTTAATGAAACGTGAAGGTGTGTTAGAACATTAAAGCTGAGAGCGGCTGGTCATTTCTGTTCCTATAATTAATCGTGTAATTCATCTTCACGCTGGTGGACTCAGGACGGTGGACGTGCATGCAGCCTGTGCAAGAACCATCAGTTCATTAAGGAAACATTTACTGTGATAAACGTCATACAGAATCATCAGCACTGGTTCGGCTGGTCAATCAGATCACCTTGGTCACAGTGGTACCATGGTGCTGAGGTACTATGACCAAAACATCAACTTAAAAACCAATACTGTAAAGAACCAGAAGCACAAAACATCCTGACTGCCAGTCCACTGCAGGACAAACAATGAAACCAATACCTTCACTCATGTTTTTGGACACTCCAGTCCCCCTAATTGCATGTTCTCCTGCATAGGTTTCCTTCCATAATCTAAAAACATGGTACCTCCTTACCAAAAGGTGCGTCTGTCTTTTAGAGCTGGGGATCCAGATTCTAGAATCCATATCTGGTTGGGTTTTCCATCCATCCATTATCTCCTGCTTTATCCTTTTTACTAGGGGTTCCCCATGCCCATCCAGGAGAGAACGTTTCGGGCGCTGGGCAAATACACCCAGGACAGGGCACCAATCCATCGCTGGTTGGGTTTTCCATGTTCTCCCAGTGTCTGTGTGGGTTACCTCAGGGTTTTACAGTTTCCTCCCACAGTCCAAAAACATGTATTTAAGATGAATTGGCTGCCCTTATGTTCCCCTATATAGTGTATGTTTGTGTGTGTGTGTTTGCCCAGCGATCGATTGATAATACTTTATTGTCAGATCATTTATTCATTTATTCATTCATTCATTCATTCATTATCTTCCGCTTTATCCTCTATTAGGGTCGCGGGGGGGTTCCCCATGCCCATCCAGGGGAGAACGTTTCGGGTGCTGGGCAGATACACCCAGGACAGGACGCCAATCTATCGCTGGGCACACACTCACTCACACAGACACACTCTATATGGGGCAATTTGGAGAACTCAATTGACTTGATCCATGTTTTTGGACTGTGGGAGGAAACCGGAGAACCCGGAGGAAACCCACACAGTCATGGTGAGAACATGGAAACATAGAAAAGATGCTGTGCTGAGAGGCGAACGTGCTAACCACTAAGCCACCGTGCTGCATTGTCAGATCAAAGACCTAAAATTTGTCTTGCATAAGAACAGACGCTCCATTAGAATTCATTCATTCATTCATTCATTATCTACCACTTTATCCTCTATTAGTGTCGCGGGGGGGGGGGGGTTCCCCATGCCCATCCAGAGGAGAACGTTGCCGCTGGGCAGATACACCCAGGACAGGGCGCCAATCTATCGCTGGGCATACACTCACTCACACAGACACACTCTATATGGGGCAATTTGGAGAACTCAATTGACTTGATCCATGTTTTTGGACTGTGGGAGGAAACCGGAGAACCCTTCATTAGAATTCAATACATTAAACATCACCACACACATGACCGATCTTTTTTATTGCCAATTAATTTGGAAATAAATGTCTGACAGATTTATGTTTAATGGTTTGGTTTCCCTTCTGCCAATCTCACACTGCCAGACGCCCGAGCAAGCGGCAGAGTTTGTACAATCAAATGAGATTTGTGAATTCATATATACAGTATGTTGATATGGTTTACTTCACAGCCTTAGTGCAAACCTAACAAGGCAAGCATGTCGATCCTAATGGATCTTTGAGGTAAATTAGGTTTGGGTCTAATCAAAGCTGGATTGGAGCAGTTTTACTTGCACAGCTTCGGTTGTAGCAAAGCTGGAAACTGATTTCTAGTTTGTACAGACCTGAGGGGATTTATCAGCTCCGCGCTGCAGCGAGAGCTGACAATTCTGCACGCACACACCGGAGCCCACAGAGACCCTTAACGGCCAGCAGATTGCCGGTGAGGAGCTAAACGAGATCAGCCAGTTGCACTCATTGTGTCTCTTTAAATATTCCCACACCCTAAAGGCTGACTTCTTGCAGCATTTCTTTATTAAATCAGGACACAGCACAGCTCTCTAATCAGCAAAAATGAGGAAATGAGATCGGTTATCCCTAAGCCTCGGGTGTTTAGCTCACATCCATCCAACCAAACCGCCAATCCACCTCAAGCCTAGAAAATGTGCCACTGCCACTGAGCCATAGCGCTCAGACTCTGCAACACAAGAGCCATAAAACTTCAAGAAATATTAATGCAACATCATTCACTCAAAAAACCTGTCCTCAGAACGTCATTTTAAAGAATTCTTCATTAAAATCAATCACTCAACACATTAACCAAGCAGTCATTCATTATTTGTGCAGGGTTTTTTCTTTGTATTGAGCAATTCAAGGACAATATAGTGCAATTAATTGGAATACGCTATTGATACCTGAGAGGAAATTGCAGAAATTATGGTGTATATATTTTAATTTGATTTATTGAGTCTTTTTTGTATTAAACTTCATGTACATAACTGTGTATTTTATTTATTATATATTTCAAAGAAGCGGCACGGTGGCTTAGTGGTTTAGCATGTTCGCCTCTCAGCACTAGGGATTACCGGTTCGAATTCCCATCTGTGTGGAGTTTCCATGTTCTCCCTGTGTCTGCGTGGGTTTCCTCCGGGTTCTCCGGTTTCCTCCCACAGTCCAAAAGCATGGATCAAGTCAATTGAGTTCTCCAAATTGCCCCATATAGAGTGTGTATTCGTGCGTGTCTGTGTGAGTGTGTGCCCAGCGATAGATTGGTGTCCTGTCCTGGGTGTATCTGCCCAGCGCCCGAAACGTTCTCCCCTGGATGGGCATGGGGAACCCCCCCCCCCGTGAATGAATATTTCAAAGTTATATATATACACAAACACACACATACAAGGGGCAGCTAATAAATCAGCCAATTCACCTTGAATTCATGTTATTAGACTGTGGGGTATAAACCAGAGAATACAGAAAAACCCTAGGGAGACACAGGAACTCCACCCACATCGGGAATCCAGCGATGAGAAGCGTACGTGGTAACCACTATGCCACCGTAACACCAGTTGGAAAATGTAAGGTTAAATTTATGGTAAACTAAAAAAAAAAAAAATCTAATTCTAGGCGGTACAGTGGCTTAGTGGTTAGCACGTTCGCCTCTCAGCACTAGGGATTCCCGGTTCGAATCCCCATCTGGGTGGAGTTTCCATGTTCTCCCCGTGTCTGCGTGGGTTTCCTCCTGGTTCTCCGGTTTCCTCCCACAGTCCAAAAACATGGATCAAGTTAATTGAATTCTCAAAAATTGCCCCCTATAGAGAGTGTCTGTGTGAGTGAGTGTGTGCCCAGCGATGGATTGGCGCCCTGTCCTGGGTCTATCTGCCCAGCGCCCGAAACGTTCTCCCCTGGATGGTCATGGGGAACCCCCCCACGACCCTAATAGAGGATAAGCGGGAGATAATGAATGAATGAATGAATGAATGAATGAATCTAATTCTGTCCGGGGGTTTTAGACAAAGAGAAAAAGAAATAGACAGGAGGTACGAAGTCAGATTGGGGACTGTGGGTCGACTGTGGGTACATATTTTCAGTTGTGGCTCAGTGGTCAAGACACTAGGAACAGTCCAGTCCTCCACCTAAAGTGGCTGAAATTTGTTGATGTCATGATCCTGTCAAAGTGTTGTAAATGCAAATAGGTTATTGTAATGCTGATGTTTCTGGCAGTTCCCATCGGCTCCTTCCCCAAACTCACTGCCAATTGTTTTGAAATATAAACCAATGATGCAGTTTGTTCCTTCCGTGCCCAGCACACCTGGTCCTGGATCTGTATCAGCTGCCCACAGCTTATCTCAAAAAAAAAAACCTCAAACCTATCAGGATAATGAATGCATTAGGGGGGAGGGCGGGTGCAGCCTGAGAAATCCATGCGACCGGGTCATAAATGCAGAGGAACAGGTGACGAAAAGCAGAAGTTCCACCTGCTTCTAGTAGAAACGTGGAGAAGTGGCTGAGCACGCAACAATGGAAGAAAAGGGAAGTTCACATGGCGTGGATTAGTTACACGAGGTGTGCAGTGTAAACATCGCGGGTAAGCCGCTCAGCACACGGGTCACTGCACCTGATTTCATAGGCAAATCAGCTTTTCAGCACAATAGTGGACCTTATCTGCTTTTTAAAATGCATTGTGTGTGGTCAGAACTCTAACGTGTTCTTGGAACTGGTGGAGGGAAACGGCGTTGGTTTTCAGAGAACCAACGGATCCTTATCAGTCAGAACTGGGAGGAAACAATGCAACAGATAACATGAGCTGACCGGCCCTATGTGCACTGCTGAATATTACAACACCCCCAGCTTGTAAGAGTCCCTATCACAAATTTATTATTAGTATAAGAATTAGGTTGCAAACTTTTAACAGTCTTCAGCATTTCTCTAATTAGGCGAGAGGCCTTTTTACCCCAGCCATGCCTTGCCTTAAGTGGGGTGCGAGATCAGACACAGTTGTTGAAACGGATTAACAATCTATCTTTCACATTAATAATCACGTGTTTAAGGGCAGCGCTCTGCAGAGTCATCATTAATGAGGCCAAGATGTTATGAATGATATAAAAGCCTGGTAATTCTGGAAACGTCTGATTTCTAATTTATTATTAACAAATCACAAAGTCCCATTACAGCTGCTTTTAGTTCAATTTTTTAAAAGTTGAACTAGTGAATAAAAGACGCTTTTTAAAAAACACATAAAAGACGAGCCATTCGTTATGGCAGATTCATTCATTCATTCATTCATTCATTATCTTCCGCTTTATCCTCTATTAGGGTCGCAGGGGTTCTTCATGCCCATCCAGGGGAGAACGTTTTCGGCCGCTGGGCGGATACACCCAGGACAGGACGCCAATCCAACGCTGGGTACATACTCAGTCACACAGACACACTATATATGGGGCAATTTGAAGAACTCAATTGACTTGATCCATGTTTTTGGACTGTGGGAGGAAACCGGAGAACCCGGAGGAATCCAGACACGGGGACACGGGGAGAACGGGGAGAACATGACACGGGGAGAACATGGAAACTCCACCCAGATGGGGATTTGAACCAGGAATCCCTAATGCTGAAAGGCGAACATGCTAAACCACTAAGCCACCGTGCCGCGTTACGGCAGATGACACTAATATTTGTAGAGGGTTATTTACAGACGCAGCAGCTGAAGCACCGCAAAGCAACAGGTTCCTGAGTGACCGTGTTATGATTGTACTGTTGTGTATCTCTCTCTTCCACATTTCTCTGTGTCTAATTAACTAGTACATAATAAAAAATAGAATTTTGAACAACATGCACAAACTTTTGCAGAAAACCTTTGTTTCGTTGTTTTAAATGTCCTTTTTGTGGCTGGCCCTCAGAATTGTGGCAAAGGTGCGATGTCATGATTGTACCTGGATGTAAACTTTTTCTTTGTGATCTGAGAGGACATCTCCATGCCGTGCGACATCTGCCCCTCCTCGGTCTCCTGGCTCCGGTACGTTACCATTTTGGCTGCCATGTTAAACCCTTAGAGTGACACCTGCAGTGAAGCAGAACAATGTGGCCGTCAGAAACGGAAAACTGACCCCCATCCTGACCCCCCTATTTATATAGAGCTCTGCTTAATCTCTGCCTGGGTTGCAGGGGGGGGGGGGGGTTCCCTATGCCCATACAGGGAAGAACGCTTTGATTGCTGGGCAAATACACCCAGGACAGGGCTCACACACACACACACACACTATAGGGGCAATTTAGACCTTTAAAAACTCCCCAGCGTATGTGATGCAGATGTGCTAACCACTAGCTAAACAGATGCACAGCAACATTGTAGCATTTAGGCCCAGAGCGCCCAAATATGGGCATTATGAGGATTACAGAATAATTCATGACCTCGGGGGATCGATTTCCTCCATAGTTCCACATCTGGACACTACTGGGAAGCTGGAGTGGGTGTGAGCAATAAGTCTGCTTCAGCAGAAACGACGGCTCGCAGAACAAATCAGAGAACAACACAATTCAGATGTTTGGAACCTGTCTAAGGACCCCGATGTGGCCTGTTGAGCGAATAATACTTCATTAGCACGGGTCTACATCGGTGCCCCCTGCACTCTGGGGATCATTAATCACACACCGAGCCACTCGGAAGACCCGGGCCTCTTTTGAAGGATGACTTCATTTACAGAGAACCCGCAGACAACACCTGCACCCCCGTCTCAAACAGAACGCCGTTCTTTCTCCCTCTGTCACTATAACAATGTAACAGGACTCAGAACAATCTGCCTGCTGCAGGGCTTTAAAGCCGGAGGCAGGGGGACTATAGGGACGCCATATGAGCCGACCGCTGAGAACGGGGATAAAATAACTGGCTCTGGAGTAAGACGGATGACTGGAAATGTGAAAAATAAGTCGGTGCTCTCGCGGGCACAACAGTGTGTTCTGTCATTCTGGGAAATAAATGAGTCGGTGAAGCAGCAGAGATAGCGAGGTGAGGACTCTTATTAAGTACACAGGCTACTAAATCATGTCTGAAACTCAGGACGCAAAACAAGCTGAATTTACTGGGTTAATAACGTTTTCGTTCTCTCTTTCTTTCTGTGGCTGATGTCAGAGATGATGAAGTTTGTTCTTTGAAAGGTGTGTGAATTTAAACACATGCTTTACAAACAGTAGTGGATGAAATGAATACCATCCATCCATCCAATCATGATTTATTCATTATTTTCCACTTTTACCTATATTAGGGTCGTGGGGGGGGGGGGGTTCCCCATGCCCATCCGGGGGAGAACGTTTCGGGCGCTGGGCAGATACACCCAGGACAGGGTGCCAATCTATCGCTGGGCACACACTCACTCACACAGACAAACACACTCTATATGGGGAAATTTGGAGAACTCAATTGACTTGATTCATGTTTTTGGACTGTGGGAGGAAACCGGAGAACCCGGAGGAAACCCACGCAGACACAGGGAGAACATGGAAACTCCACCCAGATGGGGAATCGAACCGGGAATCCCTAGCGCTGAGAGGTGAACGTGCTAACCACTAAGCCACCATGCCGCCCTTCCATGATCTTCCAATTAATCCTATACTCGGGTCGGGAAGGTTCCCATTACCATCCTGAGGAGAACGTTTCGGGTGCTGGGCAGATACAACCAGGACAGGGTGCCAATCTATTGCTGGGCACACACACACACAGACACACACACACACTATATATGGGTGATTTAGAGCAGCCATTTCACCCACACGTCGTTCCTAACGCCGCCTCTTATTCATGATTAATTCATAATAATGCAATGCCCGCATCTCATTGTGAACAAAAAAAAAAAACCCACACAAGACAAACAAACCCAGATTACTCAAAATAACATGTGAGTTAAGACTAACCAAACTTTGCAAAAGTAACACACACACAATTTGTACAACCGCTGGATTTTGCTCATAACGCAGAATCAGGGCGTAGAATCCAAGCCACACGCTGACCAGAGGTTACGGATGCAAAGATGTAAATGAGTGATAAGAACTGATACCAATCTGACTGTTTTCGTGGTCAGTACCTAGAACCATCACACACGGAAAGGATGGAGGCCTAGAAAGCAATTATGGATTTGAAACACAACTCACGTTCGTCAAGAGCAGCTCACGGAATGATTAGATCCACAGGTCGAGGGCTTTCTCTACCTCTTACTTCCTAAATTTCACCTTCAACAAACCTCTCAGCTACCGTCTGTCCCTGCAAGTGTGTGTGTGTGTGTGTGTGTGAGGGTGACCCCACGAGAGACAATGTCCTTCACTGATAGAATGCAACCCGAACAATTGGCCTTCATCTTAAGGTGGTAAATATAGACCTACATAGTGCAAAACACACACACACACAGACACACACACGCACACACACACACACACACACACACACACACACACACACACCCCTACCTCAATTCCAGCCACCCGAGTAGGCTTCTAGCAGGATGACACAATGGGAGAATATAGTGAGTGCTGCAGCTGCTGGGAGGAGAGGGATTTTATTATAATAGCTGGATGGATCTGCCAGGCGGGTGATACAGTTGTGTGTTGGGATTAAGACGAGTTTACACAGTGTAAAGCAGCACGGAATAAAGAAACCATCCACTAATATCTGGGTTTCCCTTGTAATGTAAATCGCTGACGCTGTTGAAGAGATCCGACGCCCCGTTTTCAGTAAGCTCGCACAGGTACAGCATTTGGAATTGGATCATCAAATTCTCACATTCAGCAGTTTCTCACACGTTCTGTATTCAGTTTATCTGAAGAGGTCAATTTTACCATAGAGCATGTGGTTACATGCAGTTTAATGCATTATTGTCTCATCTCATTATCCATCGATCCATTATCTTCCGCTTAATCTACGAGGGTCGCAGGGTGGGGTTGGTGGTGGTGTGGTTGTCCCTATGCCCATCCAAGGGAGAATATTTACAGGGCACTGATCTACTGCTGGGCACTCACTCACACAGACACACACACTCTATATGGGGCAATTTAAAGCATTCAATTCACCTTGATCCATGTTTTTGGACTGTGGGAGGAAACCGGAGAACCCGGAGGAAACCCACACGGACACAGGGAGAACATGAAAACTCCACCTAGAATGGGATTCATACCGGGAATCCCTAGTGCTGAGAGGAGAACATGCCAACCACTAAGCCAGCATGCCACCCCTCATCTCATTATCTTCCACTTGATCTTCTACTAGGCTCATGGGGGGGGGGGTCTCATGTTCCAGAGGGCACTGGGTAGATACATCCAGGACAGGGTGCTAATCCCTTGCTGGTCACACACTCACCCACACTACATAGGGGCAATTTACAGAATCCATAACCGGAGAACCAGAATAAACCCATGTGGAAGGGTCTTTCTCCACCTTTTGTTCTATAAAGTCCTGTCTCCAAAAACCACCTGGATTGAGATTAACAGATTAGAAGATAAATCGATGCATAAAGAAGTTTTTATAAATGACATCTGACTAGGGCGGCACGGGGGCTTAGTGGTTAGCATGTTCTCCTCTCAGCACTAGGGATTCCCGGTTCGAATCCCCATCTGGGTGGAGTTTCCATGTTCTCCTCGTGTCCGCGTGGGTTTCCTCCCACAGTTCAAAAACATGGATTAAGTCAATTGAGTTCTCCAAATTGCCCCATGTAGAGTGTGTATGTGTGAGTAAGTGAGTGTGTGCCCAGTGATAGATTGGAGTCCTGTCCTGGGTGTATCTGCCCAGCGCCTGAAACGTTCTCCCCTGGATGGGCATGGGGAACCCCACCACGACCCTAATAGAGGATAAAGCGGAAGATAATGGATGGATGGACATCTGACTAAACTCTATGTTTCAGGCGTCTGTCTGTCACGGTAATGATACAGCGTTTATAATGATCAATAACACAGCTTTGTTTTTCATGTTCTTCTGCTCAGTACAGAATCAAATCACACGCAGAACCTCGTGTGTACGAGTGTAAGTGTGTTATTTATACGTATGTGCTGCACACACCTGTTTCTGTAACAATGCAGCAGGAGGAGAAACCAGCACGCTTTTGTTCTCAAGTATCCTTCAACACAGACTAAGAATAACTGCACTGCTGTTTGGAAGTAGGATTCATACAGATTACTGTTATCAAACTAATAATACACTCTCCTTCTGCACAGAGCCACGCACGGCAGAGATACAACGGCAATATGGAGTAATGATTAGAAAGGGATTAGCAGAGCTCCCATCCGTAAGACTTTTCAGCTGCTATATACAAATCAAACACGCATTTACAAACTTATCATCAGAATACAACAGGAAAGAGAAAGCTTTTTTAAAGGATCATTGTAAAATAAAAAGTCATTATACATAAATTATACAGAAGTGAATCTGTTAGATGAATGAGAATCATCTGCAAATCTGTTTTTAAAGATTGTTACAGAAGGAAGTAAAATAAAACAAGAAGCTTTGATTATGACATTCAGATGGTTTCTTTATGTAAAGCCCCATGAACAACTAGGTTATATTGACTGTGCATGCATATATATGAATATATATATATATATATAATATTACAGGGGTGGCACGGTGGCTTAGTGCTTTGCATGTTTTCCTCTCAGTGCTAGGGATTGCCGGTTCGAATCCCAAGCTGGGTGGAGTTTCCATGTTCTCCCCGTGTCCGTGTGGGCTTCCTCCGGGTTCTCCGGTTTCCTCCCACAGTCCAAAAACATGGATCAAGTCCATGTCCTCCAAATAGAGCGTGTCTGTGTGTGTGAGTGTGTGCCCAGCGATAGATTGGAGCCGATAGATTGTATCTGCCCAGCGCCCAAAACGTTCTCCCCTGGATGGGCATGGGGAACCCCCCTGCGACCCTGATAGAGGATAAAGTGGAAGATAATGAATGAATGAATATATATATATATATATATATATATATATATATATATATATATATATATATATATATATATATATATATATATATACATATTATACACACACACACATATATATATATATATATATATACATATTATACACACACACACATATATATATATATATATATATATATATATATATATATATATATATATATATATATATATATATTATATTACATACTTACCTACCTTAGGTACACCTTTAAGGTTTCTTATTGTCCTTTATTTCATTTTGATGCATGTTGTTGTTTGGAACTGTGTAAATTTACTCTGTTCTCTTATGGCCACCACAGAGCAGGTATTATCCACCACCTAAATAATATCTGATTTGTTATGGTCCTGTAGGGATTCAGACCACGAGAGAACAGAGCAAATGTGCTGAACAAAGTTTGTAGAGAAACAGAACACAGATCTTAATTGTACAGTCTGTTATTGCAGAACTACAAAGTGCATCTATATGGAAAGTACAGCTGATAAAATAGACCGTGAGTGTTTATTTTTTTTATTATACCCATTAAAGTAGCCGGTGAGTGCAAATATAATATGCAATTTAGTCACTCGCATTATTAAAAGGACATTACTTACAGTTTTACTTTGACAGCATATAAATAGAATCTAATTGCATCTTTGCTGCACCATAATGACCATGATGTTGCATCTTACACTCAATTAAGTTTCACTGATCGAATCTTGATTATTTGCCCCCCCCCCCCCAAAAAAAAGTCCCACATCTAAATATTTGCATGCCTTAATAGGGGGATTCCAATCTTACACACACACACTTGTAATCCATGCAAGGATATTCTACCAATTCACCTTTACCAGATGCAGGTATACAACATCATATCCAAACCACAGACTTAATTATTCATTCATCCATTATCTTCTGCTTTATCCTCTATTAGGGTCGCGGTGTTCCCCATGCCCATCCAGGGGAGAACGTTTCGGGCGCTGGGCAGATGCACCCAGGACTGGGCGCCAATCTAATCGCTGGGCACACACTCACACACACACACAGACACACTTTATATGGGGCAATTTGGAGAACTCAATTGACTTGATCCATGTTTTTGGACCAGGGAACCCGGAGGAAACCCACACGGACACGGGGAGAACATGGAAACTCCACCCAGATGGGGATAAGAACCGGGAATCCCTAGTGCTGAGAGGCGAACGTGCTACCCACTAAGCCACCGTGCCGCCCCAGACTTAATTATTTTAATAAAATTGATGGTTGGTGGTACTTGCCAACAGAATCTTTTAGTACCATTATGCCACAATTGATTCGTTTTCCATCCATTTTAAAATAAAATAAAAAAAACCTTATTATTCGCTGTTAAAATAAAAGTGCTCAGTGGTCTTTGTAGTAAATATTACTGAATTTCTGCAAACTGCATGAGAATCAATCAGATTTGGCACTGTTTGAGTATCAATATTAAAACTTTAATTCATAAGCATCTTATAGAGAAATACTAAAAGTCTAACTACTAAAAAAAATGAGTGAGCAGGATTTAGAAATAACAGACAGCCGCCATGTGCCAGACTGAGCAGTGAGGAAGGAGAGTGCTAAATGACGGAGAGCTGCATGAGATTGACCGATTGATCCGTTCCTCCATTTATTTTACTCAGATTCCTCTCAGACAGGTGTCTAATTGCTTCAAAGGATTTTGTGTCTCTTGAGCATCGTCTTCACAGCCGGGAGACATGAGGGTTTTTTTAACCCCACAAATATAGATCTCGGTTTAAAATCCTGTGTCTGTAGCAGTAGGTTTGGAGAGAAATGAAGACATGAATGAACAAATCAACACATTCCTCTTGGAGCTTTAACTCTCGATTAAATAGCAATAGTATATTATTGCAATAGCACCTCAGAAAAATTAGGAATAGCAGTAGGGAGTGGTAGCTCAGTGGTTAGGGCGTTGGGCTGTCAAACTGAAGGTTGGGGGTTCAAATCCCAGGTCCACTGAAGTTACCAATGTGGGTCCTTGAGCAAGACCCTTAACCCTCATTGCTCCAGGGATGTTGTGATGAACCCTGTGCTCACCTTGTAAGTCACTTTGGATAAAAGCGTCCAATAAATGACCGAATGTAAATGTAAATGCTGTCCACTGGATGGGCATGGGGAACCCTCTGCGACCCTAGTCCCTTATGTATATATATTTTATTGAGTGAAAGATAATGAGATGAGTGAGTGAGTGAGTGTGTGCCCAGTGAGTGTGAGGCCCTTAACCCTCATTGCTCCAGGGATGTTGTGATGAACCCTGTGCTCACCTTGTAAGTCACTTTGGATAAAAGCGTCCAATAAATGACCAAATGTAAATGTAAATGCAGTACACATGAGGAAATGATCACTGCACATAGCCTACTGGCAAACATTGTAAAAATCAAACTGCATCAGATAACAGTTTATCAGTTTATTATTGACACAGTTCAGCACAGGTGCACGTGTCTGAACTTTGCCCCATTTCAAAAGCAACACGCTTGCAGAAGGAGTGTTCCACCCAAATCATGAGGAACTGCAGATGAAATGCAAAGCTTTAGCGACATAACAATGCAAACAGTATCCAAGGTAAACATTGTACAGGGTCATCAATACGGTGAGTCACGGTAACTGTGGGTGGCTTTGGATTCAAAGCGCGGGGGGGTTAATGAAGAGAAATCCAGGTGAGAAGAGTGTGAGAAGTGAACATCAGTCATATGTCATTATTCCACTTCATATTCAGTGCAGACTTTGCACAAAGCACACAGCTAACTGCGTCTTCGTAGCTATAATCGATCATCAAACACGTCATAGAAAAACGTTAAACACGTGTTACATAAACGTAAGAAAGCTTATTTGGTTTTGCATTGCAGCTATGAGGCTAATACAGCTAACGAGTATGAAGTAATGGAGGCTTAGCCTCAAACTGCAAGGCTAGGTTTGTAGTAGTCCATCTGTGTTCGTTCTTTGTGTTAGTCCCCTGTTCACTATTGGTCAGGACCATCGCAGAACATCAAAAGACAAAATCATATATTTACACTTATTATTAAAGTAGTAAAGTCCAGTGAGGTAGTTCAAATGGAGTGGTCATGCATATTTTCCTTTACAATTCTTATATACACTACATGGCCAAACATATATAGACATATCAAACTTTCATTCATTCATTATTTTCCGCTTTGTCCTCTATTAGGGTTGCGGTGGGGTTCCCCATGCCCATCCAGGGGAGAACGTTTCGGGCGCTGGGAAGATACACCCAGGACAGGACGCCAATTTATCGCTGGGCACACACTCACTCACACATACACACTCTATATGGGGCAATTTGGAGAACTCAATTGACTTGATCCATGTTTTTGGACTGTGGGAGGAAACCGGAGAACCCGGAGGAAACCCACGCAGATACGGGGAGAACATGGAAACTCCACCCAGATGGGGATTCGAACCGGGAATCCCTAGCGCTGAGAGCCCCCCCCCCCCCCCCCCCCCCCCCCCCCCCCCCCCCCCCCCCCCCCCCCCCCCCCCCCCCCCCCCCCCCCCCCCCCCCCCCCCCCCCCCCCCCCCCCCCTCTGAAGGTCTTAAGCATCTAATCTAGCAGACAACTCACTTTACTTTCCTAATGGGGGTGCAGACAGTCACACTGCTGGAAAGCTAGTAATGAGCATATATACAGTTTCAACACCACGGCGAGAAGTCGTTCTTGTGATCGTGGATCAGCATTAGAACGTCTCTGCTGTGGATTTGCTTTGCTTTCCTTTTGCCGAAAGTCACACCGAATTAAATCAAATGAATATTTGAGTTGAACAATTCTCTTTTTCCTCATTATTCCCGTTTCATGATGCTTGAAGCTTTGCCATGATAACAGGTGATGTTTTTTTTAATGGTATTAATTGTTAACTAGTATACAGTGCCAGTCAAAAGTTTGGACACGCCCCCTTTTTGCTCCACTTATTCTCCAGGTTCTCAGTTCCACTTCTTGTAAAGATGGACTTTGTAGTTCTACAATTCCAGACTGTAGTCGCTCTGTTTGTTCTACTGTACATACTGTGAACTCTGTCCTCTAATGGTCAGAACCCCAATAGTACCACCACAGAGCAAGGGTTATTTGGTTGGTGCATTATTCCTATCCCAGCAGTGTCACTGAAGTGGAGAAATGAAACTACAGCAGCACTGCTGCACTAAAACCCCCCTCACCACATCAGTGTCACTGCAGAACTGACTATAAACAATCCACCACCCAAATAATACCTGTTCTGTGATGCTCCTGACCAACAGAGAACAGAGAACCAACAGGGACTAACAACAACAAAGAACACAGATGTCTGTAATTGTAAAACTAAAAAGTCCATCTACATGATAAGTGGAGGAAACAGGCAGTTCTGTACTGTGGAAATGTTATTAATCCTGTGTTTGTGAGAAATATAAGTCTATGTAATAATTAATGTTACTTAAATTAATTAATTAATTATAAAATGCAATAAAGGTCATGTGAAATGTTTTCCTCAATCATGGTGGGTTATGTTATTGGAAATAAATTAGTTTGTTAAATTATTATAACTGTTAACGTTCTGTCCATACAGATAGGTTCTCGATTTGTATTCTTTCTCTCTGCTCTTCCTCTGACACTCCATTCACCTTTGGATATAAGAAGTGCTACATACACACTGCTAGAACGTGCAAAAATGAGTATTATGATATCATATGACAGAACCAGTATGTATCTGTCAACGCTGGGGCATTACCTTTCATACGAGAGTTTAATTTAATACTAAACCCGAGCCTCAGGGGCACTGCGGAGATAAGCATCAGCTTCACCTTCACATGTCATCACAAAACATTCTATCCATATTTCATAGATCCTGTTACCGCCAAACCAAATGCTAAAACCTATCCCTGAAATCATTTGAAGCCCACCTCCATCTCTCCATCCAGGAGGAATGGCAGGGTTACAGCATGGAAAGCATTTTGGAGAACAGCGGCTTGCCTTCAGAACCTCTGTGCTCAGAATGAGGTTCTTTATGGACGAGTTTGGACATGTTTGGTAGGGAGTAATTCCTGTGGCCTGCACAGAACCCTGCCTCCCCTCCCTGTTAAACACATTTAAAGTTGAATGAAATGTTGAGTTCCTTCTCATGTTCGTAGATCAGTCTCACTTAAGTTCTGTGAATAAACAATGTGTACAATATGGCGTGATGACTGAAGAGTCCAGCCACTGGATTGGAGTGTGTTGTTCTAAAACCTCTTATAGAGTCCTTCACCATTTGGCCATTAGGTGATGTTAGATGATGAAGTACCTCACCAGTCCATTGTTAGAAGCGCAGATTATAGAAATGATCCCGATCCCAGAGACGCAGGTCGTAGGTTTGACTGAGCTGACAGTTCAACCTTTATATTCTGGTCCAGCAATGCTTTTTGCACCGAGTGACGACAGATGTGGAAATGTTCTTCTCAGACTCCATTATATAATTTATATTGTCTAAAAAAGTCTCTCTTTCAATGGATCCTTTGATTTAAAAGAACATTCAGTCCAAGAGCAGACAGTCTCTGTTTGAAGCAACCCAAACCCAAATGGGGGCATTAATGGGGGGAAGCTTCTTAAGCTTTGAATGGAACAAACGGTGGGAACAAACGGGAACAAACGGTGCTTTTGTGCCTCTTGAAGAAAAGAACATCTTCTGAAATATGTAGATATTATACTAACAGTGATAAGGTGTTGTTACTGGTTGCCATTGTTTGAAATATCACTGATGACGTCACAGAGAGACAAAAAGAGACCTACCACTGTTGGTTATTGCCAACTGCTCTAATCCATCTTTAGAACAAGTAACTATCCTTTGATTTGCACCATCAATCCATCTGAAAAGTAGCTGCTGATTTCGGGCGGTGCTTCCACCTCTTTGTGCTCTGCTTCATTCAAATCATGCAGAAGCTTTGATCTGAAAACAAAGTTCTCATTGTCCAAGGTACCAATTTCTGGCATCATTCCTGGCACCCAGTTCTGTCTGTAGTTTGAAGTGCAGTAAGGCTCCGAGACTATTTTAATAGGTATCTGTAAACCAATTGAAGGTACAGAGTTTGGTACATAGGTTCTGGCATAGTCCGAATGTTCTGTCCATTCAAAGTCATCTGCATGGATGAGATCCGTCAGCAGTGGAACTTTTTCTTCAGCCGGTGTAGACGCCGTCACCGGAGGGGTGATTTGGATTGGGTCTGAAACACTTGCTGTCAAAGGGTGGAACACCAGTCTGGAAAAGTGGAGTTTGCCGTTGACATCACGAGACACTGGAAGCTTGAAAGGATCAACTGGCGGCTGCATTACTGTCATCACCAGGCTTAGATCTGGAGGTCCGTCCAAGTCCTGAAAGACACTGTCATCATCTCCAGGGCAGGAATCCGAACCAGGACTGATTGACTCTCCGAGTCCACTGTCATTAGCGTAGCTGGAAAACTTCAAGAGTTCTCGAGGGACCATAGTTCCCACCACCATACTGTAGCTGGTACAGGAATCTGCACCACTGCTGCTGTTTTCCGCCGAGATCACTTCTTGATTGGCATAAGAATGACACTCGGCATCCTGGGCTGGAAAATGCTGCGAGGCGTAATTTCCCTCAGTGTTAACTCTTGACTTCTTCAGAAAGGTGAGTGAACCGTGGGCACCCTCATCCACATCCTGTAGGATTTCTGCTCCCACTTCCACGTTGGCTATTTCCATTTTCGGACGTGGATAGAAGTGTGGAGTGTCCTTCTTTATAATGACCTGGGTGGAAACGAGAGAACATTAGAAGGCCAAATGTAAAAGAGCATCTGATATATTTTTTACTTTAAATCATGGGTTTGTTGGAGGGGCAATATCAGTGACCCCTGCATTTCAGTTATGTAAATAAAGCTGAATCTTTCATTCATTATCTCCTGCTTTATCCTATATTAGGGTTGCGGGGGGGGGGGGTTCCCCATGCCCATCCAGGGGAGAACGTTTAGGGCACTGTGCAGATACACCCAGGACAGGACGCCAATCTATTGCTGGGCACACACTCACAGACAGACAGACACACTCTATATAGGGCAATTTGGAGAACTCGATTGACTTGATCCATGTTTTTGGACTGTGGGAGGAAACCGGAGAACCCGGAGGAAACCCACGTGGACACGGGGAGAACATGGAAACTCCACCCAGATGGGGATTCGAACCAGGAATTCCTAGTGCTAAGAGGAGAACGTGCTAACCCACTAAGCCACCGTGCCGCATAAGCTAAATCTTATACTTTATTATTTATGTTTGTACCTGCTTCCTGTAACAACTTTACAAAAGAGCTATCACACTAAAATCGGCTCTGGATAATGTTAAACCAGTGGTTTAAATAATACCGTTTTAAAAGCCAGAGTAGTAACCGTAACCACCACTTCGACCCAAATACCAAATTTGAATAAATCATTAGAAACTTTCAGCCAATAATCCGAGAGCAGCGCCACGTAATCCATGAATGAATGAACTGCCATAGACAATACACCTGAATTTGCATGCTCATAAACCCCCCCCCCCCCTTCACACATGACTGTTATCTGACATCAGTACCAGGAACAAGGTGGCGCTCCTTCAGGTAAACCTGCACTCAGAATTCCCCTGCTGGCAGAACAGATTCTTACCAGCGCCTTGGGCAGGTTCCTTTTCCGCCTGAGGTGCAGCTGACATAACGTCAACGATACAGCAGTCAGAGTGAGAAGAGCCATTAAAGCAGAACCGGCGACGAGGTAGATCCAGAAATAGTCGTCAGGACCTGCAGGAATGTAGGACATTTAAACAAACAGGCGAGAGTGAGACGGAACGGAACATTAACGAGGCGTCATGTTCTTGATCTGTAAAGAAATAAACTCTGGATAAAGGTCAGGTTCTACAGAAGGCTCGGCGGCGACAGATCCTGATACGCTGAACAGCTCTCAGATAATTATCAGCTACATACTTGAGCAATACGCTAAAAAAAAAACTTTCAGGAAACTGAAAACTGACATACCGATGTGTGTAAAGTAAGACTGCAGCCGGCGTGGCCTGTGCATAATTAAACTCATACTCGTGTGAACAATATGAGGTCAAAAGTATGTGGACACACCTCCGTTTATCCTCAGCCCTTTGGTTTATGTATCAGTTTGATGTCCATCCATTATCTTCCACTTTATCCTCTATTAGGGTCGCGGGGGGGGGGGGGGGTTCCCCATGCCCATCCAGGGGAGAACGTTTCAAACCATGGGCAGATACACCCAGGACAGGGTGCCAATCTACCACTGGGCACACACACTCTATATGGGGCAATTTGGAGAAATCAATTGACTTGATCCATGTTTCTGGACTGTGGGAGGAAACCGGAAAACCCGGAGGAAACCCATGCAGACAAGGGGAGAACATAGAAACTCCACCCAGATGGGGATTCGAACCGGGAATCCCTAGTGCTGAGAGGAGAACATGCTAACCACTAAGCCACTTTATGCTCTTAAGCAGAGGTGGATTAACAGATAAAGCATTGGAACAGAGATTTTCCAGAGTCTGAATGTCTGATGACCTTGGAAAATGTCCTTAACCCTGATTCGCTTAAAGTGCATGATGATGTCATAACTTGTTTCTGGTAAGACGTTCCACATCTCTGCATCATCTCCATTTGTATTTCTAATTCTAACCCATTTTTGATTCCATTATTATTTCACAAACAGGTTTAAGGACGTAGTCATCCTAAGAGGTGAAGCTCCACCCCTTATTTGGGTGTCTTACTTACTGGAACAGGAAGTACTGCATCACATTCCTCAGGACATTTTTCGCCTTTGACACACACATTTAAAATCTAATGAGGAGCAAGCTGTTCCCATGAAGTCGGGAGGATACACTTGTTAAAATGTGTGTGGATTTAGGCGGCACGGTGGCTTAGTGGTTTAGCATGTTCTCCTCTAAGCGCTGGGGATTCCCGGTTCGAATCCCCATCTGGGTGGAGTTTCCATGTTCTCCCCGTGTCCGCGTGGGTTTCCTCCGGGTTCTCCGGTTTCCTCCCACAGCCCAAAAACATGGATGAAGTCAATTAATTTCTCCAAATTGCCCCATATAGAGTGTGTATGCGTGCATATCTGTGTGAGTGAGTGTGTGCCCAGTGATAGATTGGCGCCCTGTCCTGGGTGTATCTGCCCAGCGCCCGAAACGTTCTCCCCTGGATGGGCATGGGGAACCCCCCCGCGACCCTAATAGAGGATAAAGCGGAAGATAATGGATGAATAAAATGCTGGATTTATTTCACTTTAATAAAAGACACATGATTTTAATGATGAAGAGCTGCGTCCATGGTCCCCACATTGTGGGTGTGATGGTCCGATGTTCAGTCATGTGAAGTGTAACAGACTTGGCTGGTTGATTGTCTTCAGGTCTGATGATGTAGCAGTGTAGAGTTCTTACCTTGCAAAGTCACACAGAAGGTGGATTTCTCACTCTGCCTTTTAACCGAGGGATGGGTGAACTGGTAGAACGCCACGCCGCAGTAGTTAGCCTTCCTCTCCAAATGATTCAGTGTAAAGTTTCCAGACGTGTTCTCAAAAATCTACACGGGCACCAAATCGCAGGCGTCAGAAGTGTGCAAATATTTACTGTACCAGCCAAAACCTACAGCTCCATCAGTTAATGGTTCCATATCTACCTTCTTTCAGAGCAATTACAGCAACACCATGATCTAAGAACCCTTATTTGTGATATCAAATGATTCATTCATTCATTCATTATCTCCCGCTTATCCTCTATTAGGGTCGCGGTGGGGTTCCCCATGCCCATCCAGGGGAGAACGTTTCGGGCGCTGGGCAGATAGACCCAGGACAGGGCGCCAATCCATCGCTGGGCACACACTCACTCACACAGACACACTCTATAGGGGGCAATTTTGAGAATTCAATTAACTTGTTCCATGTTTTTGGACTGTGGGAGGAAACCCAGAGAACCCGGTGGAAACCCACGCAGACACGGGGAGAACATGGAAACTCCACCCAGATGGGGATTCGAACCGGGAATCCCTAGTGCTGAGAGGCGAACGTGCTAACCACTAAGCCACCGTGCCGCCGATATTAAATGATATTTGATCATGATCAAACTAAAAGCAAATGAGACCATAAGTTTGTTTACTTTGGTAAATAAATAGTATCTGTGCATTTAAATCTGCAGACGCTTCCTTACAGTCCAGCCCTGGGGCCGCAGGAGGTCAATAGGAAACAGAACTAATTTACATTTCATTTGGAACATATCTACATACACACACACACACACACACACACACACACACACACACACGTGTACATATGAACCAACTGGTTTGGCCAACAAAAACCCATTTCCCAATTTAATCATGTGATGAACAGATTTCCATAGCAGGGCTTATCCAGTTTCCTGATAAACACCATACAATCAAAAGTACTGGGTGTCAATCAAAACATTCATTATCTTCCGCTTTATCCTCTATTAGGGTCGCGGGGGAGGGGGGGGGGTTCCCCATGCACATCCAGGGGAGAATGTTTCGGGCGCTGGGCAGATACACCCAGGAGAGGACGCCGATCTATCACTGGGCACACACTCACTCACACACACTACTCTACTCTACTATATGGGGCAATTTGGAGAACTCAATTGCCTTGATCTATGTTTTTGGACTGTGGGAGGAAACCTGAGAACCCGGAGGAAACCCACGTGGACACGGGGAGAACATGGAAACTCCACCCAGATGGGGATTCAAACCGGGAATCCCTAGAGCTGAGAGGAGAACCACCGTGCCTTACTGGGTGTCAATCAAAACCTATTCATTCATTCATTTATTCATTATCTCCCGCTTATCCTCTATTAGGGTCGCGGTGGGGTTCCCCATGCCCATCCAGGGGAGAACATCTCGGGCGCTGGGCAGATTGACCCAGGACAGGGCGCCAATCCATCGCTGGGCACACACTCACTCACACAGACACATTCTAAATGGGGCAATTTGGAGAATTCAATTAACTTGATCCATGTTTTTGGACTGTGGGAGGAAACCGGAGAACCCAGAGGAAACCCACGCAGACACGGGGAGAACATGGAAACTCCACTTTTTAATGGAATCCCAATAATAATGCCCCAGAACTTCGATCCATATAATGTAAGTAAATGAAACTTTCATATTTCATTAAAGGAAAAGCACGGTACCTTTCCAGATTCGGCTGTGGGGTGTGTGAGTTGGATGAAGAAGGTAACCGAGGGCTCCCTGGACTCCCTGCATCGTTTCCCACAGGTGATGTCTCCGAGGGAGCGGTCCTGAGGTCCCGAGGGTGGAGTGAGTTTTATGATGACAAACTCATTGTGTGACTCATTGGACACTTTGGGTGCTTCCAGAGTGGCTGGGAAGAGACGGACAAAAAATATGGACGTTGTAATGAGAGTGGGACCAAATCAGATCTTGTCTTTCGCCTGCTGCCTGTTGTAAAAAAGCAGGATGGCATGTGTGATGTAGTAAGAATGTGGCAGCTGCAGTCTCCTTTTAAGGCGAAGGAATCAGCAGTGTTAGGATCCAGGCACATTTAGATAAATTAGAAGAAAAGTAAATACAAAAAATACTTTCTGGCGGCACGGTGGCTTAGTGGTTTAGCCTGTTCTCCTCTAAGCGCTGGGGATTCCCGGTTCGAATCCCCATATGGGTGGAGTTTCCATGTTCTCCCCGTGTCCGCGTGGGTTTCCTCCGGGTTCTCCGGTTTCCTCCCACAGTCCAAAAACATGGATCGAGTCAATTGAGTTCTCCAAATTGCCCCATATAGAGTATGTATGCGTGCGTGTCTGTGTGAGTGAGTGTGTGCCCAGCGATAGATTGGCACACTGTCCTGGGTGTATCAGCCCAGCGCCCAAAACGTTCTTCCCTGGATGGGCCTGGGAATGGAGGATAAAGCGGAAGATAATGAATGAATAAATCTTACTTTCTTCTGATGGAATGAAGGACTGATATCGAGCATAGCACACGTTATCAACCATGATCTTGGCGTAGTATTTTTCGTGTATATACATCATCACCGAGCTGAAATCGCAGGATGTTTCTAAAATGCTCTGGCAGCCTGGCACCCGTTTCAGTTGTTCACCATATCTGTAAGGAAACAAACCGGTGGTTACAGTCCATCCATCCATCCATTATCTTCCACTTTCATCCTCTACTAGGGTCGTGAGGGGGTTCCCCATGCCCATCCAGAGGAGAACGTTTTGTGCATTTGCCAGATACACCCAGGACAGGGCACCAATCTATCGCTGGGCACACACTCACTCACACAGACACACTCTATATGGGGCAATTTGGAGAATTCAATAAACCTTGATCGATGTTTTTGGACTGTGGGAGGAAACCCATGTGGACACGGGGAGAACATGGAAACTCCACCCAGATTGGGATTCGAACTAAGAATCCCTAGTACTGGAGAGGCGAACGTACTAACCACTGAGCCACCATGTCCCCCCCCCCACAGTCATGCTGGAAAAAATAAAAAGACCCTCCCTAAACTGTTTGAACATGTAACCTGTAGAACAAGGTTATGGCTGTAACCTCCACACCCCTGATTTATACAGACCAACTGACTGATTTCTACATTCAGGTTACAAAGAAAACCAGTGAAGAGCTTTAGATGCCGGATACGGGATGCACAGAACGTGCTGCTGCACATCATGGCTGACTGAGTCCGTGCAGGCAGTCAGTCCGTCTCCTCCTTTATATTCTGCTCAGACCGGCTGTAACTTTGATGCCTATCAGACCAGAGAGCAGAACTGTGAATATCACATCGTACCGGTGACGGAGCGCTCTCCATTTGATTTGACTGGGAAACACTCGACCTCAATTTTAAAGTCTGTATGCTCCGTCATGCTTGAGGAGAGGATTTAAACAGGCATGCTGGATCTTTCGGGCCAATTTCAGGTTGCCGTCTGTGCTCCGCTGCTTTTTCTGGGTTTTACAGAAGCCAAATTCATCTCGAAGAAGAAGAATGAAGGATAGAGGAAGCATTTGTTCGGGAATTAAAGGAGAATAATCTTTTAAAGTGCTGGTTATGTCTTTTCATTCATTCATTATCTCCCGCTTTATCCTCTATTAGGGTCGCGGTGGGGTTCCCCATGCCCATCCAGGGGAGAACGTCTCGGGCGCTGGGCAGATAGACCCAGGACAGGACGCCAATCCATCACTGGGCACACACTCACTCACACAGACACACTCTATATGGGGCAATTTTTTGAGAATTCAATTAACTTGATCCATGTTTTTGGACTGTGGGAGGAAACCGGAGAACCCGGAGGAAACCCACGCAGACACGGGGAGAACATGGAAACTCCACTCAGATGGGGATTCAAACCGTGAATCCCTAGCGCTGAGAGGCGAACGTTCTAAACCACTAAGCCACCGTGTCGCCACGGTTATGTCTTTCGCTCGCTTAAAAAAAAAAACATATTACCTTCAAAACACATGCAGCGAAAACACAACTAAGCTGATCAGTAAGGAGTGCAACCCGAGACACTTTCACAATAAAGCAGCGATGTTGGGTTTTCTATTCAGTTGTCACAGCGCATCACAAAGCACAATATAGGACGGTGTTTGCTCAAAAAAGACTGATTCGAGACAATAGGAGGATGTTTTGAAATAACAGAAAATTACAGATAAAGCAGGGAATTGAAGGGAAAAGACACAAGGAAGTAACTCACTGAGTCCCCAATAATAAAGTACAGAGAAGCTGCAGACTGTCAACAAACAAAACTGTAATAAATAATGCAAGATGAGCAATAAGGTGTTAGGGGTCTTTCTCAGGGGCCCAAAAGTGGCAACCTGCCAGAGCTAAGTTTTTGGACTACAGTACAATGCCTTAACCACCTGCTTAAGGGCAGAAAACCTGTCAGAGCTGAAGCTTTAAAGGCATTTGAAAGGTCCTGACATTGGGCCCTTAAGTAGGACCCTCAAGCAGGACCCTCTTTAAACCTTAAGATTCTCAGATCAGGTCAGTTTGTGTGTTGCTATGGATATGGACATGTGGTGAACAATTTGATCTGAGGTTGTGGATGTGGACTGTAGACCAGAATCAGATTTTTAGGAGTGACATGATCTGAGCAGCTGTGTTGATGGTCTTGCTTAAGGAGTTGGTCAGCTGCCAGAGCTCAGGCTTGAACCCTCAATCTGCTGGTCAACAGTGCAGGATTTTGGCACTAGGTAGCGAAATAAAGCAAGAAATAGACGTTTCCTGATTCACGGTACCTCAGACAAGGGATGGAACAGAGTAACTGAAGGGTACGGGTTTGTTCGAGGGCCCTTCATGCCTCTGGGTAACATGCCAGTTCCTTAACTACTGCCATCAGTAACACACTGTTATTAATAGTGACCTTTATGAGAAGCATGATCTGAGCAGCTGTGGGTTCAGAGCCTTGCCACAGAGCAGGGGGTTTAAACACTCTACCTTTTGGTCCCCTGTTAATTTGGATAGAAAATAATTAGAAATAAGTAGCTCTAATCCATGGTTATCTACAGAAATGACTTAATCTGTGCAACTGAGGGGTTAAAAGTTTTATTTAAAGGCCCATCATTGAGACCTTTCTGCTTCGTAGTCCATCTTAAACACTCTTCTGGAAGAAAATGATTTTAGGTTACTTGAGGTTAACTTGAACTTAAACTTTTAGTCTACTCAGATTTTAAACCCCCAATTATTAGAGTGATAACCAAACACCCTAACCACTACCCCCCCCCCATGAAGAGAATCCATCAACTACGAGGTTAAAGGTCCAACAGCATTGCCAAATTTCCATGTTAATGGCTCTCAACAGTCCCAAGAATAAAGTGTCTAAAACCACTGTACTTTATTAGTCTTCTGTATTGACATTGCGGTCACACTTACTTGTGATACCAGACGTCATATCGAACCTCCTGGCCTGGAATTTCCACCTTATCCCAGTGGAGCGCAGTAAAAAAATTGCGGGATTTGAAGTAAGCCTTCGTTCTGTTGCAATCCTGGCACCAACAACCTGGAAAGAAAAGTTGAATTGCATTTGTACAGTATCAATGGTTTGCCCACACAGCCTTCTTGATGTCAATTTTATCAATTCCATATCAAAAGACATGCCACTGATTTGGTGCGTTTGTGACGCACATCTCACAATTAAACGCGAACCGCCCAATTACTCGTCCTTATGGCAAGTGGGCCAAATGAAAATAAGTTAGGTGGGCCGGATCTGGCCCAGAAGGATTTTGCTATCTGAGACGTAACAGGATATACAGTCAAAAGCAAAAAAGGCATTTTATTGTGTCGTAAAGTTTACAGAACTGTTTAAGGTCAGGTTATTAAACTCCAAAGTATTCCTTTGAACTTAGTTGGCAGCTGATTCCGTCTGGGTGCAGCTGCGTTATTTAAGTCTGTGGCTGTAACTAGATCGCCCACCATTTGTTCTTTATATAAAGAAAGCAGCCATTGTTGTTCTGAAGAACACTAGGTGATCTAGTCTTTACATGACACACACACACACACACACACACACACACACACACACACACCCTTATTGTCCCAGTCTCGGCTCTGATTCAGTCATCACATTTCCCTGTGTGCCTATGTATGATGTCAATAGAGTGTAATTGTCAGATCTGGCACCTTAATGTGTCAGTGGTTCTCATTAAACAGGAGCAAACATTGTATTAGGGTTTCATATCGCTGCTCCAGCTCAAACATAATGCTTATTTACAGCTGCTCCCTGAAGTGTGAACACTAATGAAACGGAGTACAGCATACTGTACAGTTTCTTAATGGGCAAAAGAGCGGCGGCGTATGAAACCATTAAGCTTCATCAAATACCATAGAAAAATGGTTCTGCTAAAGCCATCACAACTGGATAAAGCTTCTGATAGGACGGTTGATATAATGTTTTATTAAATCCCTATTAAAACGGAATCTGCATCAATGACATCATCCTGCTGTTTTCTTATTAACATTGATTTTATTGAAGATTTTACTGAAGAAGCTGTGGACACGGTTACATGAGGTCCCCACAGTGTTTGTTTGTGTGTGTGTGTGTGTGTGTGTGTACACTTTTGCACAAGACTGCATGCAAAAACAGAGATAGTGGTCTTTAATAAATCAATGCTGATAAGACTTTTTCTCTCTGTATCTGAAACAAGTGCAGATTGCGTACGTTATGAAAGTACAGCCACATTATGCATCATAATGAAATGAGATGCTAATGATTAATGTGGTTAAGTTGGAGAAACCCCTCACATTTAAAAATTAGATGCCTGACCTAGTTTGCTGTTCATTTTGTAAATAGTGATATCAGCTTAAAAAAAAGCTCTTCCTCTTCGAAGAAATAAATAAAGAAAGAAAGAAATTGTAGATGCCCGATTCGGGGAGACGGGTTTGACAAAATCAGATTAATTACCGCAGTGTCTGGAAGATTGACTGCACTGCAAAACTGTCACATGCAGACTGCCAGAGAAAATTTAATCCCAGAGAGGCTTAAAAAATGATAAAAGAAATCCTCAAATTTGATCATAGGATTCGAAACTCTATCCCACTGTTTATAAGTACAAAAGTGCACTTACTCTCCCCTAGATTTATGCAAACGGTTAAACTCTCTGCCTATATTTGACATTTTATTGATTTAGATTCTGAATGTTAATATAGTCTTTATAGAAATTAGACCTGAAGGACGTTTCCTGCAAATATTTAAGAGCAATAGGGTTTTTAAGGAGAAGGAGGAGATCTGAACCTCAGCTACGAAGTTTTTTTGTTTTTCCTAAGCTGATAAAGGCAGAGGGATATGCCATTTAATTACAATTACAAGACAAAAGAAACTCTAATTAGCATAACTCCTAAGCAACTGTAAAGCAAGGTGTGGTTTAAGGGTTCTCTGCAGTTTGAAGGCCTGACGTTGCAGTATAAGAATACTACAATTTTCATCCATAATTTACAGTGTAATAAAGTGATAAAACCTTTTAGTAATGGCTCCAAAATCTTAGAAAAACAAAAAGCCCAAAGATTATGAAACGTTTACTCACCCGCCTAATATAATGAAACCAAAATTAACAAGTTCCATCATTTACATGTTAATTCATCATGTGCAAATGAATCAGTACTAAACAATCAAGTTAAACCATCCTCCACAGGTCAATGCAGATTTCAAAAATAACTTTTTACAAATTAATCCCTCTTGTCCCACAATCAAATTAAAACAAGAACCTTATTAAACTTATTTTCTTCCCTTATTTCAATTTCTGCTCCAAAAATGAAATCCAAACTCAAAATCACAGCTAGGGAACATGAAAGTTGAGAAATTTGCATAAATCTAATGGTAAATGATAATGTAAATGACCTCCCACTGAGAAACCCAAATCCCAACCACACTGACCTGTACAGCAGAGGAGCAGCAGGAGTTTTGGTAAAGTGTACATTGTTTAAGAGAAACATTCAATCCAGTCTCCTAGATTATAATCTCTGGTATTCAGAACAGTTCCAGTAATCCCACAAGACTCCGGCTCTTAAAGAATCCCTGCAGCAGCGAGACGGAGCACGCTCTCCATCCTATGTGGGCGAGTGGTGCGAGTTGTAAACTGTTGCTGTTCTTCGTTTCATCTCTAAACAAATCCAGAACAAACAAGAGCTCATTAGCAGGTGTGTGTGTGTGTAAATATGTGTGTGTGTAAATGTGTGTGCCCTTGTGATTATGTGAGTGCAAGTGAACTTTGGAGCTTCCGTTTTTCTCCAGTCTTCCTCCTCCCACTGGGGCCTGGCCTCGTCTTTCAGGTTCTCTGAGGTGATGAGTGCATAGAACAAGTTTCTGGGAGGGTGAAAAGGAAAGCAAAAGAAATTTCAGAGGAAGCGAGGCGACATGTTTCACCTTAGAACATAGAGCCTCAGGCAGAAACATGATAGAGTACCACAGGTTTGTCTTCATACCATCCAGGGACAAACACACTCACACCCTGAGAACCCCCGCGTACTCGGGGAGAACATGGAAACGTAACCTAAAGCTGGATTCAAACCTGGGTCCCCAGTGCGAAGAGGTCTTTTATTGATAAAGAAAATAGATAAACAGAACAAACACTTATTTAAGTGACAATGGGAGGAAACTGGCAAAAGAATTAAAACGTCTGCTAGAACAAGTTGTACTTTTTGTTGTTGCACGATCGACAGCATGTGAACGTTGGATTTGGGGTTTGCATTTGACATTTGTGGTCAGTGTATGACATTTGTGGGGGATGGAGCTCAGCCTCTGTGTTCTTTATGTAAAGTCTTAGAAAGTCCTAGCCTACATAATGCTATGTATGCACACAAACTTATACCATATATAACCGTTCGGGACCCGCAATCTGCCTACACCCTCACCTCATGCAGGATGGTCCTCACAATGTACATCATCCAGTTTTAAAATAAAAATCATGGCATATGTTTAGAGTTATGGTGTTATGTTAGAGTTGCAGTATTTAGGGTTAAAGTTTAGGGTAAAGCTCTACAAAAAGAATACAAGTCTATGTAAAGTTTCTACATTTCATATAGCACGTGTGTGTGTGTGTGTTGTTTATGTATGTGGGTTGTGTATGACACGTGCTAAGCCACAGTGACCTCAATTCAATCAGCACACCATCTTGTTATTACTTATATCACTTGAAACAGTATTATTTATTTAAGTGTTAGAGTTTGTGATTAATCTCATATATATATATATATATATATATATATATATATATATATATATATATATATATATATATATATATATATATATATATAAATATATATATACACACCCACACACACCCACACACACACACACACACTATATATATACACACACACATTATATATATATATATATATATATATATATATATATATATATATATATATATATATATAGGCGGCACGGTGGCTTAGTGATTTAGCATGTTCTCCTCTCAGCGCTAGGGATTCCCGGTTCGAATCCCCATCTGGGTGGAGTTTCCATGTTCTCCCCGTGTCTGCGTGGGTTTCCTCCGGGTTCCTCCCACAGTCCAAAAACATGGATCAAGTTAATTGAATTCTCAAAAAATTGCCCCCTATAGAGTGTAAGTGTGTGCCCAGCGATGGATTGGCGCCCTATCCTGGGTCTATCTGCCCAGCGCCCGAGACGTTCTCCCCTGGATGGGCATCTGGAACCCCACCGTGACCCTAATAGAGGATAAGCGGGAGATAATGAATGAATGAATGAATATATATATATAAACACACGTGTATATTTTGTGTGTCATATATATATATATATATATATATATATATATATATATATATATATATGAGAGAGAGAGAGAGAGAGAGAGAGAGAGAGAGAGAGAGAGAGAAAATTATAAACGTGTGTAACTTGGTTTACTCTAAAATGCAGTGGATACATTTTTAAAAAGCAACTTTGGTCCGAGTTGTTAAAGCCAAATCCTTTCATTAGTAAATTAATAGCTAAAAGATTTACTTTTATTTTGCAGATTTACACACAGAGGACTTGCAGACATTAGACTGCTGCACTGACAGACCCTTGAACTTCTATTTAAATGTTCTTCCACAGAATTTTCAGCTGTTTATAAAAAAAGTGAATCTGTGAGATTCAGTCTTAATGCAGAAAACATGAAGAAGAAAATAAATTGAGAGTGTGAAGGGAAGGAGAAAGCAAATAGTGAAGTGTTTAATTACTGAGTAATCATGCAGATGGAGCAGACTCGTGCAAGTTAAAGGTCAGATTTGATTTCTTTAAACATACAAGATGGACTGATGGTCAGTAATCAGAGGAAACGGCATCAGTGTCCATCCTCTGATGAACCCATCTCTGACTCAGCGTTAAATAAACCGACTTGTTGTGATTCGGACTTCTACAATTTTGGAATATAAAATACATTCAGGGTGGCAGAGTGGTTAGCCTGTCCACCTCTCAGCCCCGGGGATCCAGGGGCTCGAATCCCCATCAGGGTGGAGTTTTCATGTTCTCACCATGTCTGTGTGGGTTCTCCATGATCTCTGGTTTCCTCCCACAGTCCTAAAACATGGATTCAAGGTGAACTGGCTGCTCTTAATTGCCCCTATCCAAGTTAAACTATAAAAGAACTACAGAAGAAACAAACAAATCAGCAGTCCAGTTTAAAGCACAGAAACATTTCACTGGGTCCTTGAGCAAAACCGTATGAGGTCATGACCTCTGCGAGTCTCACTACATTCGCATGTCCACTAATGGATGTCAACGTTTGACCCGCTTCACCTGCCTTCGGTTTAATTGCTAAGAAAAATGGGTCTTACGTGAGTTAATGCTGCGGATGTTTGGACCCAAAGCTCATCAGTGCGCTAAAAGCAGATGCTGCGGATGCCACGCACATGTGCAGATGAAAGCTTTTATCCCGCGCTGCCAGGGATAAATAAAGTTAATGTGGAATAATAAGTGTCTCTCGAAAGAGGACCCGCAGCTGCGGAGCATAATGAGATATCTAACACTTAACGGCAAATTGACTTGTTTTGCATTGTTTAATCTCACAGAACAATAAATAAATCCACATTAAAGCTTTAATTGGGGTGTTTAAAGGTTAACGTGCATGGAAATGATTTTAGATTATTCAAATGCTTAAATGTTACACAATTCAAAGTGGATGGTACGTTGATGTTTATATTGGCTTACTTGCTAATTCTGTGATCCCGCCGATTGACTTTCATTACAGGCGTGTTGTGATGGGATGTTCCAACACGGTAATGAGAGAAGTTATAGAACGTCAGGTGAGGAAGCACTTTGTGGAGAATTTGCAGTAGTAGTAGCAGTAAACTTTGTGGATTGGCGGCACGGTGGCTTAGTTGTTAGCACGTTCGCCTCTCAGCACTAGGGATTCCCGATTTGAATCCCCATCTGGGTGGAGTTTCCATGTTCTCCCCGTGTCCGTGTGGGTTTCCTCCGGGTTCTCCGGTTTCCTCCCACAGTCCAAAAACATGGATCAAGTCAATTGAGTTCTCCAAATTGACCCATTTAGTGTGTGTCTGTGTGAGTGAGTGTGTGTCCAGCGATGGATTGGCGCCCTGTCCTGGGTGTATCTGCCCATCGCCCGAAACGTTCTCCCCTGGATGGGCATGGGGAACCCCCCATCTGCGACCCTAATAGAGGATAAAGTGGGAGATAATGAATGACTGTCCTGGGTGTATCTGCCCATCGTCCGAGACGTTCTCCCCTGGATGGGCATTGGGAATCCCCCCCCCCACTCCCACCCCACGACCCTAATAAAGGATAAAGCGGGAGATAATGAATGAATAAATGAATAAACTTTGTGAAGCAGCCTCACGTCCTGATGGAGATCTTGAGACAGACAGTACTATATGAGGACACACTATACAGGGGCAATTCAGAGCAGTCAATTCTCTTTGAATCCACGTTTCAGGACTGTGGGAGAAAAACGGAAAATCCATAGAAAACCTAGGACATGAGGGGAACATGGAACCTCCACCCAGATTTGAACCTGGATCGCTGAGAGGTGGATGTGTTAAACCCCACCCCACCGTGTCGCCCTGTGGTTTATCTTGTAGGATGTATTTTACGAAAGCATGGTGGGCTCATGACTTTTCACCTTTAATGTGTGACCCAAAGTTTTTTCTGTTGCATCTCAGGAACGTTTGCAGATGTTGTGTTGGTTGTTCATTATGTTACAAGTTTGTTTTCTTCCATCCGAATGACTAACGACCTTTTCCTCAAGATGTAAGAATTTTCAGAGACCTCCTGAGCGGAATTAATGAACCGTTCAAAGATGGAGCGCAACCGACTCCTTTAGAAAATCAAAACAACCCCCCCCCTCCATCTTGCATTTAACGAGCCGTACGCCAGCGTGTACCACAAGGGTGCGTCAAATAGCAATTAATAAAGCAATCAATTAGCAGTCATGTGTGCTGTAGAAATACAGGCAATGTAAAGAGGTGTGACCAGCTCGGCGGGCGCAATTTCACAGGGCACTGGTGCAGTGCAGAGAGCAAGGTTTTTAAACGATGCTAATTAGCATGTGTTCAGCCCGTACACGCTGTTTAAAGACTGATTCCACGGTTCATTCAATGAAGCTGATTTAAAAACGCTGGTAAAATCGTAAGGAAAAGGCATGTGCTCATCATGAAGCCATTGATCCGAGGCAATCGTACGGTTGGTGTTCATAAACCAGGCTTGCGACCGGAAGGTCCCCGGTTTGATTACCCATCCCACCGAATGCTATGGCTGAAGTGCCATTGGGCAAGGCACCCAACCCCAATTGCTCCTGGGGCACCATATACAGGGCTGCCCACCACTCCAGGCACATGTGCTTACTACACCAGTGTGTTTCACGGCGCAATGGGTTAAATGTGGAGGACACACTTCTCTGTGTGTAAGTACAGTAAGCAAAATAAATCACATTATTACTTTAGATGGGGGCAATTTCAAATCATGCTTTTCCAAATCTTGCTCCATGCTTTTCTGTTGTGAGAAGAAATCAGAAAACCTGGTAAAAACCAATTGGGAGACAGTACTGGGGATTCAGGTTCAAATCCCTTCAAATGGAGGATGGAGTTTCCATGTTCTCTCAATGTCTGAGAGGCGGACCTGCTTATCACTGTGCCACCCTCACTGTATTGTGTTTGGCACTGTACATCAAGGGGAGAACATTTTGGGTGCTGAGCATATACACCTAGGACAGGGCACCAATCTGTTGCTGGGCACATACACACACACACACACACTATATGTGGGCCATTTAGAGCAGCCAATTCACCTTGAATTCATGTTTTTGGACTATGGGATCAGTATGATATCCTAGGTCCAAAAGTCAAGGTTCTTTAACTCGTTAGCTCCTCATTCTGCTATTGTATGGGAGAATTGTCCATGTGTGCATGAGAGGAGAATACACAGCAGCAATGTAATTGGCTATAAAAATTCAATGAAGTAAAAAATAAATGTTAATTACCCAACGATCCACTTAATTATGCAGCAGTTTCCTTCAACAATACAGCAGAACGTTGGCAAAAGTGCAGACTCTCAGGTCCTTTCACAACAAACATAAAAACAAAACAAGCTCCGCAAAAGCAAAATGAACAAGTCTCGCCCAAAGCCGCTTTTCTCAATAACTGGCAGCGTCTCGACGAACATTTGCATGATTGAGTGAGAGGAGCGCCTTGGTGATAATGGAGAATTAATGAAAAGATAACGATGCAGAATGTCCCGACTCCATTAGCGGCGCCAATGAAATAAAGCCGATTCTCAGGTCCATCATCACTCCTGATCGAAATCATTAACGGTTTAATTACGGGGCCGGTTCAGGAGACCACAAGGTTTCGGAGATGAGTGGAGGCTGAAGTGTGAAACCAATGTTATCTCCGGATGCGGAGAAGAAATCTATACACGAAAAAACGTGGGTAAATAGTTTGAAGAGGGTAAATGAAAATTTCCTAGTTTCCTTTTTCAGATACCTATTCAGTGGCAGGCATTTTAGCTGATGGGTTCCCCATGCCCATCCTGGGGAGAACGTTTCGAGAATGTTACCAGAATGGACAGGGTGCCAGTCCATTGCTGGGCACACACTCACTCACACACAAACACACACTCACACTATATAGGGGCAATATAGATGGGGTAATTTAGAGCAACCATTTAATCTTAGATCCATGTTTTTGGACTGTGGAAGGAAACCAAGTTCAAGTAATTTATTTATAGAGCACTTTTTACAACAGTACATTGTCACAAAGCAGCTTTACAGAATGAAAAGCCTTTAAACCCCCAAAGAGCAAGCCGAAGAGACAGTGACAAGAAAAAACTCCCTGTTATGATGTTATTTAAGAAAGAAACCTTAGGAGGACCAAGACTCAGTGGGGGACTCATCCTCCTTGAGCGAAACCAGAGAACCTACAGAAAACCCACATGCACACGGGATAAACATGGAAAATCCACCCAGACAAGCAAACCCTGTCTTTTTAAAACACACCGGTCAGCAGTAGTTTGGAATCATTACATTTCCATAAATGCATTTTTGAAAGCATTTCACAATGATGTCACATTCACTCACATACATTACATTACACAGAGGATTTGTGTGTTGCTTTTGATAAAAGCTTCTGCAAAAATGACTCCAGGTTATGATTATCAGATTACAGGTCCTTCCATAACACAGCACCCCTGGAATAAATGTGAGAAAATAAAAAACAAAGTGGAGATTTATGCATAAACAACATGCCAAAGTAAAAAGTACAACACATATAAGAAAAAAATTATAAAAAAAAACTCATGAAGAATAAAACCAAGCTGGATAAAATAAACAGAACGTATGAAAAAAAGGAAGGGGAACTTAAAAAGGTTACGTGATGAAAAAGACGTCATTGAGAACAATAGAGTGTTAAAGCAGGATGAAGCAGCAGAGGAACATCTGAGAGATCACACCAACGAGCACTCTGCAAAACGGACAAAAACAAACAGCAGCGCTGACGTTCTCACCATGCTGAAGATCCCAGACTCATTTTAATCGATCAATAATAATGATCAGTTCTACTGATTATACTAGTTATTTGATTTGTGCATTACATACCATGGAAATTAATTAACATCATGGTAATCAGTATAACTAAAGGGCGGCACAGTGGCTTAGTGGTTTAGCATGTTCTCCTCTCAGCACTAGGGATTCCCGGTTCCAATCCCTATCAGGGTGAAGTTTCCATGTTCTCCGGTTTCCTCCCACAGTCCAAAAACATGGATCAAGTCAATTGAGTTCTCCAAATTGCCCCATATAGAGTGTGTCTGTGTAAGTGTGTGTGTATGCCCAGTGATGGATTGGCGCCCTGTTCTGGGTGTATCTGCCCAGCGGTTGAGACGTTCCTCTCCCCTAAATGGGCATGGGGAACCCCCCCGCGACCCTAATATAGGATAAAAATGGAAAATAATGAATGAATGAATGAATGAATGAGTATAACTGAAGTGATCATGCAGTGAATTCACAAAAAAAGAAAAATGAGCACCAATAAGTGGTGGTTGACCACTGTCTCACCCCAGTGGACCCCAAGTCCAGTTCAATTTTTTTGGAATCTGAGCGCTGTGGTAGGTTTTTCCGTTACTGCTCATGTGACTGGAACCAGACAGATTCACTGTGCAATCACCAGCTTTGTATTAAACCTAAATCTTCTGTTCATTTCTATTCTGGGTCATGTGTTAACCATATAAAGGAGCAAATGAGTCATAAAGTCATTTTAAAGTTGAACTTCCTGCCGGCTGTAGAGGATTTGAATGCTACTCTGGGGACCCGACGAACCCAGACCTCTTCTAAAAACACCGTGACCCAGAAAATGGCATTAACATTAAACCACGTAGATCTTACTATTACTGCATTTAAAAACCACTCTTGTTTTACATGAGACTCGGAACGTGGATGACCCACAGCACCTGCAGCGTCTCCAGCTCCCTGTGGTGGATTTCAGATGGAGGAGCAAACATAATTACCCCAAAAAAAGAGAAGCGCATTAAGCACTCTGAAATGTGAGTGCAGGAGCCAGGTTGGTGTGTCTGACTCAACTCACCAAAGACGTTATAATTAGACTTCAGGTGCAGCAAGTCAAATGTAGACTACAGAAACCAGAGGAAACCAGGGAGTCTTTACTTTTAAAGGAAGAACATTTAAGAATCGGGGGATGATGATGACAGGATGATTCTTAACGATGCACAAGGGTATGGCGTCAGCTGCGAGTCTGCAGCTTCCCTGTCTTGGTATCCATGCAAGTTCAAGGGCAGACTAAATTGGGAGGAAAGCATTGCATAAGCACAGTTCTGATTTCAAATCACAATTTAATGTCTTTCATCCATCCATTATCTTCCGCTTTATCCTATATTAGGGTTGCCCATCCAGGGGAGAACGTTTCGGGTGCTGGGCAGATACATCCAGGACAGGGTGCCAATCACTCACATGTACAGACACACTCTATATGGGGCAATTTGGAGAACTCAATCGACTTGATCCATGTTTTTGGACTGTGGAAGGAAACTGAGAACCCGAAGGAAACCCACGTGGACACGGGGAGAACATGGAAACTCCACCCAGATGGGGATTCGAACCGGGAATCCCTAGTGCTGAGAGGAGAACGTGCTAAACCACTAAGCCACCGTGCTGCCCCTAATGTCTGTTTAAACTTTTTAAAAGTGTTTTCCAGACTAAAGTGATGGGAATGGGCTTTGCATCTGAGCCTCATTAAATATATTGGGATGAATTGGAATGTTAAATTAGTTTCACATCTCTTTTATGAAACACAAGAAGTTAATAGCCCTAATGCTGTTAGTCACGTAATAAGAGCTTAAAGACTTCAAATGACAACGCAACCGTTTTTCACGCTAATGAATAAATCAATGAAACCGCAGCGCGCCCTCTGGTGGTGGTGAGTGGAAGCTGCACGTCCAATGACGTAGGCCCGGCAGCTAGTTAACCGACAGTAGGTTTGATTGTCCAGTCGAGTAGGTTTGTCATTTAACTGGGTTTAGTTGAACAAGAACCCGTTCTTGTTGTATCCTGGTGCATTTATGCATTCAATCATTCATTATCTTCCGCATTATCCTCTATTAGGGTCACGGGGGGTGGGGGGTGGGGGGGGGGTTCCCCATGCCCATCTTGGGAGAACGTTTCTGGCGCTGGGCAGATACACCCAGGACAGGGGGGCAATCTATTGCTGGGCACGCACTCACTCACACAGACACACTCCATATGGGGCAATTTGGAGAACTCAATTGACTTGATCCATGTTTTTGGACTGTGGGAGGAAACTGGAGAACCCTGGAGGACACCCACGTGGACACGGGGAGAACATGGAAACTCCACCCAGATGGAGATTCGAACCGGGAATCCCTAGTGCTGAGAGGAGAACATGCTAAACCACTAAGCCACCGTGCCACCCCTGGTGTATTTAAATGTTACACAAAAGCAAAGTTACATTAAAAACCGAGTTTTGTTTGATCACAAATCAAATGATCCACCACTTCACACCAGCATCATGGAATTTTACTTGTCTCATCATCTTCCGCTTTGGGTCGACTAGATTCGCAAGGGTTGCGGGGCTTCCTATGTCCCTCCAGGAGAGAATGTCTCAGGCGCTGGGCAGATATAATCAGGACAGGCCGTCAATTCCTCACTGGGCACACACTCACTCACTCATCTCATTATCTTTCACTCAATAAAATATATATATATATAAGGGACTAGGGTCGCAGGGGGTTCCCCATGCCCATCCAGTGGACAGCATTTACATTTACATTCGGTCATTTATTGGACGCTTTTATCCAAAGTGACTTAAAGTGAGCACAGGGTCGGCCTCAACGTCCCTGGAGCAATGAGGGTTAAGGGTCTTGCTCAAGGACCCACATTGGTAACTTTAGTGGACCTGGGATTTGAACCCCCAACCTTCAGTTTCATAGCCCCATAAAGCATTTTGGGCGCTGGGCAGATACACTGGGCAGGAGAGGGTGCCAATCCATCGCTGGCACACACACGCTTACACAGTTACACATACACTATATACTATTTAGATATGGGCAATTTAGAGCAGGGCGGCACGGTGGCTTAGTGGTCAGCACGTTCGCCTTTCAGCGCTAGGGATTCCCGGTTCGAATCCCCATCTGGGTGGAGTTTCCATGTTCTCCCCGTGTCTGCGTGGGTTTCCTCTGGGTTCTCCGGTTTCCTCCCACAGTCCAAAAACATGGTTCAAGTTAATTGAATTCTCAAAATTGCCCCCTATAGAGTGTGTGTGTGTGTGAGTGAGTGTGTGCCCAGCGATGGATTGGCGCCCTGTCCTGGGTCTATCTGCCCAGCGCCTGAGACGTTCTCCCCTGGATGGGCATGGGGAACCCCACCACGACCCTAATAGAGGATAAGCGGGAGATAATGTATGAATGAATGAATTTAGAGCAGCCAATTCACCTTAAAACCATATTTTTGGACTGTGAATGGTAACCATAGAACCCAGAGAAAACCCACGAGACGCAGGGAGAACTCTCGTGGTTCGAACCTGGATTCCCAGTGCTGAGGGGCGGAGGTGCTAACCACCACACCACCTGGTCTTGATGTTAAATAATAGCTTAGCACATAGTGCTGTTTCAACCTCCCACCATCGTTAACAAATGTGTAATCTCTTAGAATAACAACTGTTTATTATGATCAGTGATCAGTGATCAGTCCGGCATTCGTCTTCCCCACTGCCCCGTTAATGGAGTGATTAGTTAAACCGCTCATTAGAAAGCACTCCGGCGTGTCACAGCTGCACAAATCTGTGCTGGTGACAGTCTGTAAATTACATGCTAGAACCTCGGCAGCATTAGCAGCATTAGCGTGATGCTACTCTCCACTTTGCCTTTACAGTGATTTATGTGTCTGTTGTCGGAGTTAATATAAGGAGGCCACACAGGCGATGCTAATGTGTTATAATGTAAAACACACATACACACGCTCCTCACACGTCGTTTAACCATCTGCCGCTCGCACATCTGGCACATTCAGAGAAAACCGCCAACACACTCAAACTGCATGATGCCTCCCACAAAACAGGGCGATGAGGTAATTAGTTGGGATGGGGTGAGGTGTTGTACAAGTTAGGATTATATAAATATTTAAAGATTGTGGGAATTTGTCTCAGGACAAATGGGGGGGCGCAGCATCAAATAACAATCAGGTTTGATGAACTTACAGTGTAGCTGGTTTTCTGCATAACAACTGACTGTAATGTTCATTCATTCATTCATTCATTCATTCATTATCTCCCGTTTATCCTCTATTAGGGTCGTGGTGGGGTTCCCCATGCCCATCCAGGGGAGAACGTCTCGGGCGCTGGGCAGATAGACCCAGGACAGGGCGCCAATCCATCGCTGGGCACACACTCACTCACACATACACACTCTAAATTGGGCAATTTTTTTGAGAATTCAATTAACTTAATCCATGTTTTTGGACTGTGGGAGGAAACCGGAGAACCCGGAGGAAACCCACGCAGACACGGGGAGAACATGGAAACTCCACCCAGATGGGGATTCGAACCGGGAATCCCTAGCGCTGAGAGGCGAATGTGCTAATCACTAAGCCACCGTGCTGTTCTCATTTGTAAGTCGCTTTGGATAAAAGCGTCTGCTAAATGACTGAATGTAAATGTAATGTGTCTCAGCAGCTGTTGTGATGATGGATCAGCAGATTACAATCGACCACTGTATTCATTCCAGGTGACATCTGGGCTCTGAGGTTCCTCCACACAGAACATCTGACTTTACACACATAAAACCACCTTAACCTGCTGCATTTACTGTTTTATTACTGAAAAAACGTTACATTGCAATAGCTTTTTCAAATCAACTATTTAATTAGCATTATTTGTTAATAATTTGGTGGGTGGCACAGTGGCTCAGTGGTTTAGCATGTTCTCCTCTCAGCACTAGGGATTCCCAGTTCGAATCCCAATCTGGGTGGAGTTTCCATCTTCTCCCCGTGTCCATGTGGGTTTTCTCTGGGTTCTCTGGTTTTCTCCCACAGTCCAATAACATGGATCAAGGTCAACTGAAAATTCCAAATTGCCCCATATAGAGTGTGTCTGTGTGAGTGAGTGTGTGTGTGCCCAGCGACAGATTGGGTGTATTTGCCCAGCGCCCGAAACGTTCTCCCCTGGATGAGCATGGGGAACCCCCCCTCCCCGAAACCCTAGTAGAGGATAAAGTGGGAGATAATGGATAAATGGATGTAAATCATTCACACATGCACATGAAGTGTAAATTCACTTGTGAATCCTACATCTCAGTCCATCTCAGCATCTTCTGCTTAATCCTCTGCTAGGTTTACGGAGGGGATACCCATGCCCATCCAGAGGGCAGGTTTTGAGGGTCCATTGCTTAAACGTATTGTTCTCTGCAGATCAGGTCCTGCATTTAGCTCCCATTGTACAAAGACTTCAGAGGGCAATTACATGCTTAACTGCTGAGTCTGAGACACTTTGCATCGTCATTCTGGACTCGGAGTCAAACCTGCAGCACCTGCCTCCTGTCTGACGCCCAGCTGTTGATTAAGCAGATCGTAAAGAAGAAGAATCACGGCACCGTGCCTCTGAGCGAGCACCCTACTGACATTAACAATAAAAAAAGGTTAACTGCAGCATTTCATTAGCAAGATGCTACTTCACTTCCACTTTAGAGACGGAGGCTGACAGCGGGGTGTAGCACCCTCAGATCACTGCCATTTTCATCATCAACCAAAATCAAAAAGTCTGTCACTGTCTGCAGATGACTGTGGGATTCTAGTTTCTTCTTAGTGGGCTATTACTTTATAATGAAGGAGACAGTTTATAATAAAACCTAAATAAGTACACTGTGGAATCTACAGTAAAAGTCTGAACACTTCTCACACATGCCTTCCGACCCGACCGACGTCGGCTGAAATGCTTCTCAATAAGGGCACGGTAGCTCAGTGGTCCAGGTGTTGAGCTATCAATCTGAAGGTTGGGGGTTCAAATCCCAGGTCCACTGAAGTTACCAATGTGGGTCCTTGAGTAAGACCCTTAACCCTCATTGCTCCAGGGATGTTGTGATGAACCCTGTGCTCACCTTGTAAGTCGCTTTGGATAAAAACGACCAATAAATAACCAAATATATAATATTAAATATATGTATATATATGGGCGGCACGGTGGCTTAGTGGTTGGCATGTTCGTCTCTCAGCACTAGGGATTCCCAGTTCGAATCCCCGTGGGGAGTTTCCATGTTCTCCCCGTGTCTGCATGGGTTTCCTCCGGGTTCTCCGGTTTCCTCCCACAGTCCGAAAACATGGATCAAGTCAATTGAGTTCTCCAAATTGCCCCATGTAGAGTGTGTCTGTGTGCGTGTCTGTGTGAGTGAGTGTGTGCCCAGCGATAGGTTGGCACCCTGTCCTGGGGGTATCTGCCCAGCGCCCGAAACGTTCTCCCCTGGATGGGCATGGGGAACCCCCCCGCGACCCAAATAAAGGATAAAGTGGAAGATAATGAATGAATGAATGAATTAAAATTGGATAAATAGATGGATAGATAGATCTACAACAGAAAGATCTGAATAATTGAAACCTCCGGTTGTGTTTGTACTCGCTGTGCCGTTACGAGCACCGCAACATATAAAAACGGAGCATAAAAGCCTGAAGGAGTCTGAAACAGATCTTTATATCTGAAAACATTTCAGGCTGGCGATCACTCTCTCAGAGTGCTTCCACACAGCAGCACTTTATGAGCTGTTTTAATTAGATTTTCTGACGGAGGCAATCAAATCTCATATACACTGTTCTACACACTCTAAATGCCACCTGTGCTCAGTGGTGAGTTCAGAACAGACCATTTTTGGAATAGACATGTTCAAAATACAGCAAACAATAGATACACTGCATGAACAAAAGTAATGGGACAGCTACACACCTATATTTAAGGTGAACTGGCTGCTCTAAATTGCCCATATAGTGTGTGCATGTGTGAGTATCTGCTCAGCACCCGAGGCGGTGGATGGGCATGGGGAACCCTCCCTCGTCCCTAATATTGGATTAAGTGGAAGATAATGACTGTCCAATACCAGGACACAGTGATGTTCTTTATCCAGAGAGCCATCTCCTCAAAAAAAATCACTGCTATCATTAGACAATTATTAGGTTTATGAGCTCGAACACACAGGCAATCAAGTCTGTCAAACGGTTCTATAATTAGCTGCTGCATAAGAAAGCGAGCACCTGGCTTTACACCTCACTGGAAGCATGATGTGCTCACTGAATTGTTGAATAAAGCAAAATAAGGAACATCTAGGCGGCACGGTGGCTTAGTGGTTAGCACATTCGCCTCTCAGCGCTAGGGATTCCCGGTTCGAATCCCCATCTGGGTGGAGTTTCCATGTTCTCCCCGTGTCCGCGTGGGTTTCCTCCGGGTTCTCTGGTTTCCTCCCACAGTCCAAAAACATGGATCAAGTCAATTGAGTTCCCCAAATCACCCCATATAGAGTGTGTCTGTGTGAGTGAGTGTGTGCCCAGCGATGGATTGGCGCCCTGTCCTGGGTCTATCTGCCCAGCGCCCGAGATGTTCTCCCCTGGATGGGCATGGGGAACCGCACCGCGACCCTAATAGAGGATAAGCGGAAGATAATGAATGAATGAATGAAAGAACATCTAATGGGTGGGAATCGGCTCGACTAGCGTGTGGGGACGGGGGGAGGCCTAACAGGAGAGAAGTGATGACTTTGAGTGATGTTAGTGCTCCAGTTTCATCCATTACAGTTTCACAGTGTGTTACACCCCCCCTCCCCCCAACCCAAAAAAAAAAAAAAAAGCAGAAAGGTCTCACACGCAGCATCAGTTCTGACCTTCAAATCCATTATCATTTTTATTTCCATTCGAAGCCTTCCAAACATTTGAACCCAGCGTTCAGTCGACCTCGGCAACGCTCGGGCGGCAAATGTTTTGGCAGGCGCCTGCTAAATTATGCATCGCGTCCAGCTTGGAGTGTCTGGCACCATCCGATACAAGCTCGGCCGCGATAAATCTGCATTACTTTGACAAGCTTTCTGCAGGGTGGTCAGATAAACGGCAGACTGCGGCTGATTTGGGATAATCGGGCGCTTCTGGAATCATTCTCTGTACGTCTTTATCGTGGACTGACACGGGGGGATTGTTTGATGCGTTACAGAAAGTGCAAATGAAAAACGCTCAATTAGGTGGCGAACAGTTTGGTGCTGTCTACATTTAGCAGGAAGAGATTTATAAAGCATCAATAAAACATGGTTTAAAAGCAGATTTCTAAAGCCAGGGCACTACCTCCCCTTAAAGTGATGAAGTAAAAAAAAAAAAAGATCTATTTTACCTACAATACTTACACATAGAGGAATTAATCCTCCACATTTACCCCATCTGTGCAGTGAAACACACACACACACACACACACTGAGCGAAGTGAGAACATGTGCTTAGAGTGGTGGGCAGCCCTGTATATGTGCCCTGGGAGCAATTAGGGTTAGGAGCCTTGCTCAAGGGCACTTCATCCATAGTACTTGTTGGGACCGGGAAGCAAACCGAGGACGCAAGGCTGGTTCCTTAACCACAAGCCTACAAAAAGCAAGGTAAACGCGGATACTGGCTCACTCTGGACCCACAGGCATCGACCCCTTGTCGCAAGATGTTCCAAGCGTTCCTCTATATGCAGTGCAGGTAGATGTTGGTAACTCTTTCTATGAATCTGGTATTCATTTTGCATTATAAGTGCATTTACAAAGCTTTACATGTGTCTGTAGCTGTGGCCCACTGAGCCGGAGACCTTCAGATCGCAAGGCTGGTTCCCAATGATGTATACGGTCTGTGGGTTCTCAAACCTAGTTCCAAGGTTACCTTAAATAGTTTTATATTTTTTGCAAGAAACCAATGATACCCTTTAAAAACCCAACACGACCAAAATCCATCTAACTTGTTAATCTGCTCTCCCTCTTTAAGGTTCTAAAGAGCTTTAGAGAACCTGTTCCATGGTCCGGGCGGCACGGTGGCTTAGTGGTTAGCACATTCGCCTCTCAGCGCTAGGGGTTCCCGGTTCAAATCCCCATCTGTGTGGATTTTCCATGTTCTCCCCGTGTCTGCGTAGGTTTCCTCCGGGTTCTCAGGTTTCCTCCCACAGTCCAAAAACATGGATCAAGGCAATTGAGTTCTCCAAATTGTCCCATATAGAGTGTGTGTATGAGTGAGTGTGTGCCCAGAGATAGATTGGCGCCCTGTCCTAAATGTATCTGCCCTGCGCCCGAAATGCTCTCCCCTGGATGGGCATGCGGAACCCCCCCGCAACCCTAATATAGTATAAAGCGGAAGAGAATGGATGGATGGATGGATGGATGGATGGAAATTCCACGGTCCCTCGAAATCAAACCCAGGACCTTTCAGTTGGGACGAGAGAATACTTTATAAGTCAGCTTCATGAAGCTGGATAAAGAGCAAAACATGGCAGATTACTAACAAGGAGAAGTTTGAAATGTTCTCACAGTTGGTCACATGACCCTGGGGACGACTCACACTGCGGCTTTAATCAATACTAAGACAATCACTGGTCGCGCCCAAGAACCCGAGGTGGTTACTCTGAAATCATGTGCAACAAATGTAATATAAAAATCATTCAGACACTTCAGCATATGTCAATGCTGCACCTGAGAGGTAATTTCACACCTCATTGTGCTCTGCGACCCGACTGCGGACCGCTCCACCCGCATGCAGGGCTCCACTCCACCAGCAGCCTTCACCGAACTTTCCTCTCCTGACTGCAGGGATTCGTATTGATACAGCCTCCAAACATCATTTCAACTGGATTATTACAACTGTAATCCATATTTAATCTTCATATACATAGAACTGTGCCATTACCGTCTGTAGAATAATACTGAACGTACACAGGATGGAATTGTAGATCTCCAAAGTCCATCTTTACAGTGGAACTGAGAACATGGAGCAAAAAGAGAAACTTTTGTGTTTTTGGTTTTGTTTTCCCACAAAAACCTGAAAGAATAAGTCCTTAACAGACAGATAATGGCAGACTGAAATAAATGACATGAAGAGACAATATGTATCTGTCATGTCAACATCTGGCGAAATTCATTCATTTATTATCTTCCGCTTTGTCCTCTATTAGGGTCGTGGGGGGGTTCCCCATGCCCATCCAGGGGAGAACGTTTCGGGCGCTGGGCAGATAGACCCAGGACATGGTGCCAATCCATCGCTGGGCACACACTCACGCACACAGACACACTCTATATGGGGCGATTTGGAGAACTCAATTGACTTGTTCCATGTTTTTGGACTGTGGGAGGAAACCTGAGAACCCGGTGGAAACCCACGCAGACACGGGGAGAACAGATGGGGATTTGAACCGGGAATCCCTAGTGCTGAGAGGCAAACGTGCTAACCACTAAGCCACTGTGCCACCTCTGGCGAAATTCTGCATCTTTATTAAAAGGAGTTCTGATGCCAAAACTAGAGAAACGGTAAACACCCCGGCGCGCTGCGTCTCCTCAGATTTCACCACAGCCATCAATTCCAGTAAACAGCGTGTTCTATCAAAACCACAGAACGTTCTGAGGACATCTACGATGAGGAGTGGATACGACTGTGGACTCTAATCTTTCAGAGTCTCAGTGGCTGTCAGACATCAGATAACCGGCTTTGTGCGCCGCTCTTTCGTGAACTACACGATGCTGAGGATGATAAAGAGGATGTTCAAATCAGAAAATGTAACTTTCAGAACTTCTTTTTTCAGGAAATGACATCCATTCTGTTACAGAAGCCGACAGCACAACGAGGAACGCATGGCACTCTGACTTCTTTATTCCGTAGGGGTTTTTGTTCAGGACAGTTAATCCCCTGACTCCTGTCACACTGAGAGCTGAATAATGGAAGGTAATTGATGCTCCTGCCATAAGTTCTGCTAATGTTCTGTGTGCAGGTATATAAGAAGGGGGGATGGGGGGTGCATGGGTTTAACCCACAGCTCTCATCTGTCAGTAGAACATTTGAAGAGGAGCTGGGAGGTCCTTCGGTGTTCCGGATGGCATGTGCAGGGGGTGTACAGGACTATACAGCAGGAGGTTTTAGGGGGTTTAAGCTTAAGTTTAAGACTTTTAAAAAATCATAAATCTGCCTAACGACAATGCATTCATTTATTCATTATCTCCCGCTCCATCCTCTAGTAGGGTCACGGTGGGGCCCATCCAGGGGAGAACGTTTCGGGCGCTGGGCAGATACACCCAGGACAGGGCGCCAATCTATCGCTGGACACACACTCACTCACACAAACACACTCTATATGGGGCAATTTGGAGAATTCAATTGACCTTGATCCATGTTTTTGGACTGTGGGACCCACGCAGACACGGGGAGAACATGGAAACTCCACCCAAATTGGGATTCGAACTGGGAATCCCTAGTGCTGAGAGGAGAACATGCCAACCACTAAGCCACCGTGCCGCCCAACAAAAATGCATTAAAAAAAAAAAAAAAAACTCATTGAAGTTGGTTAGCATGTTTCCCATTTCTCTTATTTCCACCCATCTGTACAAGATGCAGTGCACCCGTCTGTACCAGCTTCTCAGGCCTTCCCCAAAACAGCAGGAGACGATCGAATAAAGTCCACCCGCCCTCATGAGCATTTAGGTGAAGCTACAACGCAAGCGTCCTGATTAACGAGCCGATGCTGAATCGCTGGGCGCTGATTCGATCTGCCAGACGAGGATTTCCTCTGCAGAATAACCCCATGCTGATGACTCACCCCGTCTGCTACCCACCACCCGACAAAATGAGACAAAATCCATTCCGAGCGCCCTCCCCTCCATCCGTAGAAACAAGGACGAGGTGTTACATCATAATACCGCAGGCGCAGGGAAAGCGAGGCTGTCAGCAGGCGGCTTACGGCTGAGATCGTGGCGGCATTGACCCGTCAGCTGGACCATTTAATAGGCCTTGATTTAAAAAGCGCTTACATTTCATTTGGCCTCAAAGTCACCAGGTGGTAATACTGCGTCAAGGACTTGAGCATACTTCAATACTTTCTTTAAAGACATTGAGAATGCGGTGAACTCACTGATACTGTATGTGATCGACTCAAAAACACTTCACAGTGGTCTCAACGGTTAACTGTCCACATTAAGACACACTCTTAGACACGGCTACGCTCGCACAGCTCTCGTATGACTTCACCAGCAGGTTCTGGACGTTCCTTTGAGTAAAGTTCTCATGCCAGAGCTGTCGAATACTAGAAACAGAGCGCTCCAGTCTGAGACATGGGTTCTCCTGGACTGGATCACTTGGTTTGACGTGTCACGCAAATGATTGACACTTGATCTATTCAAGAGTGATGAACAGTCCAACCCTGAAAATTATGGACTAGAATCAAACATCAAAGTACAATGGAGAGTACAATTGACGTTAATGTTACTGCAGAGAACCATCAACCACCCGAATGACACCTGCTGTGTGCTGGTTCGGATCACTGTGCTTAAGGTACACAGAGAAACAGATGGAGTACTGTATTTCCCGGACTATAAGGCACACCTGAATGTCTAAAATATTCCCAGAAATCAGACGTGCGCCTTATAATCCGGTGCGCCTTATACGTGTACTGAGTTCCAAAATCTATAAAAGTGTTGTTGTGCGACCGGGGTTTTTTTCCACACATCACCGTCCCTGCTGATCTGTGACTCCATGCGCGCTCATCTCACAGACAACGTGAAGAGGCAAGTGAAGAAAATTAATTCGGAGCTCGCCGTCATTCCAGGATTAAATAAAGAACTCCAACCGCTGGACATTGAGAATGCAGTGAACTCACTGATACTGTATGTGATCGACTCAAAAACACTTCACAGTGGTCTCAACAGTTAACTGTCCACATTAAGACACACTCTTAGACACGCCTACGCTCGCACAGCTCTCGTATGACTTCACCAGCAGGTTCTGGACGTTCCCTTGAATAAAGTTCTCATGCCAGAGCTCTGCGATAGATTGGCGTCCTGTTTTGGGTGTAGCTGCCCGAAACGTTCTCCCCTGGATGGGCATGGGGAACCCCCCCACGAACCTAATAGAGGATAAAGCGGGAGATAATGAATGAATGAATGAATTTCATTGGGTATAAGGTGCCTCCCGTGGTCGACTTGTTTCATCTCAGGCCTCTGAAGCCTTGAGGAGTTGTACGCTGGTCCATTGTGACAGTGTTCCAGAATTCATACCATATTCCAACCTGAACGCCCTCAGACTGATACACATTAAACCCGCGAGTTCTTAAATCGTTTTGACTCGACGACGCAGCAAAATGGTGACGAGCTCTGGGACGTCTCTGAAGTCTGTGAGATTAAGTAATTGTCAAAAGGCTTCAACGGATAATAGATCTGCAATAATGGGCTTAATCCAACTGCTATTGTGTAATAACCTCCCATTTCAGGCCTTCTTTCATCTCGTCTTTGAAAAATCAAACCCTCTGTGGAGACGCTTTCATTTCACACACACACACATACACACACACACACACACACACACACACACACCGGCAGAACGGTATCTACGCTAAAGCGCTGTGCGTCAGTCCATTCACACTATAGATTTTCTGTCTTTTTAACACAGACAGAAGGAGACGTGTTGAAGGTAAGTTGACTGAGCGTTACAGAGCTGCGGTGAAGGATGGACAGCTGACAGGTCAACACCTGATGATTAGTACATTTCGGCTCGCGGTACCAAGCTGATCAGATTTACGGGCGCCACCCCTGCTGCATCATTCACTTGCCCACCAATGGTGTTGGGATCATCATACACATTTTTAACAATTAAATTAACCTTTACACCACCTGCAGAAAACGTCATCACAAGGCCGGCTGCGAAGGAGCTAATGAATCAATAAACTTAAACTTAAATTAAAGTTAAAGTTAAAGTTAAAGTCCATCCATCTATTAATTTTTGCTTAATCTTATAGGTTAGGCGGCACGGTTGCTTAGTGGTTAGCATGTTCTCCTCTCAGCACTAGGGATTCCCGGTTGGAATCCCAATCTGGGTGACATTTCCATGTTCTCCCCGTGTCCGCATGGGTTTCCTCCGGGTTCTCCGGTTTCCTCCCACAGTCTAAAAACATGGATCAAGTCAATTGAAATCTCCAAATTGCCCCATATAGAGTGTGTCTGTGTGAGTGAGTGAGTGAGTGTGTGCCCAGCGATGGATTGGCATCCTGTCCTGGGTGTATCTACACAGCGCCCGAAACGTTCTCCCCTGGATGGGCATGGGGAACCCCCCAGCGACCCTCGTAGAGGAAAAGCAGAAGATAATGGATGAATGGATGGATGGATACTAGGGTATCCATCCATAGGGTCGAACGTATAGAGGGGCAATCAATGCAGCAAATTCATCTTGTATCTATGTTTTTGGACTGTGGAAGGAAACCCATGCGGACACAGGGAGAACATGGAAAATCCACCCAGATTGGGATTCAAACCTGAAACCCCAGCACTGAGAGGCAGAAATGTTAACCACTACACCACCATGCCACTCTTCATCTTCCCATCTTCCACGGGCATTGGGAAACCCCCTCTGTGATGATAGTAGGGGACTTAGCCGAAGAAAAATCCTTTACTGTGGTTTATCCGTGTTCTCTAACGTCACCGAAGCCCTTAATGAAGAAAATAAACTGATGTCTCAAAGTCGAAATAAGTCAATGTGAAAGTTTAAAACTGTTCCTTAAGTCCAAAAGAAGCACAGCTCTCTCTCCTGCCCCCTGTTCCATCTAAGGGGTGACCTAACTCCGATCTGCCCGGGTTGCATGACGGCATCTGAAATCCATAAACCCCTGTGGTATTTACTCAACACTAATCATTACCGCCATCGGCGATGGCACGCAGGACGATTCGGAGATCATTATCTCACATGAGCGCGGAATACAGCGGGAGTCTGGCCTTCCATCACAGTCGCAATAACACACCTGTTCTGCCTGCTCTTTGCCCAGGTGCATGGTGGGTAAGTGCTGGTCCAGACTCGTGTGCAGCCGGCCGGATCCGCAAAATTGTTCATCAGGGCAGCATTGCATCGATGCTGCCAGTTCCTATATTTCCCCTTTATGAAATTTACATAGTTACATTTCCACTTTCTCAATTCTGTGTGCCGCCGGCGGGGCAGACGCACAGCTATTTTTTGGTGAGAGAGAGAGAGAGCGAGAGAGAGAGAGAGTGCTGAATGCAAATGACAAACGCTTGAGGGATGATGGAAACAAGGGAGGCAGGAAAATGATGAAACTCCATTGTCCTCAGTCTCAGAAAGCACCTCACGTGACCCGTAATGAATGGATTTGAGGAAATATTGCATCAGGGGCGGCAAGGTGGCTTGGTAATTAGCATGTTCTCCTCTCAGCTCGAGGGATTCCCGGTTTGAATCCCAATCTGGGTGGAGTTTCCATGTTCTTGCCGTATCCGTGTGGGTTTCCTCTGGGTTCTCCGGTTTTCTCCCACAGACCAAAAACATGTTCGTCTCTCAGCACTAGGGATTGCAGGTTCAAATCTCAATCTGGGTGGAGTTTCCATGTTCTCCCCGTGTCCGTGTGGGTTTCTTCTGGGTTCTCTGGTTTCTCCAGTCCAAAAACATGGATCAAGGTGAATTGAATCCTCCAAATTGCCCCATATAGAGTGTGTGAGTAAGTGTGTGCCCAGCGATAGATTGGCGCCCTGTCCTGGGTGTATCTGCCCAGCGCCCAAAACGTTCTTTTCTGGATGGGCATGGGGAACCGCCCGCGACCCTAATATAGGATAAAGCGGAAAATAATGGTTGGATTGAAATATTGCATCAGATTTAATAACTAAGGGGCAGCTTTGTGGCTCTGGGGCTCCAGGTTCGAATCCCCAGCGACCCTACTATAGAATTAGCGGAAGATAATGGATGAATGGATAGATGAGTAATAGTTCCACACATTTAGATGCCTGACTGAAGACCCAGCACTCCCTCCAAAACCCTGTGGAAACAAGGAACTGAGACGGGGTTTGGCAGTGAGACGCATGTTCTATCATGTTCACTTGAAATTTCAGTCACGACCAGAAAAAAGAAGAAAAGAGAGAAAACAGGAGCAGGATGAGACCAATAAAGCAAAACAGTAGCACAGATGGCTGTCAGTCAGATCTCAGCAGGACCACTCGTCTCGCCTAAGATCACAGCACAACCTGCTGACTGTTTCCACATCCACCTGTCACTCTCAAAGCCACGTCAGGGTTCAATTAAACGATCCAGAACGTTTCCAGATCACAGTATTCCTGTAAAAGACTGAGAGGCTTGGGGTGCAAAATGTACATACATGTAAAGTTCTGGTTTTAGTTCATCCCAACGATCCCCGAGGAGGTTGAGGACCGAGCTCTGTGTGAGTCTGTCAAGTTTTAATTCCAGCGTTTCACATCTGTGGTAACTAAACATCCACCCATTATATTCTAGTAACGCCAATTCACCCACAGATTATGTAGGGGCAATTTAGAGCAGCGGCGGCACGGTGGCTTACTGGTTAGCACGTTTGCCTCTCAGCACTAGGGATTCCCTGTTGGAATCCCAATATGGGTGGAGTTTCCACCTTCTCCCCGTGTCTGTGTGGGTCTCCTCCAGGTTCTCCGGTTTCCTCCCAAAACCAAAAACATGGATCAAGTCAATTGAGTTCTCCAAATTGCCCCATATAGTAGAGTAGAGTAGTGTGTGTGAGTGAGTGTGTGCCCAGTGATAGATCGGCGTCCTGTCCTGGGTGTATCTGCCCAGCGCCCGAAACATTCTCCCCTGGATGGGCATGGGGAACCCCCCCGCGACCCTGATATAGGATAAAGTGGAAGATAATGAATGAATGAATTTAGAGCAGCCAGTTCACCTTGAATCCAGGTTTTTGGGAGGAAACCGGAAAACAGGAGAACCTGAAGTAAGCCCACACAGACACAGAACATGGAATCACCACCCAATTCGGGATTCGAACCTGGATCCCCAAACGCTGAGAGGTGGACATTCTAACCACTACACCAACGTTCCACTCTGGACTTAACAAACCACCTGATGTTTGATGATTAAGCAATGTTTCTGTGCACATAGTGTAAGCACAGGAGAGGGGAGGAACAGCAGGAACATTCTGTAGGTTCTAGATCATCCCTCATCACCTGCAGGCTTATTAAGAGGGGTTTTTGCAGAACTCCGGATTTTCGGATCGATCAGCCTCTGCATCTCTGCTGACTGATAACGTGGAGGGATGAAGAATTCAGACAGTGGGAGGCGCACCGTCAGCCTTTGCTTTCTCGGTCATTCATAACAAAAGCAATTAGAACTTCAAACCCTCAAGGACATCCCGCAAAACTGTTCATCTGACGGAAGGCTCCAGGTTTTTCCTCTCGGTCTCCTATTCCTCCGTCTGCCCTGAAATGTTCGGCGTGGCCCAGCGACCCCGTTCTCTTGTTATCTGATTAAGGACGGCGTGAGCGAGACCTGCGCTCATTCCACCGCTGTCTTCTTTACTTCATCGCTAAGCCGTTTTGCTGAGCATGCTCTGAATGTTAACGGCCCTCGTGCTGAACCCTGATTCATCACCGGAGTTCTCCAACAGCAGGTCTAATGGACTTTGCTTAAAGGAACGCCTCCGTGTTCCCTCAGACGTCATCCATCACATGCTGAATATGAGTGATTTCTCCATAAACTCACTTTCATTACATTTACATTCAGTCTTTAGCAGATCCTTCAATCCAAAGTTACTTACAGAGACTCTATAATAGAGGTCAATAGATGGTCCAGTCAATAAACGCTGTGTAAACAGACCTCACCGCATTAAAATGTTCCATTAAGAACAGGTACACACACACACACACATCCATCGTCCCTTATCTTCTGCCTTATCCTCTATTAGGGTCGCGGTGGGGTTCCCCATGCCCATCCAGGGGAGAACCTTTCGGGCGCTGGGCAGATAGACCCAGGACAGGGTGCCAATCCATCGCTGGGCACACACTCACTCACACAGACACACTCTATAGGGGGCAATTTTTGAGAATTCAATTAACTTGATCCATGTTTTTGGACTGTGGGAGGAAACCGGAGAACCCGGAGGAAACCCACGCAGACACGGGGAGAACATGGAAACTCCACCCAGATGGGGATTTGAACCGGGAATCCCTAGCACTGAGAGGAGAACATGTTAAACCACTAAGCCACCGTGCCGCCTATATATATATATACATATACATACATACATACACACACACAGCGACACGGTGGCTTAGTGGTTTCAGCACGTTCTCCTCTCAGCACTAGGGATTCCCGGTTCGAATCCCCATCTGGGTGGAGTTTCCATGTTCTCCCCGTGTCTGCGTGGGTTTCCTCCGGGTTCTCCGGTTTCCTCCCACAGTCCAAAAACATGGATCAAGTAAATTGAGTTCTCCAAATTGCCCCATATAGAATGAGTGTGTGTCCAGTGATGGATTGCCCCCCCTGTCCTGGGTGTATCTGCCCAGCGCCCGAAACATTCTCCCCTGATGGACATGGGGAACCCCCCCGCGACCCTAATAGAGGATAAAGCGGAAGATAATGGATGAATGAATGAATATACACACACATACATACATATGTATATATTTTTGGACTGTGGGAGGAAAACCTTTCAGGCATGTGGAGAACATGGAAACTCCATCCAGATCGGGATTCGAACCTGGATCCCCAGGGCTGAGAGAAGAACATGCTAACCACTACACCACCGCGTCACCCGACACATTTCATATACATTTGTAGTTCTAGAATTCCAGACTGTAGTCCATCTGTGTGTGTACATTTTCTCTTGTCTGGGTTCTCCACTGGTTAGAACAGAACTGATTGTTGTATTAAAGGTATTATTCTTGAAGTTGTATGCGAGTTCTGATCTGCATAAGAAACAGGTTCATCTTTAAAGGTTATCATCTTTTGGCAGAACATGTGCTGTGCTGCTTTCGTTCAGAGTGACGGAGCCGGATGTGAGGAGTGAAAGCGACCGCATTTGTCCCTCAGGCTCTTTAAAACGGGGCCTGTATTTCTTTGATAAGATTAGCGCCGAATTAGCATTGAATCTTTTCCCCCCTCGCGACCCGCAACAACTTTTCTCAGCGTGATGATAGACACCATGATGAGGAGTGGAGCGCTGAACGGAATTCGCCAGAAGAGAAAAAACAGAGGGGCGTATGTTATATGAAATCGCCCTGAGGGCAAACCATCATCACAGTGTACCTCAGGGCAGAAAATGATATGTCCCACACAGACGCGTTGTTTTCAAAACGGAACGCTAATCAAATCACGAGGGCTTTCTAAACGCTTGATGCATGACTCCTTCCTCTCAGAAGATTGTGTTGTGACTAATAACGTTCTTAAGCTTCAGAATCAAATACACTTTAATACAAAACAAAATATGGCTTTAGGCAGCGAGACTGCATGGTGGTTAACACACACACACACACACACACACACACACACACACACACACACACACACACACACAGTAAAACCCAGATATGCTTTACCCCTGCAAACCAAACATGGGGCCCCTTTTCAAGACCATTTTAAGCCAAAGCCAAAGCAAAGATGACCAAATATTGCTTTCGTAATTTTACAAAGATCATATTTAAACGTAAACATTCGATACAAAACACTCCCACCCAAAGATAAACACCCCCATTCTTTACAAACAAGCTTTAAAGAGTCAAAGTATAATAATTTTGAGTAAATAGTGAGAGGGGGCCCCCTTGAGGCGGATTCAGATAGTGATTTACTGCATTTACCGTCACGGAATTTAAACGAGCGTTGCATTTAACTCATAACTCATCATTGTCTGTGGCCCCAGGCCAGCTCGGGCCCTATGCAATTGGTTGGTTTGCCTGCCTTTTGCAACAAGCCCGGCCCCTTCTCACACCCTGCGCAGGCGCATCCACGAAGTTCTCTGATTTCTGACCTCTTATAGAATTTGTGAGGTCCACTATTGATTTTCCACGGACAACAGGTTCATATAAACCTGAGGGTGTGTATCCTTTATTTCTGAAAGGCTGTTACCTTGGATACGGCCTTATTCTGTGAAATGTTTCCAAATTGATGTTATCGGCTTATGATGAATTCACAAAAAGGCTCACTTCTGGAGCGAGTGCTCTCTCATGACATGCTGGAGAGCGGAGTGAAGATCGCCTCAATCTGTCGACTCTCCAGGTGGACGCTCCGGAGGATCCCCATGACTCCAGCTCGAGCTCCTTCATTAAACAGGATTTGGCTGCAGGACATCTGCCTCCATCATATCCGACTCTTCATCAGCTCGTTAGGAAGTCCACACGCTGCCACGCACCACTGACCAGAGACAAACAGTCCAGGGTTCATCTGCACAGAGGAGCCCGAGCAGGACACGGGCCTCGTCATCCAGTCTGGAGTCTCCGTTACGTACAGCAGAGTTCTGTTTAACCCCCGTAAAGCGTTTTAATCTCAGCAAATCACAGTCATTTTAAAGGCTGTCAGTCGTAAATTGGTATTTAAAGATCTCTACAATTCATTGAAATGACTTTGGTTTACAGGTGGCACTGTGGCTTAGTGGTTTAACACGTTCTCCTCTCAGCACTAGGGCTTCCCGGTTCAAATCCCCATCTGGGTGGAGTTTCCATGTTCTCCCCGTGTCCGCGTGGGTTTCCTCCAGGTTCTCCGGTTTCCTCCCACAGTCCAAAAACATGGATCAAGTCAATTGAGTTCTCCAAATTGCCTCATATAGAGTGTGAGTGTGTCTGTGTGTGTGAGTGTGCCCAGCGATAGATTGGCGCCCTGTCCAGGGTGTATTTGCCCTGCGCCCGAAACGTTCTCCCATGGATGGGCATCGGAAACCCCCCCGCGACCCTAATATACTATAAAGTGGGAGATGGATGGACTTTGGTTTACATCTCAGCTTTCTCTTCCAAAATTCAGTTCAGTCAGAAGAGACATGAACTGCATGGAATCTAATCATCAAGTGCAAATCAATTCCTTTTTTTCAAGGTGACATTTGTTGGCGATTAATAAAAGTGACACCAAGGTTAATGGTATTAGAGTTAAACCGTGACAGTAATCTTTACCACCGTTCAACTCGATCAATAACAGACACTACACGACCAAAATGAAGTGCAAGGACATTCCTCCTATTTAATGTCCTTATTGTGGCGGCACGGTGGCTTAGTGGTTGGCACGTTCGCCTCTCAGCGCTAGGGATTCCCGGTTCGAATCCCAATCTGGGTGGAGTTTCCATGTTCTCCCCGTGTCTGCGTGGGTTTCCTCCGGGTTCTCCGGTTTCTTCCCACAGTCCAAAAACATGGATCATGTTAATTGAATTCTCGAAAAAAAATTGCCCCCTATAGAGTGTGTCTGTGTGAGTGAGTGTGTGCCCAGCGATGGATTGGCGCCCTGTCCTGGGTGTATCTGCCCAGCGCCCGAGACGTTCTCCCCTGGATGGGCATGGGGAACCCCCCCGCGACCCTAATAGAGGATAAGCGGGAGATAATGAATGAATGAATAATGTCCTTATTGTGTTTCCGTGAACATAATGTTCATTCCTCATCGGACAGTAAGAATTAAATACAATTATTCTTATTATTTTCTGGGCGTGACATCATGACATCATGCACCGTGCCCGGGGCCCCTGGTCGAAAACAAACAAGGAAATCTTCAGGTCAGTGATTCATCCATCCATTATCTTCTATATCATCCTCTACTAGGGCTGGGAGGTGGGGGCATCCAGGGGAGAACGTTTCGGGCTCTGGGCAGATACATCTAGGACAGGGCGCCAATCTATCTCTGGACACACACTCACTCACACAGACACACTCTATATGGGGCAATTTAGAGCAGTCAATTGACCTTGATCCATGTTTTTGGACTGTGGGAGGAAACCGGAGAACCTGGAGGAAACCCATGCGGACACGGGGAGAACATGGAAACTCCACCCAGATTGAGATTTGAACTGGGGATCCCTAGCGCTGAGAGGAGAACATGCTAAACCACTAAGCCACCATGTCGCCCAGTCGGGGCTTTAATCCAAATTAAATATAATATCAAAAACATTATGGGGTTGCACGGTGGGTATTCTAATCCCGGTCTGGTTGAAGTTTCCATGTTCTTCCCGCCTCCATGTTCCTCCCACAGTCCAAGAACATAGAATCAGGGTGAATTGACCCTCTAAATATCTTAATTGCCCCAATATAGTGTGTGTGTCTGTGGGAATAGGTGATTCTCCCCCCAGATGATCATGGGAAACCCCCCCACCACCACCACCACCACTCAGCTGCCTCAAATGTGTCCACAAACCTTCAGCCAAACATCGTTCAACAGTAAAAGACCCGTGATTGACAAGCAATGGCCCCGAATTAAAGATTAAGTGACAACAAGGTTGAAAGTAAAAAGAATCATGCCAGGTTTAAAGACCTTTTTCCAAATGCGCCCTTCGCAGGAAATGCACAATCTAAAAACACTGCTGTCCTCGCAGTCATCGCGAGAAGATAATGAAGATGAAGCGTTGTGTCGTCTCATTCGATTTCAGCTGATAGACGGCAAAAGGAAAAGCCGACGAGTGGAAATGGGGAACCGGGGACCAAAAAGTGCATTTGAGAAGACGCAGCATGGGCTGGGTTCATTACCGCCGGCTGTCTCTGCGTCCTTGAGAGCAGATAGATGTGTTTTATTTCTGTGGAGGAGGAAAAGTGTGACGCGCCCGTCTCGACTAACAGGCAGGTGCAGAGCCATAAAGCTGAGGATGTGATGATGTCGGCTTCTGTCTGTGCCCGTGGAGATTGAGAGGTTTGTGGGTAATAGAAAGAGGAGAACGGACGTGATGCCCTCCCGTCGGGGAAGGAGATTAGACGCTATTCGTCAGGCTTAGAGGGAATGATTGGTCCCCTGTCACTCACCTAAATTTATTACATGACTTTGACGGAGCCTCATCCAGGTTTTATAACCCCTCCTACTGACAGGGGGATGAGTCCTGCAGCCATGTTGAGAGGCACAGTGTATGAGGCGGCACCAAGATGTGACACTCTGATGTTATACAACCACTACAGTTTATACTTCAGTCATGTGATGTGCTATATATATATATATATATATATATATATATATTCATTCATTCATTCATTATCTCCCGCTTTATCCTCTATTAGGGTCGCGGTGGGGTTTCCCATGCCCATCCAGGGGAGAACGTCTCGGGCGCTGGGCAGATAGACCCAGGACAGGGCGCCAATCCATCGCTGGGCACACACTCACTCACACAGACACTCTCTAAACGGGGCAATTTTTGAGAATTCAATTAACTTGATCCATGTTTTTGGACTGTGGGAGGAAACCGGAGAACCCGGAGGAAACCCACGCAGACACGGGGAGAACATGGAAACTCCACCCAGATGGGGGTTCGAACCGGGAATCCCTAGCGCTGAGAGGCAAACATGCTAACCACTAAGCCACCGTGCCACCTTATATATATATATATATATATATATAGAGAGAGAGAGAGAGAGAGAGAGAGAGAGAGAGAGATAGAGATAGAGGTGACTTAGTGGTTAGCATGTTCTCCTCTTAGCACTAGGGATTACAGAGTTTCCATGTTTTCCCCGTGTCAGTGTGGGTTTCCTCCGGGTTCTTTGGTTTCCTCCAAACTGAATTCTCCAAAATTGCCCCATATAAAGTGTGTTTGTGTGAGTGAGTGTGTGCCCAGCCATAGATTGGTGTCCTGTCCTGGGTGTATCTGCCCAGCGCCCGAAACGTTCATGGATTGGCATGGGGAACCCCCCTGCGACCCTAATATAGGATAAAGCAGAAGATAATGGATGAATGTGTGTGTATATATATATATATATATATATATACACACATACACACACACATACACACTTGCTTCCCGGTTCGATTCCAGGTACCACATTCAGGGACATTCTAGGGTTCCTTAATCACAATCATATGACTGCCCCATCATCAAACTGCCCCTATATACTGTGTCTGTGTGAGTGAGTGAGTGTTCCCAGTGATGGATTGGCATCCTGTCCTGGGTGTATCTGCACAGCGTCTAATACGATCTTCTTTAAATGAACATGGGGTACCGACCCAAACACGCCTACGACTGCCCTCATCATAAATTACCTCTATACAGTGTGTGTCCACAGCTGACTTCCACAACAGCCCCACATCTACAAAATCTCTGTTTTACATGCAAGAAGAAAGGTGGAGTAATTAATATTTCAAGGGTCTCCGTTTCATAGTGACACCAGCTCCGAGTTCCACATGATGTAGGGCGACTATAAATAGTCCACAGTAAACATGGGCTTTATTGATGCAAGAACCTGCAATAGGAGCCCAACTGCCCCGACATGTGTACAAACGACGGCTGTGACACGACGTCAAGTCAGTAATTGGTGGCAGTGCAAACCCTGCACTGTACGGCGTGTGCGAGCCGGGTTTCATCATGCAGGCAGCGCTGCCGTCGACGCCTGCCTCCGCTCGAGCCTGAACGCTGGAGGCAGGAATTTCTCACGGTGCCGGATTGTGTGTCTCGCCTTTGAAGTTCGACTCGGTGAGACTGAACACAACGCAGGCGTCAGGCTCCGTCACGGCTCGAGGAAACTCGAAACGCCTTAAACCCCGAATTGGTGGTCCTGTAAGACGAGGCCGAGGTCCTCGCTTCCTCATTACCGCACTTTGTTTCTCACTCAAACAATTTGCATTTCAAACAAAATCGAATGCTTTAAACTGAAACGTTTCATAAAAAACGGTCAGAAGTCGGCGGATTCGTTCGCAAATAATTTAATGTGTTTTACTGAATATACAGGGGTGGCTTAGTGGTTTGGCATGTTCGCCTCTCAGCGCTAGGGATTCCCAGTTCGATTCCCAATCTGGGTGGAGTTTCCATGTTCTCCCCGTGTCCGCGTTGGTTTCCTCCGGGTTCTCCGCTTTCCTCCCACAGTCCAAAAACATGGATCAAGTCAATTGAGTTCTCCAAATTGCCCCATATAGAGTGTGTCTGTGTGAGTGAGTGTGTGCCCAGTGATAGATCGGTGTCCCGTCCTGGGTGTATCTGCCAGCGCCCGAAACCTTCTCCCCTGGATGGGCATGGGGAACCCCCACGACCCTAATAGGGGATAAAAGCAGAAGATAATGAATGAATGAATAAATAGACAGGGTCCTGTTAAAATATCAAACAATGAACAATATGGACGATAGCAACTCGTTTCAATCGAAATCGAATGCTTTAAACTTTAAAATGCGTTTATTGGATTCCGCAGCGTTCAGCGTTCTCATGATCCAAACACAGCAACGCAGCCCCTCGAGCGCTTTTATCAAGTGACATAAGAGCATTATGACAAACTGCGATGTTTTATTCATAACTATATTAATGTGTAACAATTCACGAGAAACAGTGCGTCATGTGACGCAACGGTCTCTTAACTCTTAGCATTGTGGCTAGGCTACATGAGATCAAAGCAGAAAATGGGTGAGAAGACCAGCCTTGTTTCCTTGGAGCCCATCTACGAACACACAGTATGTACTCAAACAGAGAACACAAACAGATGGACTACAGTCTGCAAATGTGGAACTACAATGTCCATGTTCTCAGTTCCACTCACTGTAAAGATGGACTTTGTAGTTCTATAATTCCAGACTGTGGTCCATCTGTGGTCCATACAGTGAGTGGAACTGAGAACATGGACAATTAATCCATCCATTTATTATCTTCCGCTTTATCCTCTATTAGGGTCGCGGGGGGGTTCCCCATGCCCATCCAGGGGAGAACGTTTCTGGCGCTGGGCAGTTACACCCAGGACAGGGCGTCAATCTATAGCTGGGCAGACACTCACATACATACTCTATATGGGGCAATTTGGAGAACTCAATTGACTTGATCTATGTTTTTGGACTGTGGGAGGAAACCGGGGGAACCCGGAGGAAACCCACGCGGACATGGGGAGAACATGGAAACTCCACCCAGTTGGGGATTTGACCCGGGAATCCCTAGTGCTGAGAGGAGAACACGCTAAACCACTAAGCCACCGTGCCGCCCATGGATAATTATTGGAGTAGAAACAGGGTGTGTCCAAACGTTTGAGCGGTACTGTATATTAACATTTACATTTAGTCATTCAGCAGACGCTTTTATCCAAAGCGACTTACAAATAAGAACATTACAAGTCAGAAGTTATGCAGAAAACCAACTACACTGTAAATTCATCAATTGTTATATGATGCTCCCCCCCCCCTTTTTTTTTTTCTACAACAGGTATTTGTTAAAGAAATGCATTTTCAGTAGTTTCTTAAAACTGTTTAGTGATTCTGCCTTACGGACAGAGTTGGAAAGATCATTCCACCATTTTGCAGTGGCGAACGCCACGGATGCCGTATTAACTCTCTCATTATAACCTGCAGTTAGGACTTTCGTCCAATTCATTCATTCATTATCTCCCGCTTATCCTCTATTAGGGTCGTGGTGGAGTTCCCCATGCCCATCCAGGGGAGAACGTCTCGGGCGCTGGGCAGATACACCCAGGACAGGGCGCCAATCCATCGCTGGGCACACACTCACTTACACAGACACACTCTATATGGGGCAGTTTTTGAGAATTTAATTAGAGGAAACCGGAGAACCTGGAGGAAACCCACGCAGACACGGGGAGAACATGGAAACTCCACCCAGGTGGGGATTTGAACCGGGAATCCAAGTTCAAGTTCAAGTTATTTATTTATATAGCACTTTTTACAACAGTACATTGTCACAAAGCAGCTTTACAGAATGAAAAGCCTTTAAACCCCCAAAGAGCAAGCCGAAGCGACAGTGGCAAGAAAAAACTCCCTTTTATGTTGTTATTCAAGGAAGAAACCTTGGGAGGACCAAGACTCAGTGGGGGACTCATCCTCCTTGAGCGGCCAGGCAGCAACAACAGTGTAGGACAGACATGTGGAGACATTTAACAAATGGAAAAACTAAAAACTGGAAAACTATAAGTGAGTCCATTAAGGGGGCGTCCTGCAGGACCGACAGTCCAATTAATATTCAGGTTCCATCAGTGTTCCCTAGTGCTGAGAGGAGAACGTGCCAAACCACTAAGCCACCGTGCCGCCTTTCGTCCAATTACTCTCTTAATTTATATTATGTATATGCCTCCCATTTCTCAGTGCTTGTTTTTGTGAACGCCTCTACAACCCCCCCCCCCTCCCACCCCTTCAGCCTCATCTCATTATAGCCGCTGTTTATAATCCAGTTTGTCTAGACATGGAAAATTGTAATGTTTGTTTTATAAGCTTTGTCTATTAATACAGTAATGTTGTAAATATTGCTCTCTTTCTCCCTCACACACACACACACACACACACACACACACACANACACACACACACACAGTAATGAGATTTAAGATGCTTGCTTCGCCCCACTGTTGTACACTTAATCAAAGAAAACGCTGAGCTGTCGTCCTCGCCTCGTATTTAAACAGTAAATAAGCGCTTGACTGATCCTCGCGTCTCGAATGCGGCTCTTCTTATAGAAAGCAAGCAAACAATCAGCAACAGGTTCTCACGTCGGCGGAACCGCAAAACACTCTCCAAACTCTGGAGCTAATTACCGAGGTTGTGATTTGCATATCAATACATCTTCGTGGCTTTGGTCCAAACAGAGTGGAGTCGCTGAGGGTTAAGCACTTGTTTAAGTCTCAGGAAAGTGGCCCTCTGGCACTTCATTGTTCATAAGCCTCAAACCCTATGGCCGCTATTACAGACCCTTAAACCCCGAGTTACTGCCAAGATGCTGAAGATTAAACAATGAAGGATTGAGTTACACACACAGGAGACAGCCATTGTTTAGAACCTAAGGTCAGAAGGGGCTTAGTGGTTGGCATGTTCTCCTCTTAGCACCGGAATTCCCGGTTCGAATCCCCATCTGGGTGGAGTTTCCATGTTGTCCCCGTGTCCGCGTGGGTTTCCTCCGGGTTCTCCGGTGTCCTCCCACAGTCCAAAAACATGGATCAAGTCAATTGAATTCTCCAAATTGCCCCATATACAGTGTGAGTGTGTGCCCAGCGATGGATTGGCGCCCTTTCCTAGGTGTATCTGCCCAGCGCCCGAAACGTTCTCCCCTGGATGGGCATGGGGAACCCCACCGCGACCCTAATATAGGATAAAGCGATAATAGAATGAATGAAACATTTCATTCATAAAAAGCCAACAGAACATCACATGACCTCAGGGGTCCGTTTAGACCTGCATTGCATCATGTGCATCACCTGCATCCAAAGCAACCTGGATGAAGCATGACTGGGGTCAGATCAGAGCACCATGTCACAGCATCCCTGCAGCAGGGAGGGTACATTTCGAACTGGGAATCCCTAGTGCTAAGAGGCGAACGTGCCAACCATTAAGCCACCGTGCCACCCCAAACAAACATGGACCATAAAACAAAACAGATTAACATAAAACTCGAGCTGATTCCTAATAACAGGTCCCTGGTCCCGCCCTGGTACCCGGGCAACGTATGCAGCGCTGCCAACTGCTCCGGGCACATATGCTCACTTTACCAGTGTGTGTAATTCCTCTGTGTGTAAGAGCAGTAGGCAAAATAGATCACTTTATTATTTTATTATTCTCTTAACAACAAACTCTCTTTGCTGATGAACCCCTGCACTCAGGGACACAGTCATTATAGCAGTTAGGAAGCAAATAACCACAGCTCCAACAAAACTAACCGCTCAGACTAACCGCCAGACAAAGACAGGCACTGATTGGAGGCATTGGGAGGACGATTCAGAGCAGGAGGTGATGAAAACAGAGGGGTAACGGCGTTGGTTAGCCGAGCGGTGCCAGTCTGAGTTACAGCGAACACATAATAATTAACCAATTTAAACCCAAATGCCAGGCGTAACAGCCATCGCCGCTCATTAAATTCTCTCGTTCTGCTGTTGGTTTGCCGAAAGGTCAGCCTGATTTTATGGATGAGCTGCCATTTCTGTTCTAATGAACCGATCCGGACAGTAACTGTGAATGGAGACTCATCAGCTTCAGAAAAAAGCAGCACGCCATGTCGACCAGCTGATCCTCATCACTCAGGAATACATTAGAAACGGAGACACGGCGTGTTCTACAGAACTGCACGTGAGGGGGGGTTACAGTACGGAACGGACTCTCAGAGGCTGATTCCTAAGGTTTGCATAGATGTCACACCTTTGCCCTGTGACCTGAAAGTCCCCCGTTTGATTTCCACTCGCACCAAAGTACCAAAGTGCCCCTGGTCATGGTATCTAACCCCAGTTGTTCCCCAGGCGCTGGATACAGGGCTGCCCACTGCCCTGGGCATGTGTGCTCACTTCACAGGGCTGCCCACTACCCTGGGCAGCCCTGTGTGTGTGTGTGTGCGTGTGTGTGTGTGTGTGTGTGTGTGGGTTAAATGTGGAGGACGTATTTCCTTGTGTATGAGTATTGTAGGCAAAATAAATTCCCTGGTCATGGTATCTAACCCTGATTGTTCCTCAGGCGCTGGATACAGGGCTGCCCACTGCCCTGGGCATGTATGCTCACTTCACTCAGTGTGTGTGTGTGTGTGTGTGTGTGTGTGTGTGTGTGTGTGTGTGTGTGTGTGAGAGAGAGAGAGAGATAAATAGGGAGGACGCATTCCCTTGTGTAGTATTGTAGACAAAATTCATTCATCCATCCATTCATCATCTTCCGCTTTATCCTGTATTAGGGTCGCGGAGGGGGGCTGGGGGGTTCCCCGTGCCCATCCAGGGGAGAACATTTCGAGTGCTGGGCAGATACACCCAGGACAGGACATCAATCTATCGCTGGGCACACACTCACACACACAGACACGCACACAAACACACACTATATGGGGCAATTTGGAGAACTCAATTGACTTGATCCATGTTTTTGGACTGTGGGAGGAAACCGGAGAACCCGGAGGAAACCCACGCAGACACGGGGAGAACATGGAAACTCCACCCAGATGGGGATTCGAACCGGGAGGCCCTAGGGCTGAGAGGAGAACATGCTAAAC